>JAJREH010000049.1:0-361499 GCA_023065455.1 Cladonia rangiferina
AAATTATCTATTATTTTTACTAGAGTATTATAATATATAAAGACTTCTAGTAAAAACGCGTTATATTTAAGTAAGCTAAGCGTAACTATATTTTTATAAAGATAATTTAGAATATTAATCTTATCCGCTATTAAAATATTAACTTATATTTATAGGCGTGAAAGTATATTTAATATAATATTTAATATATTTAACTTATACTAAATAAATAGATTAAATAATAAAAGATATTAAGAGGCGCGTATTAAGCGTAAGTTTAGTTTATTTATTAAAAATATTAATAATATTATCTATTTTAAGATTAGAATCGTAATAGAATAATTTATAAAGATAATAATTAAAACTTTTTCTATAAAGTTAATTATATATTATGTTTTCTTAATAATTTAAATAATATTAACGATCTTAAGTTTTATAAGCTAATAATTTCTTTTAGCGATATTAATACTTTTATTTAGGAATATAATAAGTTATATTATACTTTATTTAATCTCGCTATTATTAGTTTTATAGTAGATTATTATAGTAAAGTTCTAAATTTTTAAGATATTAAGATTAATATAAAGTTGGCGATTTTAATTAAAATATAAAAGAAAAGTTAGTACCTTGAATATATTCTAAAGATCTTGAAATATATTTAATTTTTTTTTTATAAGTTTATATTGTAATTAACTTGATATTTTTTTATATAATAGATTAAAAAATTATTCTTTTATTATTAAGGCGCTAGCGATGTTTCTATCACTTATAAAGAAGTTAATAGAGGATTTAACGGAGGAAGAAATAAAGATAAATATTTTTTATATAAGTTAAGTTTTCTTATTTTAAAATATTTATACTCTTTAAGTATATTATAGTATTAATAAATAAAATTAATTAGTAAGATTTAAAAATATCTTTAACTTTTAAAGACTATTAGGAAATTTAAGCGTAGTAATAATATAAATTTTTTTTTTATAGTTATTATTTTAAGATTATTAACGCGTTGTTTTAATAATATAATTAATAAGTATTTTAGATATAATTTAGTTAATATTAGAAATATATTCTTTAATTAAAGTAATATAAATAATTATCTTAATTATTAAATATACTCCTTTAAGATATAATTAAATATTATAATATTATTTATAAATATTCTTATAAAAGTATAAAGAAAATAAAGTATTAAATTAATTTATCTTTATATATAAGGAGATAAATTTTTATATTTTATTAATATTATTATTAACTCTTTTTAGCCTTAATAATTAATAATTATAAATTTATATTTATCTTTAATCTTAATATAAAACTAATAAAAATATTTTATTATATTAACTATAAAGATAAATTTATAGTTGGTAATAAGAGAGATAATATTTAATTATAATAGTAAGGAGTAGTTATTATTCTTTATAATAATATTTAATTCTTAAATATTAATAATTATATATTCTTTCTTATCTTATAATATATTTTTCTAGATAATAAAGTAGAGCTAGTTAAAAATTATAGACTAAATTATAAAGCGGAGTTTCTTTTATATATATAACTTATTAAAAGTCTGATCTATAACTTCTTTATTCTTTTAATTAAGAAAGTAGACTTAGAAAGTTTTAAACTACGCTCTTACTTTAAGCGCTATAGATATTTATTAATTTTAAAGTATATTAATTATCTTTCTAATATTATTAAATATATCTTTAAAATTAGTAATAAGGTTAACTAGAGTACTAGTAGAGTTTTTATTACTATAGATAGTAACTTTATTTAAGAGTTAATACTCCTTATTAAAGTTTATATATATAGAAGTTATTTAAACTTCTAAAATTATTAGAGATAAATTAAATTACTTAGTATTATATTACTTATAAATAACTAAAGACTTTGTTTTTAAGAAGATTATATAATAACTTTAATTATTATATCTTATAATAATACTTAATTTAGCGTACTTTAATAATTTTATTAAATAAAAAATAGAGTTTTTAACTTTAATAAATAATATTATTAAGTTAATAATATATATATAAACTCTATCTTTATATTCTAGCTTATAGTATAATTAAGATTTAAAAAGAAAATCTTAATTATTAAAGAGAGTACTATAGTATACTATAGAAATATTTATAATTAAATTAAGTATTATAATAATTATATAATATATTTTTATAATATAATATAACTAGAAATATAGTTTAATTATATAGTATATTAAAATTTTAATATAATTATATTTAATAATAATTATTTCTTATATATTTAAGTTTAAGGAAATATTATATATATTAAATATACTAGTACTTACTAGAATATTAGTCTTAAGATAATTAATAATATATATTTTTATTATAACTTTTATTATAACTAGATTTAACTTATTAGTATTATTTATAAAAATATTAAAACTTATAAATTTTAAAGCTATGAAAACCTTATTATTAAAATTATATATTAAAATATAAAATAATATATACTTAACCTTAGCTTAAAAGTTTAAGATATAATTTTAAAAGAACTTATAATTATTAAAAGTAATTAGATAGTTAAAATTGAAATAAATACTTAGTTTTAATCTATTAGAAATAAAGCTAGCGTTAGTAGTAATATATTTAGAATTATAAAAAAAATACTTTATAAAATAGTTTTAGGATGATAATACTATAGAATTTATAATATAAAATCTAGTAAGTTATATAAGTACTAAGGTAGAAAATATCGTAGTATACTATATAAAGATATTAAGAGTAAACTCTATATAAATAGAAGTAATCTTAACTTACTTATTTTTTTTTTTCTAATATTTATTCCAAAGGTGAGAGAATAACGCGTTATAGAATATAAAGGCGTTATTATAATATTTATATTTATAATAAATTTTAAAAGAGACGGTGATAAAATTAATATTAATATCTTTATAACTAGTTCTTTTAAACTACTACTTATTAACGTTAAAGTTCTTTTCTCTATAATAATAATCTTAATTATTTATTATCTAATTATTTTCCTTATTCTTTTTTATTATCATAGTATAATATACTTTTTAGAGTTATTAAGTAAAGTTATTATAATAAGAAGGTAAGTTATTTTTATATTATCTTAAACTTAACTTACTTTACTAGAGGGTAGATCTTATTATAATTTAACGCGATTAAGATAAAATGAGAAGTTATACTTATTAATTTATAAGTAAAGTAAAAAATTATATTAGTTAATAAAAGTCTTATTATTTTTATATAGAACATTATTAATAACCTTAATAACTTAGATAGTATTATTAATATTAAGATTAAAAAGTATAAATATTATTCTATTAAGAAGTAAATATAAAGAATTATTATTTTAAATAATTCTAGTTTCTAGTATTCTAGTAGTTAAAACTAAATAATCTAGTAGATTTTCTTAAATTAAAATATTAATCGTTATTATTACTTCGCTATACTTATAAAGTATTTTAAAAAAGGGTTCTAGTAAATATAATCGCGGAGTCGCTACTTAAATATATTTATATAACCTTTTATTACTACTAGTACTTACGCTAGTTTATAATAATAAAAAAAGTATTAAGCGTAATAATTATATCTAGAGAATTAATATTAAACTAGAAGTTAATATTTAAATTATTTTAAATAATATTAAGTTAATTATATATTATTTTAAGCTTAATAACTTTAGTTATATAAATAATAATTATTATATATTCTTTTAACTTTTAATATTAAGTAATATTATTTATTATATATTTTTTTTTTAGTAATTATATTATATTAATACTCTTTAAGGACCTAAAGTATTCTATTAAAAATATTACTTACTTATTTAACTCTTAGCTATATATAAGTAAGCGTTTCTTTTTATTAATAAGCTAGAATATATATTATTTAAGTACTTTATTATAAAGATATAATTATAAGTTTTTGCGTATAAATTTTACCCCTTATATATAAACTATATCCTTGATTTTATTAATAAAAATAATAATATTACGGAAAAAAGTTTTTTTTCTAGTATATTCTATTCTAGGACTAATATTAATTAACTTATTATTATAGAAGGAGTTAAAGAAGCTAATATCTTCAAAGTTAAATTAAGAGTCTTAGAAGTTATTATTACTATTTATTTCTCTAGAAAGTCTAGGTTTCTTAAGCGGTTTAAATAACTCTAAAGAATCTTATAGAAGCTAGTTCTTCTATATAAAGCGAGTAATAATATTTATAATTATTATATTAATATCTACGTTACTTAGTATAGATTATTTATTACTATTTATTATAGTATAAAGTAGTTTCTTAATAAGTTAAAATATTAATTAAAAAGTATAAGAATATATTCTATTAAAAGATATTTTATTACGTTATTATCGAGATAATTTATTAATTAGTAATATAATTATAAATTATTATAGATAACTCTTAAAGAACTTTATATTTATTTATAATATTAGCTTATTTATTACCTAGTAGTTTAGCTAGGCTATTTATAAAAACTTTTCCTTATTAATAAATATCTTGTAAAAGGTTAACTTAAACTAAGTTATTTATATAACTAGTTCCTATAGATATATATTAAAAGATAAAGAGTAGATTATTATAATATTTTTAATTCTTAAACAAGTATTCTCGCGTATTATATTATAATATAAATAGTTTATATTAAGAAATATCTAGAGTTAATAAGCTTTTATAATAGTATTCTTAAATAAATTTTATAGCGAAGATAAGATTAAGAGCGCTAACTTAGAAATTATTTCTACTCTTTAAATAAATAAAGGTAAGTAGAGATAATATTAATAAATAAATTAAATCTAAAAAGTTATTATAATAATAATTAAGTAATAATTATATAATTATTATAATTAAGATAATAACTTATAATAAGACTAGTAACACGTAAAATAAAATATAAGAAGAAAGATTTTTTAATAAGTTGAGAAGTTATATATTCTAATAAAAAATAGAAGATATTTATTATTTATAATTAAGTTTATTTATTTACTAAGTTACTTTATTCTTTCTAAATTATCAGGCTGAAATAAGGTAAATAGTAAAGCCTTTAAAGAGAGTTTATTAATTAATAATTTACCTAATTATTAGCCTATAAATATAGAAGTATAGTATTACTTCTTCTTATATTAAGGTTTTATAGAATCTTATACCGTAGAGTAATAAAGAAACGTAATAGTTAATAAAATAATTAAAATTATAATATTAAAAATAATAATATTAAGATAATTAATAGATCTATATAATAATAAGTAGGAATATAATATAAATTAATATGAAAGTAATAAGTTAATAACTATTAAAGCTAATACTTAAGATAAGAGTTTTTAAAATAAGATAGTAACGCTTTTAAATAAACTTTAATATAAAGAATAACTAGATTAGTATTATAAAAATAATAATTAATATAAATAAGCTATTGAATAGTATTTAAATTATATTAATTTAGCTATATAATTATTACTATTATTATTAAAGTAGATTTATAAGTAGATAGAATAATAATAAATTCGCTATTTACTTATATATAGAATTATATATAAATACGCTATTAATTTATATAGAGAGTAGAAGGTACTTCCGTGTTTACTTTATCTATATATACTTATAATTTATAATAATACTTCTCTTTAGAATTAACTATAAATATTATAGTAAAGAATTTAATTAACTTTATAATAATTTTAATTTTATTATTAATACTAAAAAAAGCTCTGCTAGAATAATTATTAAATTTTTAAATATTAAATTTAACTCTTTAATAATAAAGGTTTACTTATTTTTAGTAAAATTATAATAAGCGTGAAATATAGTTATTATTATATTTACTAAGAATTTAATATTCTATATTAATCTAGAGTTACTAGTAGGATTTCTATTCTTTATAATTTAAATTATAATTTTAAAGAAAGTCTTTCTTTACTATATATTTAATACTTTATATAAAAAAGTTATTTAAATTTATTTAAACTTTACTATTAAAGTTAATCTATACTAATAATTATAATTTTTAATTAATTAGAATAATATTTATCTTCTAAAATATTATATTAATAAACTTATTTTCTATATCTAGATAAATATATTCGGTAGTATAAATCTTAATAATTTTATTTTAAAAAACTCTTTAAAAAACCTCTTGGACTTTAGTATTATATAGAAAATATTTAGTATTTAATACTCTATTAAATAAAAGAATAAAGATATATAATTTAAAAAAATAATAATAATTCTATATATATTATATTAGTAGCGCTTTAAGCTAGTTAAAGCTTAGATTTTTCTTTATTATAATAATAAGACTATTATTATTAATATTATTTATAACTTTATTTAAAAATAAGTTATAGTTTTATTATAAAATATTATTTTTATTTATATTTTATATAATATCTTACTTTACTTTTACTAACTATTTATTAAAGATAATTATTTTATTAATAATTTATTTTATTATTACTTATAATATATTATTAATATATTTTTATAATTAAATATAATTTTATAGATTAAAGCTTAAAATTTAATTTTTTATTATAATAATATTAATATATATTACTTAGTTATAAAGTTATATAATACTTTTAATAAAGTATTTTTATAAAAACTTATTAAATATATATTATTATATTAATCTTCTACTTTTAATTCTATACTTTAAAAAGTATAAAACTTATTTTTTTATCTTATTATTTATATTTATAAGCTAGATATTTAATTTAGATAAATAATAGCTTTAAATTAAAATTATTAAAATATATTTTATTAATATTTACTTTACTTATATTAATATAGATTTTAATAATTTAAAAGTTTTTTACTACTTTATATTTTAGCGTATAATCGCGAGAATTTATAGAATAAAAAATAAGATAAGAATAAAAAAATAATACTTAATTATATATAATCTTTTATTACTTATATTTATAAATATTAATAAAATTACTTACTTAAAGATTAATTTATATATTATTTTTTATCTTATCTTTATTAGCTTTTTATATATTAATAAATTTATTTATTTTATTAATAATTATAATAATCTTAAATTTATTAAATAATTTTTTATTAAATATTTAATAATTTTTTATAAAAATTATATTAAATTCTTATTATTTATTTTTAAAATTAATTTATTTAAGTAAAAGATTATTATTCTTATTATTAATATTAATAATAATACTTATTTAATTTTATTTTTATAGAATTTCTTTAACTATTTTTTTATATTAAGATATACTTTACTTTTTAATACTAGAATAAAGTTTTTAAGATAATAAATTATATAAATACTTTATAATATCTTAATAACTCTAAATATTACTAGTAATTATTTAAAAAAAATTTTTTAAAAAGATATAATTATCTTTATATATAATATAAATTTTATTAAAAATAAAATTATATTATTAAGCTATTAGAGATTTAACTTATATAAGTTTTATATTAAAATTTATTTATAATATATTCTAACTATTTCTTATTATTTATAAGGATAATAATTTTATTTTTATTTTAACTTTAATAAAGTTTTAATAAAATTTTATTAAAATAATTTTATTATCTTTTTAAGATTTAAAGTTTTAATAGTAAATCTTCGCTTCTTATTATAACTATTAATAATAATATTAATACGAATTAATAATAAAAATAAAAATCTTTAAAAACTAAATTTTTAATTAATTAATATAATTTTTATATAGTCTTATTTTACTAATTTCTATTTTAATTAAATAAATACTAATTATTAAGAGCCGGCCTAGAGTAAATTAATAGGGGTATAATATAATTAATAGAATAAAGCTAAGAAAGGAATCTATAGAGCGCGCAAGGAATTAATATTAATATATAATAGCGATAACTACGGGTGCTAAGCTAAATAGATATAATATTATATTAAATTAATAAATAAATAAGTAAGTAATAAATAGCCAGACTATAATATTATTCTTCTTTTTAAGTAAGTATTAACTTTAATACTTAAAATAGATAATTTATAATCTATTAAGCCTACTAAACTTCTTAAAATATTATTAATAAAAGTTAGTAACTAAATCTATAACGTTTTTAAACTTATTATTATTTATATTATATTACTATTAATCCAGCCGTTTCTTATTCTTTTAATATATATAGAACTATAAGCGACGATTCCTACTTATTTATTAAGTATTTAAAATATTATCTAACTTTTATTTCTCTTTCTCGTTAATAACTATAGGCTTTAGAGAAGCGATGTATTATTTAAATAAAGAATTAATTATAGCTTTATATAAAAGATTTAAATAAAATATATTATAAATTTATATACTTATTAGGAGTTTTAAGCGGTAAAAAGACTTTATCTTAATAATAATCTTAAATAGTTTTAATATCTTATTATCTAGCTTCTTACTAGAACGCGCTATAATAATATTTTTACTTAATAGGAATATTAAGTCTTCTATCTTATAAATAATCTTAAATTACTAGTAATTTATCTACTCTATTATATATCTTTAACTAAGAATAGATTATTTTTTTATAAATTCTAGAATATCCTTTATCTTATTTGTGATACTATTAACTTTAATAGCTTAAATCCTCTTATAAACTAATAAACCAGGGTTAACTAGTAACAAGAAGGATATATAAGAATAAAAACTTTTATTAATAAAGAAAGAGGATATACTAGTAGTATTAATAATTATATTATTATTAATAAATTCGGCTATAAATAACTAATATACTTAATTATCTTATATATATAAGTAATAGATTCTTAGTTATTACTTAATATCTTAATTTACCCTTTCTATTTATCTATTAGTTTCTGGGTGAAAGGCCGTGAATAGGTTAATTATAATTTATAATTAATTATATAAAGCCTTCTAAACTAAAGATATAAATTAGGGTCCTTAATTAAATATAATTAAGTTTAGAAGATTATAAGTTCTAAAGATATAATTAAGTAAAATATCTACTATAACTTTAATAGAAATTCCTTTATTAACTATAATATAAAGAGTATAATATTTTTCCTTAGAAAGACGATCTATTAATATATAGATTATATTCTAGCCCTTAAAGATAAGAAGGCTAATAATAAAATCTATTAAAATATCCTATTAATACTATTTAGGTATAGATAGTAGCTGTAGTAGTCTATTATACTTATCTCTTAAGACCTTACTTCTCTAGTAAGTATAATAGTTACGAATATATTAAGCTACTTCTTCCTTTATACTAGGCTAATAAAATTAACGCTTTAATATTTTTAATATTTAATCTCTTCCTAGATAACTATTTATAGACTGGTTATAATCTTCTCTTATAATATCTAGATATAACTTAGGTAATATAGAAACTTAAAGATAATTTTTATAGAATAAAATATAGTATTATTATAAATAGTATTATAAGTTAATACTTTTAAATATCTAAATTAAATTCTTTTCTATCGCGTTTTATATCTAATTATATTTCTTATTATCCTAATTCGCTAATATAATCCTAGTATATAGTGGTAGCTTTTTATTTATTATTATATTAATTTATTTATTTATAGCTTTATTCTCTCTCTCAGCCCCTTAGTTTACTAAGGGGGTATAATTATAACCTTAGAAGTATTCTAATAAGAGTAAGGCTTTATATTAATACTTAAAACATTCATCCTTCTTATTTATTAGAATTAAATTAAGTATTTAGATTAATATATCTACCTTTTTATTTAACTTTCCTATTTAATATATAATCTTAAAGTTATATTTAATTAACTTCTCAATTTATTTTACTTAATAATATATTAGTTCCTTTATCTATATAAAGTACTCTAAGCTCTTATAGTTAGTAAAGATCTATATAAAAATATTAATTAACTCTAGCTTAAAATATTAGTATTCTAAATAATAAATTATTACTAGAAGTTCTTTATTATAAATCTTATAATTATATTCAGCTAGTATTATATTCTTACTATAAAAAGCTATTAGGTAAAGTACTCCCTTATTATCTACTTATAATAGGATTTTATTATTAATATAGTTTAAAAAGTTTATCTCTAATACTATAAAGCGAGACCTCTTATAATATTAAAGAACTAAGGTACTAGTAACTAGATACTTTATTTCTTTAAACGCGGCTTAATAGGTTTCTAACTATAAAAATAAATAATCCTTTTTTATTAAGACTACTAGGGGCTTTATTATCTTTAAGAAGTCCTTTATAAAATAATAATAGAAGTTATAAAATTCTATAAAGGACTATATCTCCTTAAAATATATAGAGATCTTCTATATAGTAATCGCTATAACTTTATCTAAATTTATCTTTAAACTAGTAATAGATATTAAAAGACTTAAGAACTTTATCTTTTATATATAGAATTTATACTTATCTATATTAATCTATAGCCCTGCCTTACGTAATTATAATAAGATCTTCCTAATATATTCCTAGTATTCCTTTTTTATTTTACTATAGATTAAAATATTATCTAGATATACTTAGTAAAAATTATTTAGGTATTTAAATAGATTATTATTTATATATTATTAATATAAAATAGATTCTTTAGTAAGTTTAAAGGGTAATATATAGTATTTAAACACTTTAAAGGAAGTAATAAAGATAGTAAAGTCCTTATTATTTAGGTATATATAAAGCTTATTAAATATTATAATAATATCGAGCTTTATTAAATATTTATAGTTTATTACCTAGGCTAGTATTTTTTCTATAAGGGAGATTAGATAATAATTTTAAATTATAATAATATTAAGTTTCTAGTAATTAATATAGAATCTTAGACTATTATTATACTTCTAGACGAATAATATAAAGGATGTATAGAATATAATACTTAATAATATAAAGCCCTTTTATAGGTTTTTCTCTAGATATTCTTTAATCTTCTATAACTTAAAATTAAATATAGAGTAGAGTTAACTTTATAGTAGTTTCTTACCTAGCTTTAACTTAATCTTATAGTTATAAGATTAATATAGAGAGAGCTCCTTTATCTTATTTTTATTAAATATATTAATAAGATTATAGTATTCCTTAAGGAGCTTCCTCCTAATAATATTTTCTAAGTATATTATAACTTCGCGTATAGTCTCTATAGGGATATTTTACTTTAATACTTAATTAATCTCTATAATAATTATAGAGAAGTATTAAATTTAATATTTCTTTAAATTATAAGTTAATATATTAAAGGCGGCCGTATTAATTTAATAAATATTTAATAACTTCTTTTCTTTAGAAAAGAGAGATATAAGTATTTAATTCTCTATTTAAAACTAATCTAGCTTAAATTTAATATTTAAAATAAACTCCTTTATAAACTTTCTTAGAGTTAATTTAAGTAGCTTTACTATAATAAATTCAGCTTTAATAATTATATTAGGAGTAGAAGATTTAACTTATAAAATACCTTTATAATTATATTATTCTAGAATAAAGATAATATAATTATTAGTTATATTTAATATAATCTTATACTTATTTATCTAGAGTTTTTTAAGGATTATATACTAGTTATTAAGATTAGTAATTAATATAAATATAATAAATTCCTAATAATTACCCACCCTTATAAAGGGGTATATAATATAGGTAATAGATTTTTTTCTTATTTTACTATTATAACTATAAAGGTAGCGGGGTTTTGATAGAGATAAAAATAAGATATTAAAAATATTAAATAAGATTTACGCTTTCTTTTTATTAATAAATAAATAGGTAATAATACTAGTATTAGTAAAAGCTTTAAATTAATATTTCTTTTCTTAAGCTAATAATATAATAGGGTATATAAATAAATATTTATTAAAAAAATTATATAGATCTATTAATAATAAGAATAGAAGGTTTTTAGGAGTAACTTCTCTAAGAATAACTAGTTTTTTAAATTTAATAAATCTTTAACTATCTTATTAAAGCCTTTCTCTTTATTTTTTTTATTATTAATCTCCCTAACTGCCTTATAACGACGCTTAGGGTATACTACCTAGAAATATTTTTTTTTATTATAATTATAATACTTCATTAACTCTTTTATTCTTAGTAAAACATCCTTATAGGGTGACTAGAAATAACGAGGTTATAAAAGTACTAATAGCTTAATAAAGGAGCGTTTTATAGAAATAATATAGATAGAGATAATAGTATAAGTAATCTTTTATATCTAAATTATAATTATAATATTAGAAGCTGTATGGGTAGTAGGATAATTTATTATTATTAAAGCGCGGTCCTTATACTTACTTATTACTTATTATTAGCGATTAACCTTCTAATAAAAATTTACTAGTTACTTTAATATATTAAACTCTATAGATATAGTAACGATAATCTCTTATAGTTAAAAATTAACTTTATCCTTTAACTTATTAATTATAGTTTTTTTATCTAGCTTTAGGTAGTTAATAAATATATAAAAACTAGAATAAAAAATAATAAAAAGGTCGTTGCTTTTCTATCTTAGATTTTTAAAGCTATAGCGTATATTATCCTTTTTATAAAGGTTATTTATAATATTATTTAAAGTTTAAATCATATTTTCTAGGCTAATAAAGTAACTTAAATTATTAGTATAATAAGCCTAAATATATTAAGCTATAATATCTTTAGTATATAAGATTATATAAATAGCTTTTATATTATTATCTATATAATAGTTCTAGTTAATAGTAAATTTATTTTAAATATGTTAAATTTAATTCTTTAAGGACACCTTACTATTTACTTTAATAAATAAAGATAGATTAAAAACCTTTTATAAATACTTTATATTTAGAATTATAAAGTTAGGAATAGTTTATCTAAATAATATATATCTAGCCGCTTATAGATTTATAATCTTTTTTTTTAACTTTTTTATATAATACTCTTAATAGACCTCTTCTATTTTTAAGTTTCTTACTTTTTTTTAAACTACCTTTTTAAGGTGTTGAGTTAATAAGACTATAGTATAAATTATATTTATCTTATTTATTAAAGAGTTCTATTTTTTTATATAAGAAAGGGTAGTATCTTGTTCCTAGTAAAGTTTATCTAATACTTATAATAACTTGGTTAGGTTAGTTCTTACTTAATATTATAATTAACTAGTATTCTAGATATCCTATAGAGTTCTAATATTTTTAAGGTTAATAATTATATTTTCTAGTAGAAAGTTAATATAATAATAACTTATCTTTTAAAGGATCTCCTTATAAGCTTAATTTATATTTATAAAGATATTACTAGTATAGCTTTGAATTATTATAAATAGTTATAGATTTATATAAGAGTTTTAAGTTTTTTATTTTTATATTAATATTTATATTGTTTTAAAGCGGATATTATTCTTAATTTATAAGCTTTTCTTAAAGCCTTATTTTATTAGTATACTATTCTAAGTAGTTTTTACTCGCTAGTAGTTTAATACTAGCTATTAGGCGCGTCGCTGTATTCTAAGAATTAATTTTTCTATTACTTCTTTATAGTGTTAAATACTAATAGTTATTACACTATTTATTTAACCTCGCTAGTATACTTATAAGAGTAGGGATAATAATAAGCTTTATTCTACTATTAAAAGCCGGCCTAGAGTAAATTAATAGAAATATAATATAATTAATAAAATAAAGTTAAGGAAGGAATCTATAAAGCGCGTAAGAGATTAATATTAATATATAGTAGTAATAACTACGGGTGTTAAGCTAAATAGATATAATATTATATTAAGTTAATAAATAAATAAGTAAGTAATAAATAGCTAGACTATAACATTAATTATTTTAATTTAATTAAAAATTAATATTTAATAATATTATTACTAGCGGCTATTATAAAAAATAAGAATTATTATAATAATATTAATAAAAAATATTATTTATTTCTATTTTTTAATTCTTTTTATTTTTATTATTTACTTATTTTATTTACTTAATATTTTATTATATATTTTTATTATAATCTTACTCTATTTATTTATATTTATATATATTTATATTTATTTAGCTAGTTATTACGTTTTAAGTATTCTATTACTAAGATAGAGAGGGTTTTAATAGTGGACCTCCGTTCTCTATTGCGGCTATTGACAGCAGCGCTAGCGCGGACTAGCAGCAGGGGTGGGGGCCTCTAGAAGCTGAATTTTCGGCCAACCAATGCAGTCTTTATATAGCCTCGCTTTGCTAGCTTCCATTTTTGCTCGGTCTGCTTAAATCCTAGTAAGTTTGCCGCATCTTTCTGCACTTCCCCGTCTAAATGGCGAAAAGATTCGGCCTGAATAAAGCCCAAGACTTCTTCTCCCTCTCTCTCTTCTGCATCGAAACAGGGTCTCTGATCTGGCTCAAGATCCTCTTCGTATCAAAATGTGTGAATACCTCAGGCAATTGATCTTGTGAAGGGATATCGTTCTGGTCTCGAGTTTCACATGATGCCTCACTAGGGGTAGGCTTGCTCCCTCTCAGCCAGTCGCTATGATCGATGTGTTCCATTGCAGCACGATACTCGTCTCCTCTAATGCGTGATGAAGGGGCACCGGACCACCTGAAAGACCCACATAGAAGAGAGATCGACAAATCTAGGTGGGTATGTACTCTCGTCTCCTGCAATTAATTTATGCGGAGGCTGATCACAGAGCCTAGGATAAGAGTCATGCTTTTGGCCCTCCCCGTCACCCTCCTTCCATACGAAGTGGCTAGGTTTTCGAAGCATCATCGCATCAAGTTCTGCGCCATTCCTCAATATGGAAGTAACCCCGTTGTTCCAAACATGTAGCCCTAACCTAGGGTTGGCGAGGGCAGCGGCGACGGAGAGGCCAATTCACCGTAATGTTCTATTCTCGGTTCTGTTGACATCCTTAGACCATGTCTCGAACATTGCGATAAAGCCCCAGAGGCCAGACAGAACCGAGTGCCAAGACATTTCTACTATAGAAAGCGGATTGGAGCATTGCGTCTCTATTTGCGGCTTCGGGGTTTTCTCAGGTGCTCTTGCCTGTGCTCTTGCCGTTACAATTTTGTGCTCAACGGTTTCTGTCACCAGCTTTTCAGGCATTTGTCATATTGGTATTTCAATTATCATTAGTATGAAGCCTGACAGCTCATAGATACCCATTTGCCATTTTCTTGAATCCTATCCATCGACAACCAACCTTGTTCGCCTGAAAACCTTCCATCGTCATATTCCGAGTCATCACGGATCGTTGCTGTTCCTCTAGCGCTGTCCTTGCGTATCGTCGAATGGCTCTTCTTCTCTTCTCAGCGGTGAGACCATCACCCTCACGGAGTACGTGTCCTATCTGCGTCGCAAGCTTGTTGGACAGGCTCGGTGAGGAGCCTCTCTTGGGTCTTATTAAAGTCCACTAGTCGGATCATTACGATTGAAGTCTCTACGTTATCGTAAGTCATTTCCAAATCCTTGCGGAAGGCGAGGGCACTAACAACAACACAAGAGTCTCCTCTCTTATAATACCTTTCAAAGGTATCTGATTCCGCAGCATATTTCGTCAATCGCTTGGCCATTGCTGAGCCCAGTTGCCGGTTCCCATTCGATGCTTTCTTGCTACTAACTCAATCCAGGTCTGGCGAGATTTACTAATGATTTTGAAGCCGTATCATGCGTCAGATTTAAACCAGCGTCGAAGTATTGCTGGATCCTGACCTGAGCATCTTTGATCTTGTCATGCTAGTGCGCCTACCCGGGCACCAGGATACTTTTTCTGGCGTCTCGCACAGGAACCCTCTTACTCTGGATCATTGGCGAGGTAGCCTAACATTTACTGCCGAGCGTTTATCAAGGCTTGAAGCTTCCCCCAGGTGCCCCTGTCCACAGGAGTCTCGTATGGGATCCTGAAAAGGAAGCGACTTACAGAATCGACACTGAGTTTGGTGTAGCTGATACACAAATGCATGCAAGAGCGACACAAGCCTTCTCTTGGGGATCTCCGAGCTCGTAGAAGAAGTACGAGATAATAAAAGTTCATGACCTCGCGCGTACACCAGAGATCGACAAGTGTTGTCGAGTCCCGCATCATCTCCAAGATGGTATTTGCTACGGTCCGTTTATATCCCGTGACCAGCCCAGACTGTCCTTCCGGTTCAGCCTTTTTTTGGCGGTTTGTATACCCGAGTTTGTAGGATTGGAAGGTTCTTGAGCCGGGCGTGATTTGGTTATATATCGCGATGATTCTCTGCTTTGCGGAAAGAGTGGATGTTGATTTCACAGCGTGCAACATCAAGGGTGAGCTTGAATCTTCACCGTCTAAACTATTGTCTAGTTCCTTATGCATGGCTGCCCACCAAATTGATAGCCCGGGACTTTCTTCACGGCCTCTAGGCCCTCGGTGACCTGCGCATATAGCTTCAACAACCTCCCATCGCCCTCCATGGAACTAGCCATGAGCGGAAAGTCATTCCTCAGCCGTATAAACTGTCCTTCCTGACGACGAACAAGCGTTTCCGGATCGGTGTTAGCGAAGAGGCTCCAAACGGTTGGAAGGATCTGTGTCAAGGACTCCTTCTTGTTGTGCCATTTATTGACTGGGAGCCGGAATCCCTTTGGAGTCCATTCGTCGAATAGCCAGGTCAACTTTAGCTAGCCGCCAGCTTCTTAGAGGGACTAATCAGCTCGAAAGATTATTTATATAATAAATAAACAAAAAATTTATTATTATATTTATTGATAAAATTCTACTTGATATAGAATGAAAAAGGAAACCCTTCTGAAAAAGGCTTCTGGAGAGGCTGGATCCAGTCTGAGAGGCGTGCGAATTCTGTTGATAGTAGTGTGAATGACTGTGAAGCCTGGGCCTGGGCGGAGGGAAAGTCTTTGGTAGCATCTGCGGAAGTGATTGTTATCTGGTTGTTAATTGATTCTTCCAGTCTCTGCTGTGCTGAAGCCCCTATATTTTTCTTGCTTGGGCTGTGCTTTCGAAGGATTTTTCTCCAGGATGTAGTCCTGGAAAGGGTGCGTGGCCTTTAGTTGATGCTTCCAGATAAGTATTGATACCTGAATCCTACTGGCCTGCTCTTGTGTTGCTGCACTGATTTCAATAAAGGTCTTTCCTTCTTCCCTTGAAATACTCAGCATATCCTTCCCTGACTTCTTCGAAGAGTTCCTCCCTGTCTGTGGCATCTCGGCCAAATAACTCGTCCATCGCGGTTTGGCCGGCACTGTGCGCTTTCTCTGCTCTGATATGGAATGGTTTGTTCGATAGATTTGAAGATCCTGAACAGAGCCTGACAGACTATGGCACGTGGAACAAGAAAGTAATGTAAGGTGATGAGACGTTTGGCAGGTCCAATAAAGATTGTAGTTGGAAGGTGAGAAACTGTTTTTGCAGAACTTCGCCAGGATTGGTTACTAGCGTTACAAAAAGGACTGAAGCTGCATTTAGGTCCAGTATCTCTGAGTCGTCCTTTGTACGAAACTGGGCCTGGGGACACTTTACGCCAGCTTCTGTTGCCGAGTCCACCCATTTCATTTGCTGCACGCCACCCTAATGGCCTTATGCTTCTTTGAGAGTCCATCTGTCCAGCCACTTGCGGAAAAAGTACAGTGGTACACTCCCGAGTCAAGCTATATGTATATCTGACTGTGTTCGTAAAACTCATTTGTTATCCTACGAGGAGTCGAATTGTGATGGAGAGTAGGAGAGAAAAGTACTTTTCGTGAAATCCGCCAGTTGGGTCAAACACTCGCTAGAATGCTGAAATTAGCGAACGAGCACCAGAACTTTCTACCTATCAGGTCCACGTGGTATCCGTCGAAGCCACGATTTGACTATCAACTTGAGATGGCTTAGCCATGTGGAGCGGTAGCAGGGAGCTGTACATACCGTATAGCAGCTATTTTTCTTCTTTCCGCGTTCCTGCCATATCCACTTGCCCCCTTTTAAGCTGCGAAATTTCATTCTCCGAGAGGCGTATGCGTCTGCAATTAGGTTTGCAAAGCGTTCATTGACGGACTAGGAGGAGTGATTGTTACAATAGCAGGCGGACCTGCGAAGACATGGAAAATATTGAAGGTACTACTTTCTGTCAGCACTTTAACAATGAAAATAACAGGGATCACTTGGCTCACCGTCGGGATGCAGTCGTGTGAAACAGTCAATGGGAAATATTCGAACAGCTCATCTTGTCGCAACCTCGATTAAGTCTTTCTTGGTGATCATCTCGATGGTTGGACACTGGTATGATGGGACGAATAGCTTTCCATCCTCGTCGCAGCCATAGTGTCTACCTTCACAACGCGTGAAGGAAGTTCGGATAATAAAGATCATAGTCTGCTCCGATGAAGCCCATACGGTCAGGTTCTGTCAGCATCTCTGGTGCATATCTCGCACGCTTCGAAGAGACCATTTCTTTTCACATCGTCGATGCTGATTTTGATACGATTGAATACTGGGGATCCGATATACTCGGATGTCACGAACCAGATTTGGTTTGAAGCCATAGCGTAAAGGTTTGTAGAGCGACGGAAAATGGGTTTGAAAGCCGGAAAAGTCTGGTAATGACTTGATGAAAATGCTGAGTCTACGTAGCATAGGAGAAAAGCAAATCAAGAAGCTAGGCATGGAGAGACTCTTTTTACCACAAATGAAATGCCGAAGAACGCATCTCCATAGAAATTCAAAGCTCATATGCTGGAACTTGCCTCTACTTGGGTCATTTGTTGAGGGTATTTAAGGGAATGATGCCCAGAGGAAAAGAGGGACTTCACGATTCTCCTTTAGAACTCCCCTATGGAGGCTGCAAAGTGCTCATTTGTCAGCGTTGTCGTCAGCATCCCTGAATTGGAGTGAGCATTGGCCCAGCTGTTATCCTCAATGATGTTAGGACGCGAACTCTGTTTGCTTTCTTTAACACCTTTGTCCTTTGCGCTTCGTGAAGGGTGCCACTTGCCCATCGATCTACTTTTATCAATGAGGAGAGGAGATTGGTATAGCATAACTAGATTTAGAGTCAAGCGAAAGGGTCTGTCTGGGCGATATCTGCCATTTCAATACGAACAATCAAAATGCTCTTATTTGGGCCCAGCATGCGATTTGCTCGAAAAGTGTTCCACTTGCACGAAATTTGATGAGCCAAACTGCTAAGAAGGCCAATCAGACTATAATACTTTCTGAGCGCTCGAAATTGTCGGGAGAATTCCTAGTACGACATAGTTGGTTTTATATTTTGTAAATAATTGCAAAGACGATGAGAATATAAAGGACTTCCGGGACCATATTTCGAAGTCTGGAGTTCAAAAAACATATGCATTGGAGGTTTATTCAATATGTTTACATAAAATATATGAGTATGGCATTGTATCTCCTGAAAGAATTGACCAAACCGTGGACCAGTCTCCGCGTTTGAAAATTTGTCGGTTGAGCTCCGCCATGGCTTCTGGAATGGCTTTTTCGATAATGCGTCTTACCCCAGATGTTGAATGAGTACATGCTGCGGAGAAAGCTTCATTAGATTTGCCGTTGGCCTAATATGAAGAAAACCCTGGCTTAGTTAAAACCCCTTACTTTTCGCGATAAGTGCCCAACCACGAAGCTCCATCAGTGTGAACGGAAGTCTAAGTTCAACGCGTCTTAACCGATCACGTTACTCGTAAGGTTCTTCATAACGGAGGAGTTCATTCCAGAAGATCTTGCACCTTGAAGTGCTAACTTTGTAGGTTCCAAAAGATGAAGAGTCCAATTCGCCGGGAATAGACCTTACGGCATGTCCATTTCTAGGTGCCCTTCGTTGGCTACCAGCTGATCAATCCACCCAGAAGGGATAGAAGGCACTCGTGAGGGCAGAAAGGAGCTTGGCTCTGAGGCCTGGCCCAATTAACGCACCACTTGTAGTCCGTTGATGTCTTGAAAGCAGTTGTCACTGGGCCACCATTGCGGAACAGCAGCAAGAGAAAAAAATTTATATCACCCTTCTGCTCGTCATCAGTGATACCACAAACAGCGATAATACGCGTGTTTGGTTGGATGTCAGGAGGATAGTGTGAGCTGAAATCTTGACCAAGTAGGCCTCCTCTTGACGGATCGTGCACTCCCTACATGTGGATTATAGTTCTCAGCTTGTTGGCAGAAAGAAAAGCCTTCATCCTCAAATGTCAGATCGCAGATATTGTCCTTAGATTGACCCGCATCATATATAGTAGTAAGGTCAGTCAATTCTAGCTTGTCTTTGGTTAAATAGAGTATTCAAGTAAAACTAACACAAATTATGTCTATTTTAAATCTGGATTAAATTGTTGCTCTTGTGCTATTATATGAAAGAAAGCGGATAAAAGGTCTTGGAGTAGTAGATGTCTTTAAGATGAAAGAGAGCTGCATGAGAGAACAATGAAGCGTTCAATAAAGGTGGGCTGCTGAATCGCATATACCCTATCTTTGTATTTGACGACCATAACCACCTACCATAGCAGGCTGGAAATTGACGAGGCCACTGTGGTATGGACTTTCAGGGGACCAGATCTTCACACCAATGCATAAAGCAAAGGCAGCAGAGAGTTAGCAGGCGGACCTGCGCACTCAAACTGTGCAGCGGTTTAGGAATTTCGTCTTTTCAGAACCTGAATTTCCAAATTGGTCTGGCTCCGACTCGCTTACCGCGCTGAAGTGAGACGTCAGTGATCCGATCTGGTGAGCTCAGCCATAATTTAAGCCTTGCTGTCTTTGATATAACTATGGCGTGCCGAAAGACCAGTCTCGAAGTTGGCTTCATGGTGGGCTATAAGCTTTTCTATGATAGGACCAGCGCACTCCAAATTAAGATGGGTATGGTGAGTTGAGCTATACGCTGTTGCCACTGCTCTGAGCTTTAACATGGTAAGGATCTGCCATCTTGTATATTGTGATTTGAGCCGGAAAATGAGTGAGATACAATGTTGCTCATGCTCTGTGGCCTCCTTGGGTTGCCTGCTTTGGTGAAGCCGGACACCGGTTCTTTCCAATGCATCGTTTCGTTAGAAAGGCTGCTGACTTGGTCCCAGCTCAAATCCGTGACGACAAAGTAGACTTTTCAATCAGCAAGCTCTTATATCGTAATAGAGACACAAGCTCCTGCGCAACAAGTGATGGATAATATCGGGTCTGAAAAGTTATCAGAAATGATTTTAAGATATAAGAGGAAAGAACTCCAATGATATAATGATGATAGTCTTAAGTTCTTTTGAACACATAGGGCTGCCAGCTCGATCATCTTAGGCTCAATAAGTACGACCGTCCTTGGTACTGGGGTCCGAAAAAGGTGGAGATCATGCGAGTTATTTGGCGAAGCAGATCAAAGGGTGTGGGTTCGCGGCTTTTGATTTGGCCGTTTCAGTTAGCGCGGTTTATGTACTCGTAGCCAGTAAGGTAATGTTTTTCCTGCTCTTGCTGCATCTCCTTGAGCTTGTGAAAGATATTTTTATGCGTCTTTATACTGCCGTCATCATCTGATTTCTGTTTCGTCCGCTCTTTGACGGTGCTTGCCATTCTTCCTCTTGATCTTACTCGCGTGCTGACGGGATTTCTGTGTAAAGGTCTCAGGAAATTGTAGCAAGCTTTACACAATGTCGCTCCGCAACTAGGAAACCCTGGCACACCCTTGACACATAACTGTTTCTGCTTGTCCCGTTTTCTATAAACAGTTAGATAACTATTTCATTGATTTAGAATACTGACTTACTCGTAACATCCATCACATGGGATATTATCCTTAGCCGCCACCAACTTTGTATGAGTGATTAAATGTTCTAGTTTCGCAATTTTTCCAGTCCATCGAGGGTCCAGATTGCAAGTTGAACTTGCGGCTTGCGATATTTTCGCGTCTTCTTTAGCTCTATATTGAGGGAGAGCGGACAGCATGAGATAAAGCTGACAAACTAACAACCCAGTCATATCACAGATCTCGGTTAGGTACCGTACATGTGGTACCTGCTTCAGAGATCAATTCGCTGGTCGAACTTCAATGCCAGTTCCTGGAGTATTCTCTTCCTATAAATGCCAGTGATAACACGACGATGACTTCCTGCCCACACGTTTAGCAAGTGTGACACCAGAGCATGTTTGATATAACTCCATTTTGCCTGGGAACGCATCGGTGGAGCGACCAAGACACTCAATCCAATCTAGGAGACCTAGAGATATTCTGCTCGGGAGACACTGACATTAAAACGACCTCGATGAGCAATGCAGGCGTAGTCTCCCAAGCACTTCTTGGCGAGTACGAAGTCGACAACGACCATTGATGAACCCATTTCCTCCATTGAACTCCCAGGGTGAAATTTTGTGAATACCCAAATCAACCCAGCCGAGGAAGAAAATCTCTGCCTTACATCACGAGTCCTGCCGTTTGTATCAAGTGCCTGGCTGGACCGCCCCGCGCCGCAAGCACTTTGGGAAGTGCATGCAAACATCGAGTCGGCGCGGCGGAACAACTGTACCATCTTCCCAAGTATGTAGACAATATGACCGACTTTGATTATTGGAGCGAGGCCCATTGCTATATGTGTTCCCACACAACAGCGAGTGAAAGAGCAAAGATGGGGGGCCTCGAGACCAGCATCGGAGAAGAACGAGAATTCACCGTCCGAATTATTGAAAGCCCAAGCTAGGCGAAGCGTAGCCACCTTCTCCAATTTGCCTGGCATATATGGGAAGACTGATAATCTTTTTCCGTGCACATCACAAATCTGATAAAGTATAAGGGCTAAGAATTTAGCTTTGGAGATTTCTTACTAAGAAAAGTTACAAGTCCACAAAAACCAATGTCCTTTTGCGCGCTCGAACAACTCCTCAGTCGCTTCCAGATTGCGCTCCTGTAGACCCGACGCCCGTTTCGAACAGGCAGCAGCCTCAATCGCTCCGATGTAATCTTTCGATGCAGTGATGAGGGTGATATCGTTTACCGATTCCGTGAATTGCAGACTCGAGCGAGAACCAGAGAAAAATCTTGCTAAGCCAGATCATACATCAACCTCAACACCAGTCTCTTCAATCTCGTCAGCAGCAACACCACTCTCTTCATTCTCGCCAGCAGCAACGTCATTTTGTCCAGATGCGTCAGAGTCTTGTGCAGTATTTTCCGCGGGCTGACTGAATTCTCCGTCTTGTGGCTTGTATCCTGGCTTGTCCTTTTCAAGATCTTCCGTCTGAATTCGGCTATCAAAACCGTTTTGGCAGTCTTTCAACGACTTTAGTCTCCCTTCGCAGCACATTTCCAACAAGATCGATCTACTTGATAAGGGCATGTATATCTCCCGCGAGGTCCGAACTTTATGGCTGGTACCGAACTCTGGAACCTATGTACCTCGGAGGTTGTCTTTAAGCTTCTTCATATCACGCTTCAACATTTCTTAAGCATCCTTGTCTCGAAATCGTTTACAATGTTCAGCCATGTAGTCTCCGTAATCGGCGAGATAACGCATCTCTACTAATTTTCTTATGGCTTCTTGGCCTTCCTTTTCTATCAAAGGCGGCTCTTTATATAAGACGACTTTGGAATGAAGGATCTTTTTGCGGGTGCTGACTTCCTTCCCATTATCATTGTCAAAAAGACTATTCCTATTATCCTCAGGGTTGCTAGCTCAATGCTCACATTCTTCATTAGCTTCTCCATAGCGGCTTTGGCAGTATCACGATAATGTTCAAGGAACGCTATGCTCCTTGAAGTGACCTTGCAAAATTTGAACCTGTAAAGGGCGTAGGAATACGCGTAGCGTATTGAATATTTTGTCCATTCCATCCTCTCATTGTGAGGTAAGTTGAAGTGCTTGTATAATGGTGAAAGAAATGATAGGTATAGGGATGGAAAAGATGGTATATTGTTCCGTAAGTCGTATTCCAGATGAGCTGGTCGTGGATACGTGCTATGTTGAACTTTGACACTAAACAGTCCAGGCATAGGTAGGCCCGCCCAGCTGCTTTCTTATTTCCTCACGCTCCATTTCTCTCGAATGGCCGAAAGATGGGGCCATCGTTTAATGTGTGAAATCAAAGGGCAAGGGTTCTGAGGTCTCATTTGGCGCTTCAGCTGCAAGGATCAGCATTCCCCATCGAAAGGTTCATTTGGGGTCCTGGTGACTCTTTTGATTGGTCTAACAAGGCTTGCACAATCCCACTTTCACCTTCATACCGCCATTGGTTCAAATGCCGAGCACTGGTTTGTGGTGCTGCAGCATGAAGGCACAGAGGAGACTCGGTCCTTCTCTCATTGAGGCCTTGCTAGCCTTTTCCGTCTTCATTCCACAAGACTTTGCACTCATCTCTTCATCCAATTTCAACTGGATTTGTTGTTTAGCTGAACCTGCAAATGACTATCACAAGATGTGCGAGAGCATGATGTTATAGAGAAGAGAAGCATACTAAAGACATGAAGATCGCATATCTCAGAAGATGGCTATCAGAGAGACATTCAGTATTGAAGAGCGTATGTGTGAATGGAATGAGGCTAGCTCAAGTAAACCACGAGCAAGTGAATAGCATAGCCAGGAATCATCTCGAGCTTCCAGCTAGGTGGCCGCCACTATCTTTGTATGAGTGATTACATGGGGGCAATTGAAACGCTGTGGGATGACTTTCCGAATGCCTTGGAAGTCGGAATATGGTTGCGGGCCCGTCTTCAAGCCTGGTGGGAAAAGTGGCGAGTGAACGTATTTGTACTTGGGCCGGAGAAAGGACTGGGGAAGCCGGGTACCGAATTCTGATTTTAGTGCGTTAATTTGACCCTGCCGCTTGTTCTCGATGATGGCACCATTTTTGTTCATAAAGCGGACTTTCCTTTCCTTATCCCCTTCATCGTCACCGTGCTGCTTACGCTTAACTCCAGCGACGGCGATGAGCTCTTGGCGGAGCGGAGCTTCGTCTGACCTGACTTCCTAAAGTCGAGATTCGTCTCTGATGCTCGTCGTTCTGACATGTCCTTGTTGCATGTCTTCAGACATGGGTTGTTTGCTTTCCAGTGATCGGAATGATCTTGCTTCGTTTTTCCCGCATGTCTGGGGATACTTAATGGCAATATGCGTAGCGTTGGACTTTCCAGCCACGGCGGGTGCGCATATGAGAGCCGCAGATACTGCCTCATACCAAGCAGTAGGATTGACCGGACAGAGATAGTAGCCAGGTGAAGAGTTTCGATTTTATGAGGTCCTGATCATGCACAAGCTTATATATATAGATGTTGACGCCAGCGATGGTGCGGAAGCCATTCGAGGCGAAAAGCTGGAGCAGAAGAGGGCCGAATGGATCCTGGGAGCCGAAGGAGGAATAGAAAATCACTAGTGAGAAGGGAAAAGATAGAGAAGGAGAGGGGTGGACAGGAGGAGGTAAGGTGAGAGAAGGAATGTCAATAAGAAGGACGGGATGACTGATGGCGACAGGAGAGATGCTGCAGCGAACCATAGTTATCGAGACATGCTTATATGCTTCAACCAACGGTTCAGGTGGACAGCATTGGCCTTGCTCGCTGCTGCTTCCTACGGGTAAGTTCAGAGTAGACGTTCATGTTTGAGTGTTCTAATATATTAGCAAGACATTAGTGGTTCATCAATAATAATAAAGGGCGAAGTTTCCAATGTATTAGAAATAGATTGGGACTGGATTAGACTCACCGATCTTTGGTCGATATATGTAAGAAGGAAGAAGTTCCAAAGCGCGCGAAATGTATTAGGCACGATTTAGGAGCTATGACTGATTAGGAATAGATTACCAGCGGTCTGGTTGCCAAGGTTACGACAGCCGAGGTTAAAATCTACTAGCGTAAGGACAGCCGAATTTTAGCGCAAGGACAGCCGAGCTACATCCTGCTTCTGAAGAAAGCTGGTATTGCGCCACTAGGTAGATACCTTGGCAACGTCATCCACCTCTACTTCTGGACATTGGCATCTTCAGGTGTTTGTGCACAGTATTATCGTGTGAGCGGACCGTGCTTTGGTAGAAAAGGTGAATTGTCGATTCATAAAGCCTTGACTGTGAACGTTACACCGTGTTAAGCCTTCTAATACCTTGTCTGGAGAAGATTTCGCGTAGAGAAGTTGATTGACATGGGAAAAAAGCCGGTCTTGAGGAAAGTCAAACAGGCTGCATACAGAGCAAAGCGAACTTTTGAGCAAGATTTACACCCAATACCATGTCTAGGAGGTTCGTATGTGCGACAGTACAAGTCAGCTCGGTTGGGGTCTTCAAGGTTCCAATTTTGGGGAAGTCGAAAGGTCGAAGACTTCGTTGATGAATTCATCCATGGTGCTGTCATTTACTATGATTTAATGTTGGACAGCCATTCTCCGTCATGGTTTCTCCCGGTCTCATTGCTTTCGACAAAGATCCACTGTGGGCTTGCAATATCTTCCACGATGAAGATCAGTAATGTGTGAAAGTCGAGGTCTGGAGAAGGATTGATATTCTGTTGTGCGCCACTTGTGGTAAGCAGCGAGCCATGAAACGGCTACAGACCCCTTTGCTGAAAGGTTTTTTAGAGTTTGGGCCTCATCTGTGACGACAAAGTCGAAGCATCCCACCAGTGAACCCTCCCATGTTTCATCTAATTCGTCATAGCGGCTGACTGCATAGAAGAGAATATAGCAGAAGTAGCCATCAGCTCATCATTTAATCTTGTGATCTTTGGCTCAGGTCGAGGTGCTTGGAACTATGGGTTGCTCGTCGAGTTCATATTATATTTTTTGTCCCTTCCTCTCAATCTTCGCCATTGTGCTGGCTCGGTCTCACAATCGGGAGACTGTCGTTTGTTATTGGGTTGTTGATAGCGTCGATCGGAATGATTGGTATCATAGTAGCGATCTGGTCCCTTTCGGGGGCTACTATTGGGTCGAGGACTGTAGGTGTAGCTATATTTTCCTTGGCCACTACAACAGTCAGACGAAATGCTCGATACATTTCACGGCAGCAAAGCCAGGCACGCCCCCGGAGGTGCCGTGACAGAATATCTCTTCTTAGTTATTCTTCACTTGTGAAGAGGAGCAGCAGCTTTGTGAATTTTCTAGCATCAAACCTCCCCCAGTGTATCTTGACGAATGTTGGAGCTCATGGCCAGCTGACTTTTGGTTGACGTTCTCGTGGCACCCTCCCCCTTGAGCAGCTTCGTGGCAACCAAGTTATTTATGTATGCCATGATAGGTAGACAGTATACAATGCGGATAGATCCTGAAATTGACCTTGCGATTTGGTTCTCGCTTGTGGTCGTTAGAGCGCTGAGACGGCCTTCTTCCCGTTCCGCCCATGCCCGTATGCGGTACGCTTACTCTCTTTTCCTTTATCCCACGCATCACCAAGGATATCCTTTTCCAGCTTCCAGCCTAGATGAAGTAGTGACTGATGGTAGCAGGACATCTGTATGACCCTTTATGGAGGTTCCTGACTTGAACGGGGAGCTCCTCGTTAAATGCCTTACTTTCAGCAAGTCCATTCATTCCCTCTGCAAGCTCCTTGTATAGGTCGGTCGGCTCTGATGACGGCAACTTCATTAAACAAGGCTTTGCCCCTTTCTGATTCTTCTTGAAGTCCTCCGACCATTTCCTCTGACCATACTGGGACCTGTCCCCCAGATTCAAAGCAGGGAGTATAGATAGACAAATCACGAAATTCGATCTCGACGTGAGCAAGAGGAATGCGTGACTTGCAAACTTGGAATTCATGATCATGTGTCCGAGGTTGAGAAAACACTAAAAAAATGAAGGTTGTACGACAGACCATTATTCAAGGATACCAAGAATTGGGTCCAAGTTCCTAAATTTGTCCGAGACCAGATTGAGGCGATACCAGACGCAAGAGTCTTCCACCTACTCGACGCAATTAGTCCTCCCGTTCAAAGCTCCAAGGCTCCACGGTCAACTATGTTTACCAGGGTTGGTAGGGTGGCCCTTGTGCCATCAAGAGATTGAGCTGCCCTAACTTAGCCTCAGCCCAAGAGGGCCGAGTGTCATCGCTCCATTGTGTCTAGAGGGCGGCTTTCTCCATTGACCATTGCGCCTCGAGGGAGGCGCTCTTCGCTTTTCGGGCGACGCCCACAGGTTCAGGCATAGAAGCGGCTGACAGATATGGCCTTCAAACCTTCGAGTAGGCCATTCCTCGCCGCCACGGCTTTCCATTTTCGAATAGCTAGGAGCACGGGAGACGTCTGGGCTTGGATCATGAATCCTGCGTACAGTAGTTATGACCATGGAATCTTGCTTGCAGTAAAGTTGTCTCCGGTGTTGCCTGTGCCCAGTTGTCCCACCTAAAATACCCTTACCGGCGGTGACTGCCGTCCCATTGACCCACTGTGCGTCATCAGCAGCTCCAGCTCCCATAATCTAACCCTGGTCAATTCTGAGTGGGTGTGGCCCCGTTGTGTCACGAGGACGGCCTGCTCCATGGACCATTGTGCCTCGAGGGCGAGGCGCCCGTCACTTTTCTGGCGAGGACGCCCACAGATCCACGCGCAAGAGCGGTTGACGAAGCCGCTAGGCTGGGTGCCTCCTAGGAGGATGGTGACGATTAGTGTGATGATGCACAATTCCGGACTTAATTTCGCTTTGACATCTTTCTTGAGTTGCACGGGATTTCCCTTGAGAAATTCTCCTTCGAGAGCAGGTCAACACTCTTAGTACTAGTCATCATGACCGCGAGAGACTTTCTTGAAGGAGAATCCAGGAAGAGTGACCGTGAGTTCGATGATTGTGGTGGGAGTGGTTGTTTATGTGGATTCGCGAGGTGAATGATCAGTCGATGGCTGCATAAAGTGTGTTGCAACAGAGGGCGGCGGTTTAGCAGCAGGCGTCTTGGTGGCAGACAGCGTGCAGCAGGCGAGTGGCGTGGGGGAGCTTTGCGGGACTTCTGAGACGGATCGAGGAATGGTTATGTCGTGGTATCGGCCTCCAGGCTATTCTGAAACGAAGCACATTCATTCTCAAACAAGGCGGCCATTCCTGTGTCAATGGAAGTTTTCTCAAGGTAATGGCTTCCGCCAATATAATCGTGCATCATGCAGCATCTTGTCATCTCTGGATAGTGACCATTGCTGAAGGGTGGAGAAATCCCGGTCAAGATAGCGCATGACAGCTGCAAGACTCACTAGAGATCGAGCGAGATGGACGGCAACAATAGGCGAGCCTGCTTTCGTATGCGGTTTCATACCATCCTCAAAGCCTTCTTGTATTTTCCTCTCGATTGACTTGACCGTACAGTGTCTTCGAAGTCCTCAGCACCGGGGATATATCTTGGCTCAAACCTCAATAGAATTTGTGCTGAGAGGTGTGGAGGCGTCTCAGCTTTGGGTGTCAATTGTGATCTGCGGACCTATTGAATTTAATGCAGAGAGATCGTGAGGTATGGAGGTGGTTTTAAGCTGTGAGTGGTCAAATAAGGTGATATTTTGCCTGTCTTAAAGTAGGAGTATGTAGATCCAATAACAGTGCGAAGAATTATTCATGACACCCTACTTTCGAAAGTATGGGAATGAACTTCGTGTTCATCGGACTTAGAAGAAGAAGTAGACATACGCACTTAAGAGGCAATAGAAGAGATAACACTGTTATAAAAAACAATGATCACCTTGAATGTTATTGATCGTAATTACGCCCGAGACCGTGAGACGCCCATCGCTAGACCAACGCCATGCGGGTGTTTGAGAGCTCGCGAAAGTTGGAAGAAAATGTAGTGCGTGACATTTGGGGGACATGTAACGTATGATATATATATAGGGAATTCCACTAGATTCACAGCTTAACACGGACATGAGTGAAACTCTCCTGTTGGCGTTGTTGATTGAAGTAGAAATTTGAGTTCACTAAAAAAATGTTGAAATGAACTTTCCGGAGGAAGCTTATTTTTCGACTTCACAGAGACAATTCTGCGCACTCTCTTCCTTGACAACGCTAACCGGAGTGATTCACATTTGTTGCCTCTGAATGCCGAGTCCGACAAAGCTGACAATATGGACGAGTTTCTGGTGGCGGCTTTGAATGCCGCGTCTGACACAGTTGACAATATGGACCAGTTTCTCGTGTCGGTCTGCTAAGTCTGTCATAAGGTGAATAGCTTGGTGTAGGCACCGCCGGGTTTTCCGGGTCCTCCGCAGTGTACGGTGGGAGGGATGTACTGGAATCGGAGCTGCGGAGTAAGTTCATGGTCCGGGAGCTTGAGTTGTGTGCAGCAGGAGCCGGTGCCGCTGGATGAGATATACTCAAGTTGATAATGTCGGATGTTCTCTGACCCGTTGCCATGACTTGTGCCTCGAGATCCGGTATTCCAGCGTGTGTGGGAGGGAGCACTATGATTCTTCTAATCAGCCTTCACATAAACGTAAGATGACGAGGTATCGTACCTGGACGGGGATGCGGCACAGCCCTTGGTTTTGGCCTCTCTGAACTATTTTGTCCGTTTGATTGTTCGCTCGATGCCGAAATTCTTGAGGATTCCCGACGTATATCCCTGCGTGCAGTGATAAGACCAGAGACAGCTCCAAGGCAGGGCAATCCTATCATTATTGCTTTTTCGATAGCATACTTCTCAGACCACTTGCTTGAGAAATAAAAAGGTGCAAGAAGCATCAGTGAAAGCACAAACCCACAGCATCCAAAGAATAGGACACAAAAGATTGTAAAGCGTAGGTGGCAAGCCATGATGGACAGCTCTCGGAACTATAATATAGTAGTCTGTGAACGTTGGGTGAAAGAGAGGAATGATGAAATTCTTTCGAATGGAGGAATCACCATTTTAATAGATGAGACCAATTCACAGAGTTCGCTTGTTCTTCTGCTCGAAGCTGGTGACATTCCCAATGTAGCTTTGTGAAGAGTGTAACCTTAGCGTTAATGCCGAAACCATGGTTGAACTGTTCCATAAGAAGGCGAAGTAGGCTGAGATTAATATGGAGCTGTGTATTGGGATCACGGCTAATGGATAAATCTCTGTCAGAGAGGGACACACACAGCTTCATCATCCTGATCCAATTTTTTCAGAACCAGCACTCAGACGCCGGAAGGCTTCTAGGCAAGGATGACAGTGAATCTCTTCCGACAAACCATGTTTCCTCGAAACAATGTGGCTACGTCCTTGGCCTTGGTTGAGGATTGAGGCTGAGCGCGACCAGAAGAGTGGGTTCCCGTGGCGCACTTGGCTTTGCCAGTGACTCAGAATATCTTATCAAGGGTTGCTGGACGTCCCAACAAGTCGCACAGCTCACAGTGAGGGCACATGATTGCCTCGGAATGGCTTCGTTCTCAAGCCTTGTGACTTGTCATTTACCACATACCCGAAGGGCACATTGAAGAGCGAGTTTCACTGTAAAGTCGAAGGGAGTGCTCCAGGTCCTGAAAAATCTGTACCATAGTAGCGGATAGGTGTGTAAAAGCAATACTTGCTGGACAGTGAGACTGCCTTCAGCCTGAGATGACCTGGCTGCATGACAACTACGACGCGATAATATGCAACGATAATGGGCCGTAGATGCCAGCCGCAGCCTATGCTAGAACCCACCAGATGTCCTTACTATGGAAGAGAAGAGCTTACACCAGTTCTACAGCTACAGCTGCCGAGAAGATTACAGACTTATCACTTAGCTGATGGTGTTTTGTAGAAAATATGAAGTAAGGCGCTAAGTGACTTCCCTTTATGATAGCGCCACACCACAGCCCCTAAACTCCGTCGTATTTCCGACACACCCATTGTCCCATCACCAAAGAATCCAACCCCAAATGTCGCGCTCCACAGACCCAGACCACTTCTTCCAAACAAGGTGCCCCTCCCCGTGAATACCTTTAAAACCCTAAACCAACTCATGTCGCAGCCATTCTCTAACCGAAACCAACCGCAAAGCCCTCAAATCCAAAAACAACAACGGCAACCCTATCCGTCTTCCCTCCAAAGTTCTCGCTCTCATTGCTGATCCCCAAGATGCTGGAGCAGTCTACGTGGCCGAGAGCGCAGGGACGGTGAGGAGGTTGGTGCTTGAAGTAGGTGAGGCTTCTGTTACTGAAAGGTGTACTATGTCTAGCGTGTGACACAATACTCATACTAAGTGATTCTATCCAGACTGGTAAAACCTCCCACCTGTACCGCGGGCCCACCAATCCTACTGCACCGTTGACATCCTTCGCTCTCTCCCCCAAAGATGATACCCTTTTTGCCGGCTCCTGGGACAAAAGCATCTGGTCTTGGGACCTTCACTCGTGTGCACGGAAAAAACAATACAAGGGCCACACCGACTTTGTGAAATGCGTCCTCTGCCTCTCTTTAAAAGGGATAGAAATCCTAGCCTCTGGTAGTGCGGACGGGAGTATCATTATATGGAATGTAGAAAGCGGGCAACGATTATTCGTGCTGAAGGCGCCAGGAAGGGGGATTCTGGACCTCGCGGTAGACCCCGAGACTTTGAACTACGATAGCGAAAGCGAGGGAGAAGGACAGGGAGAAATCGTCATCTTTAGCGCCAGCAGCCTCGGCGAAATCCGTCGCTGGGCGATAAAGAAAGATTTGTCAGGGGCTAGGGAAATCGAGAGCGATAAGCCGATTATACAACATGAGACGTCAGTTTATAAGTTATCTTTCGATACAGACGGCGACCTCTGGACCGCCTCCGCCGACACAACTATACAATGCCTCTCCCGTCACCACTCATTCACCCCCTCCCTCACCCTACCGGACAATGACTATGTACGCTCTGTTGCTATTGATGATGTAGGCGGATATGTTGTTAGCGCTGGGAGGGATGAGAGCGTGAAGGTGTGGGATAAGGGAAGTGGGGTATTGAAGGGGGTATTCGAAGGACATTGGGAGGAGGTTATGGACGTGGTGGTAGTGGGGAGGAGGGCTGTTAGTGGGGGCATTGATGGGACGGTTAGGGTATGGGGGTTGGATGCGCAGAGTTTGGAAAGGGCTGCCAAGGAAGCTGAGGATCTGAGGAATGGGGTAGAGGAGGTGGAGGTGGCGGAGGGAGAGGTTGAAGGGAAGGAGAACCCGTTTGGGATTGACGAGGATGAGATGAAGGAATTGGAGGAGTTGATGGAAGACGGCGAATAAATGAGTTTCATGTACATATTCTCAATCTGATATTTACGTTCAGACTTATAGACAAAGCACGGCCCTTCCACCCAGCCTCCAATCCACATGCTCGTTCAATTTAGCAATCAAATTCAGTAGTCATTTAACCTCAATTTCTTCCCCACAGACCGTTTCACATTACCAATAGCCCTCTCACTAGGCCTATCCCTCTCCTCCTGACTAGCCTTAAGCGCAAGCTGCAGCATTCCCGCATCGAAGAAGCCATCTGCAGAAGATTAGCCCGGAACTTCCCAATTTCCAATGATAGAAGGGAGAACTTACAACCACCCAACCCATCGTCATCACTCTCCTCCTTCGTCTCAACCGGCGGCTCCTCTCCCTTGATAACCCTCCCCTTAGTCCTCTTAGGCCCTGTATCCGGCCTCTCTTCTACCTCCCTCGCGCGACTCGCCTTCGGACTCTTACTCTTCTGCTGCGTACTCCTCAACAACCTTCTGATCTCCAAAAAGTACGCCTCTAGCGCATCAATATACCGTTTTGTTTGCCTGTGCTTGCTACTCGCGCAAATCGAGACGGAGTCATCCTTGATGATGTAGCCTATTCCAAATCCGTCGCCGGAACTGGGACCGAAGCCGAATTGGCGGAGAGAAGGGTTGCCGCAGTTGGAGGTGGAAATGATGGTGTTATTTATTTTGTCCCAGCCGGCGTCGGAGAACAGGGCGGGCATCTGTTGGGATACTTGTTGTTTGGATTGGGGGGAGGGGGAGACGGAGGTTTCTTCGTGAAAGATAGAGGAGTTGCGTTTGGGGGAGCTGTATTCGCTGCCGGCATCTACGGGGCTGGAGTAGCCATCGCTCATGCCGTTACTGCTTGCTGCTTCGGCACCCTCTTCGTCAACGGCACGCTGCCAGACGCAGTAGAGAGCGTAGAGATGGCGGTCTTGGCCTAGTGCTTTGGCACATTCTTTGGTGCGTGCTGTGTGCCGCTGGCAGGCTTTCCTAAGGGCATCGATCTTTTGAACTGCCGGATTCTCCGCCCAGAATGTGCGGACGAAATTGGCTGATTCTTCTGAGACCGTACGAATAGCCTCGGTACGCCCATGGAGGAAGGCTTTGGTCATAGCTGGCTCGTAGGTATTCTCAAGCCTGCCGTAGAGACCGTAGTAGGCAGCCTGGAAGGCCATCTGTACGAAAGCATCTGGAGAGAAGCCGGTGGAGGTCATGAAGTTCTTCCCGTAGCCACTGAACTCTAAAGTCTCGAATTCGTTCTGCTGGATGAGGTCTGCAAGTCTGGTTTCTGCAAATCTTAACGCCGTGCTGAGCTCGGGTAGCATGTCCCATTCCAGCTTGTGAGGCGTGGTGCTGACGTCGCCAAAGCTATCAGGATCTCTTTTCGATGGATCCGGACTGTTTGATGCCCACAAACTCGGTGCTTGACCATTGATACTCTTAGCAAACCGTAAAATAGTATCAGTGTACACGTCACTGGCAAATCTCAGCACAGTATGACCGTCAACGCCGGTATGCTCAAAGTTGATGCCTGCGCTACCATTCTTACAAACGATGATTTGCAGTTTGTCATACCAGCGATTAGTACAGGTACCAACCTGGACGCCTTTAACGATCTCACTCGTGCCACACAGCATGGTCCCACAAAGTTGAGCACTTGTCTCTGGTTCAACGTAGTCAAGACACAGGACGAACAAGGCTGAATCCACGATAGCGAGACATTCTGCATTGTTTGAATCTTCATCCCGTGTCAGGACGTCCCTCAGCCCTGACCAAATTTTTCGATTCTCGGTACTCAGAACACCCAATGCGCCTTTGGCTGCTTCATGAATTGGAGTCTCTTCTGCATCATCCACAACCACTTGCAGATTGATGGCCATGTCTTTCTCTGACATAATTAGGTCCGCGTTGTCGTCAAGAACGTCAAACCAATAAAATTGTCCTTTGCAAAGCACGACTATATGCTTTGCTCCGCTGTCTTGCGCAATTTGACACCCATTTTCGGTGGGCACCCGAGCCGTGCCGAACATTCTTGAGTACTGATACATATCTAATGGCTGGCCTTTCAGGGTATCAGGCGGCAGCTCTTCCTTGCGGACAGCACGGACAAAGCAGAGAGCAGATATAACGAGTGACGCAGCTCGCGTGACCTGGTTGTTCCGAGCAGGAGTCGGGTCGTCTTCAAGCAGAAAGAATGGGTTAAGATTGAGAACCACAGGGTTGTCAAAATTCAGATACGAATCGTACCCTGTACCATCACATTAGTACCTCTCCCCAAGGCGACTGTACTATCGATATTTGGTAGGACGCACAGAATTGCTCAATGTAACTTGTTTTTCCCGTTGCATATTTCTTGAGCCTTAGTTGCAATTCCCCGCCATCTCCCTTGAGAAAGTCTTCGACGGCAGCAGCAGTATCCTGTCGCTCTCGCGGGGATTGGAGCGGTTTGAGGACCTCTTGGTATTTCTTGAGTGTGCTCTCAAGCTCGGGTATGGGAAGCTTTGGAAGCTTATCTTGGGCGGCAAAGGTGATGCCAGGCTTTTCTTTCAGGCCATGGTGGGCTAGAGGCTCCTTCTGCTCAGGAGAGAATGAGTTCTGCGCATCCTTATTCGAAGGGCGTTCGGCATCTGAGATTGGCGGTTGTGATTGAGCCAGAGACTCGTTCAGAGACTTAGGCATGGTGAAGGTTCGTACTGTCATCGTGAACACGGTTTAGTCAAGTGAACGTTGGTGAAATCAAGGTTGGTATTGAGAGAAGCTTCAAGGCGCTTCGGTAGAAATAATGGCAGTCTTGAAGGTAGTATGAAGGCATTGGACTCAAGCTCGTGGTGGAGAATGAGCTGCGTGCATAGTAATGGTATGGTCAATCAGGGTGTAGATCACTGAGGGTGGTAAGAGAGATTCGGGTGGGAACAGTAGGTGTTCTATATATCTCCGCAGTTCTGTGGCCTCGTGGACTAAAGGGAACGGCGACGTACCTCATGACATTTCTGCCTATCGACTGGGTTGTGTAATAACCACGCAGCGTGTATGCATGCACTCCACCTCCAACATCTAGTAGATTAGACCCCAAGGAGCGTAATCAGAGAGCCTGGGGAAATGCCGCACGTCGGACGAATGGCGATCAAGGAGAATAGTTCGCGTACCGATGGGACTTGGGACCGTTGGAAAGCGGGCGAGAGGATGTACTGGAGACTTCTCCAATAATATATAGACGATTCGCTTTCGGCAGCCTGGAAGCTCATGCACGTCGCCTTGAGACCGCATCGCGCTCGAGGCTCGCACCCCTATAGAGGTTATAACGTCAGAGGAGACGCCGTCACCTGCTGGACCCCACATTCTTGATCGCCAAGACCCTAGATTCCTTAGACTGTGGGGTACATAAAGGTAAGGTACTTTAAGGTAGGTAGCCCTTTGGCTCGATAGACGTACACTTTCAGTCGCTATCAGATTCTGCACTCTGAGATGGCAGCAAGGTGAAGGGAGAGATTTGCAGGTACAAGCTTCGAGGAGCATGGTAAGGACGCTGGCTCTTCGCGATCACTATTTCTATATTACATAGGTGTGCCATGTAACAATCAGACCTGGCCTGGAAACCTTAACATAGAAACCTTAGGTACTTTATGGATTTCAATTTCAGCAGAGAGGCTGCGGCTGTCGATTATCAGCTGAACAATGTAGGCAGACCATCAGTAGAGCTTGCACTCCTAGTTTACTAGGAACCCCAATGGGATTTATTGGAGATGCCCAGGCTGCTCTGCTCTAGCATCATCGTCCATGCCTCTTGGTCAGATCTTTGGTTATCAAAGGTCCGTAGCTTGTTCCTAGACAGTCCCTGACATCGCTGGAGACTTCTAACAACGCTACGAAAGGTGGAGGATTCGCGGAGGGCGGGCCCCTTACAAAAGAACGCGCTTAGCGTCAGCCTTACGGAGCCTCCCAAGCTTCAACGGCTTTATCAACATTTTTTATTCACACCTTACCTAAGTTCACTAAACAGCATTAAGTCCCTAATCTGTACTTGACAAGCTCGCCTGACGTCCGCATCCTTCTGTCGGTGAAGCTCTTTTCTAATACTCCACCCAAAATCCTCTTCATCTTCAGTCTCACGCAGACCCGACCGCTCAAACCTCGCGTGCCCGATCTATATTTCTTTTGCTAGACTCCCAATTGAACCATGTCTAGCATCCAGAGCTCTCAGCCACAATCTCACGCCGAGTCAAAGACTGCTAAAAAGAAGAAGGCCAAAGCAGAAGCCCCGGCTCAGACACCAGCAATCGTTCCAGACCCTGGTGCTGCGGGTGGTCAAACGGCTAGCGACGGAGCTACGAATGGACCAGATGGCAATTATGAGAGCCCGTATCTTAAAGAGCTTCACAAGTATGGCATCTTCGGTGGGAACGTCATCAATGAAGTGTGGCTGACTCAGACACATCATCTAGGAACGTCCGTAACATTAGGAAGAAGCTGGTAAGCATTTCTCTTACGTATGTCGATATAACGTCACTAATTATCTGATATAGAACGCTACACAAAAGGTCGACTCCATTATCGCCGAGAACCCGGGCCTATCACTGGATGAGCTTCTTGCCAGTCGCAAGATAAATCAGGATCAGAAAGCCCAAGCCCAGAAGAAGCCTTCGTTACAAGCCTCCCTTACTCAATTTGAAGAACAGATATCCCAGTATAAGCAATTTGATGAAGACTACCAGAAGCGGCTGATAGTGGAAAAGACAGCTCTCGAATCCGCACACAAGGATGAATTGCAAAAAGTTAAGGATGCTGCCAGTGCTGAGACCGAAGCAAAGTGCAAGAAAGAAGCCAAGGACAATCTGCTGGTTCTCAGTAAATTCTTGAGAGCCGCAGCGGCAAAGCGTCAAGGTGGTAATGAATCGTCTGCAGAGAATCTTGCTTTCGAGGGTGCCTTATTGTTGGTATATGGAGGTGAAGCCCCTGCAGTCGTGGCTATGGAGAACTTAGTCTCCGGAAGCGAGGAGATAGTGCCAACCATCGAGGGTGTTCCATCTGATTTTACTTGTAAGTCCTACTGTGCAATACTATACATGTAATTATGAATTTTGAAGAGCTTACAATTGACAACGTGGACAGATAAGCAAGTCCGTGACCTCGCCTTTGAGTACGCTCCTTATGCTGCTGAAGAAGCTTGGGCTGAGGAAGTCGCCCAATCCGAGCCAAATCCTCCTGCTGCAGAGAATTCATCCTCGCCACCAGTCGGGACTGATCCTACTATTGCCCATGCCGGCCTCACGGAGATTGAGAATCCTGTAGAGCCTGTTGCGAACGGGGTCTCTAGTCATGTCGACACTCCCACGGTGCCTGATGCATCTAATATCGATGCTGGAGCAGCTAACGCCGCAGCAGGAAGCAATTGGGATGCCAAACCTTCTGGCGAGGCCGACTGGATGGAGGTTGCACAGCGTGACCCAGCGGAGACAGACACTGGCAATCAAGGTACACCAGCCGCGATGTCAAATACTCAAAGCTGGGCCGAAGATGTGCCTTCCATGCCACCTCCTAGCTACAACCAGACAACTGCTAGTGACGGTGATGGCTTTCACGAAGTGTCGCGCCACCGTGATGGACGTGGACGTGGCGGGGCTCAAGGGGAGTATCGTGGAGGCAACCGTGGCGGTCGTGGGTTCAGAGGCGATCGTGGCGAGGGTGGAGGCCGCGGTCGTGGAGGTCATCGAGGCGATCGCGGTGGAGACAGCGAGCGTCGCGGACGTGGACGAGGCGGTGGGTTCCGGGAGCGCGGGCGTGGGCGTGGTGATTCAGCCCAATAGGTCAGCAATGGTAACCCCGCACTGTTCGTATCAGAAGTTATTTTGCGCATCTGAACGCCGAGCGTGCGCGACGATCGTTTCATAATCACGAAAAGCCTTTCAATAGCAGGGAGAAGGATCAGAGCGTTGCATTTCAGCAATAATGGCTGTCTATGCTTGGACATTGCCTATCATGTTGAGCGAGCATAGCGGAGGGAGCATTGCGTCTTAATAGGTCTAGTCCAAAAGCCTTCTCCTCCACCTGTCATTTTTGCATGGAATCGATAGACTACGTGCTACTGCAGGCAGAGAAGACAAGGCTCATCTTCACGTGCGTTCTCCTGTTCCGGGGAAGTCGCCGATGGTGGGTTGTGCGGCTGTAAGCCGGTGCTAGGGCTGACTGATCAGACATGATTACTGCAAGGCACCATCGAGGGGCAAGTCATATCCATACACAAACGATACGTTAACCGTTGCCCTCAGTCTACGTTTCACTTCACTCTCAAGGAGCTCTCATTGAGTCTTCCGAAAGGTGGTATTCACTATGAAACTGAAATATATTGGCTAAGGAATCTACACACCAGCATTGCGGGAGACTCAAATCTTCCACAATTGTCTCCCTCACTTCCAGTGGAGGACGATGAATGGCATGTGTTAATATAATAGATGAGAAGTCTGGTCAGAAAACCCTATGTCCCTTTTGGATGCAGATAATTGCGGGCCTAAAGCCTGACAATGTAGAAAGCTGCACCTTCTCACATAGATGAACAACGTTTGATGACTGTATCTAAGCTAAGGCCAACACGCATGTTTACGCTTTAATCAGGGGTAAATTTTTCGATCTGATTAGATTCCTTAGGAGGCTCTGTTGTTTGTGGACCGGTTTGTGTGGGGTTCATGCGCAATACTTGCAGATTAACCGATGCACTATCCCGCCTAGGTTTAGCCGAGCTTGGCAAAAAGCCCAGATCTCAATCAACCTCAGGTCGTCACCACATCATCTATCTCCATTTCCATCCACCGTACAGCTTGTGAATAGCGGATAACGGATCAGCACCTCTTTTTGTTCTAATTGCTAAGTAGTCTTTTGTTTGACAATTTGTTTAACAGGGTGGCAACGTCCTTTCGTGCCCGCTCTGCGGCCTGCGACATTCGACTCGACAAACACAACATAAGGTTGTACACACAGCATTGATGCACGCTCGTTACCCCCCTCTCAACCTTGAATTTTGAGACAGCAACTCTGCCGCGATGGCGGCTGCAGTCATGTCCCCGCCAAGCGAGGTGGGCGAGGTGAAGGTGGAGATCGTACAACACGATGAGAAACCGGCTCTCACTCCGCCCACCAGCGAAAACACCGATAAAAAAGATGACGACTCAGGGTCAGAGCTCTCAGACCTAGAACCTGAAGAGCGGGAGCCTTCTGTGGCACCAAAAAGTGAGCCGATAGAAGAGGAGGAGATCTTTCCTGACCACTACTATGAGGGTGGCAAGGTCCCTGTCTTCAAGCCTGTAAGTGCTGCGATAAGCTCCAGATGCGTTGTTCGCGTGGACTAGCTAGGTATGATGTGACTGACTTTCGTGTAGACCATGGACCAATTTCGCAGCTTTCCAGAATTTATAAAGAAGATTGATAGATATGGTATGAAGTCAGGAATTGTCAAAATCATACCCCCTAAAGAATGGTACGTGATCATGTTCCAAAGCTTCACATGGGTACAATTCGCCACCAGCTAACACGATTAGGCGAGACGCCCTTCCCGCACTTGACGAACAAGTTAAAACGATCAAAGTCAAGAATCCAATTACACAAGAATTCCATGGCACCCATGGTACCTACACACAAGCAAACATAGAGAAGCAGCGGTCCTACAATTTGCCCCAATGGAAGGAGTTGAGCGAGGAGAGCAGTCACCAGCCTCCGGCCAAGCGTGGAGAGCGCCGACGCAATCAAGAGAAGACCACAAGGGCCCCCTCTACGAGAACAAGAAATGCCACAGGCACAAGTGCTGGCTCCAAGAAAAAGGCTGGTCGACCCAGAGTCCGTGGATTACCATCTACAGTCCATAATCATGAGGAGGGTACCGAAGAAGGCACAGGCGAAAGCAGGGCCCAAACCCCCCTCACTCCAATCTCGCCGCCCCCGGAACCGACGAAGGTGAAGAAGGAGCTATTGAGCGTGGACGAAGCGCCAAAGCCCAAGGGACGTCAACCAAAGTCTGACCAATCGAAGTCCGTCTCCTCAAGACGACAGCACAACAGACGAGACCAGGTTGACGTTATCGATGAAGAGGCTTTTAAGGGCTTCGACTATCGCGTCTACAATCAGGATGAGTGGACTACAGAGCGTGTTCAGGAATTGGAGACCGCATACTGGAAGAGTTTGAATTTCAGTAATCCTATGTACGGCGCTGACATGCCAGGCTCCCTGTTCGATGACTCCACAAAACAATGGAACGTAGCTAAGCTTGAAAACCTGCTTGATGTCCTTGGTCAGAAAGTCCCAGGGGTCAACACGGCCTACCTATACCTTGGAATGTGGAAGGCTTCTTTTGCTTGGCACTTGGAGGATGTCGATCTCTACAGTATCAACTATATTCACTTTGGAGCTCCGAAGCAGTGGTACAGCATTTCACAGGAAGATGCGAGGCGCTTCGAGGCTGCTATGCGAAGTAAGTAACATCATGTGAGAAATGTCCAATCATACTGACAAGTCATTGAACAGCTATCTGGCCTAACGACGCTAAAAATTGCGATCAATTCCTGCGACATAAGACGTACCTGATCTCGCCCTCTGTACTCCAATCCCAGTTCAATATCCGGGTCAACCGTTTAGTCCATCACGAAGGTGAATTCGTCATCACCTTCCCTTACGGTTATCACTCTGGCTACAATCTAGGCTACAACTGTGCCGAGTCTGTCAATTTTGCCACTGAATCTTGGTTGGACTACGGAAAAGTTGCCAGGAAATGCAATTGCGAGGCTGACAGCGTTTGGGTCGATGTTCGAGAAATTGAGCGTAAGCTACGGGGCGAGCCAACGCCTGAGTATTATGAAGAAACAGACGACGATGAAGATGAAGAAGACGACGACGAACCTACGAATCTGCCCACGCCTCCTGGAAGCGAGAAAGGTAAACCGAAGCGGATCCACAAGCGGAAGAGGGACACCAACGACAAGGACAACAAGCCCAAGATCAAGAAATTACGGATTAGGATCAAAGCACCTGCACATGAGCCTTGCATCCTATGTCCCAATGATAGCAAGTACGAAGAACTTCTACCCACGGACAATGGTAAGGAAGCTCATTGGCGTTGTGCGAAATACACGCCAGAGACCTATATTTCTGAGGAAAATGGCTCCAGGGTCGTCTGTAACATTGCTGGAATTCCGAAGGATCGATTGGAGCTGAAGTGCAATTATTGTCGCAACAAGAAGGGTTCCGTCTTTCAATGCTCTCAGAAGAAATGCACTCGAGCTTATCATGCAACTTGTGCAGCTCAAGCAGGTGTGCTAGTCGATATCGGTCCAGTGCCATACTTCGAAGACGATGGCACAGAATATATTGACGAAGATATTGACTTTAGATGCCGTATTCATCGCGGCAGGAGGGGCAAGCATGTGGATGCTGCGGCTCTCGAAGAGGTCCCGCTTATCAGGAAGACCGCATCGAAACTTACTGTTGGAGAAGTCGTTCAAATGCAATACCTTTTCGGTGACATCTTTGCTGGCTTTGTGCTAGAGAATCGTAAGAACGAGCAAACACTCCTGATTGAGGTTCTACCGAAAGGGTAAGTCACACCATCGTGCTGTTCAGTGATCAATTTCTAACTCCAACACAGTGAGAGGCTCGAGGTCGACTACAAATGGCTCGTTGTATTTGACCCGCTCAACTCTCAACGGCCCATGATTTCTGAAAACGCTAAACCTTGGCCTGCGGAGCTGGCTCGAAAGAACCGCGCTTCTGGGAAAGACCCCACTATCAATGAAGGACCCAAGCCAAATGAACTCTTCTGTGATTCCGCCTCTTTCCGTTGGGAAGAGTTTGAAACACGCAAAGAGTTTCGAAACCCTGAACAAGTCAAAGTCGACATCTCTAAGCCTAAAAAGCTATGGTTCTATCTTGGCAGGGATTCCACGGAGGCAAGAGCACATTTCACTAGTGACTTGGCCGTGCCAAAGAATGATCCCAGTGGCAATTTCTTGGAGACGGTACGAATTGCCACTGTTGCAGCCACTGCAGGTTCAGTCCAACGGAAATCCTTCCCAGCACCGCATCCCCTCAATCAAAATGCCATAAATGCTGTACGCGCAAATTACCCTCCACAACAGCCCAAGGCTCAGACCACTTTCTATACCAGCTCTTCACCTACAAAGGAGCGGCCATATCATGGCAAATACGCCATCGCTGAACGAGACCAGATCTACACCAACTCCCAAGCTTATCAACGTCGGTTCCAGCAGGAAGCCTCAACGAATCCTTATCAATCCCAATATCAATATCCAGGAAACGCTTATCAAAATTATCGAGCTCCTCAAGCATCAATGGGCTCAACGGTGCCAACAGCTTCTATGATATCTGGGAGGCCCGGAACGCAACAGCCATTCACAGGCGCACCTGATTACACGATGAGGACCCACAACATAGGCTCGTTGCCTAATACGTCTACCTACGCCCCTCCAAGGCCGCCTCCATATGAGCCGCCGAGGCCGGCCTATAATTATCAATCACAGACCATTCCAACTCCGACGCAGCCGGCACCATATTCTCGGCCTCAAGCTCCTGTTGCCAACATGACCGGCTCAGCTCCTAAAGCAAGCAGTCCTACTAGCCAGAATTCCTTCAGTAGGCCTTCGTCGGCTCAACGACGCCCATCAGGGTCGAGTGTTGTCACAACGCCAGTAGCGGAGACTAAGCAGGTTTCTCACCTGGCCGTCTCAAAAGAATACACTTATCTCCATGATGCCGAGATGGCGCGTCCGAAGGTCTACCAGTCCCCTTATGCACCCGAAGGAGGGTTCACGGCTGCCTACTTGCCTCTTCCGGCAGTTGCCCCTAAGAGGAGATCAAGAGCTCTCAGCACGAGCGAAGAATTCTTGATGAAGCGCACACCCAGCCAGCAAGAGCGAGTCAACAAGAGCCTCGGCGAAGACCGAGCCAGGGCTCAGGAAGAAGCGCAGGCACTAGTACGGCAACAAGCCCAGCAGCAAGCTGAAGGCCGCGATCCTCACGCTCACACTCACAGCCGCAGCAACAGCCTTAATCAGCAATATCATCATCCACAACCACAGCATCTCCCAATGTCAGCTATCCAGCAATCCCACCCCTCTTACCGCTTACAATCACCTCCACACTACCATAATCCTCACGCCAGCGCCAATTCCTATCAACAATACAACCACTACTCACCCACCTATGCCACCAATGCCCTCCACAACCACCAAGGCGGACCTGCCTACCAATACCAATTGATCCAAAACTACCAACAACCGCCTCTTCACCCACCCTATCGTAAAAACACCCCACCCCAACAACAGTCCTACTACCGCCCCACCCCATCCCAAGTAACTCCAGGCGAAATCCAATACCAGTCCCCACATGATTTCCAAATGCAGGTGCAGCGCGAAGCCCAGCATACGTCTCATGGCCATAGTTTTGACCATTTCTTGAAGGGTGTCCATAGTGCTGCTGGTGTGCATGCTGCGCAAGCTGATGGTGGTGGTGGCGGTGGTTGGGGTGGGAGTTATGGGGCTAGCAGTGGTAGTAGTGGTGATGGTGGTGATGGGAATGGGCAGGGGAGTCCGCTTAAGTATGAGATGAATGGGGGTGGGGGAGAGATGTTGCCGCAGATGCGGGAGGGAAGTAGATTTTAATGTTTGGGATTGCTTGCTGGATGAAGAAACACTTGCTATAAACAAGGACACGAGACGAGCTCTACGATCGAGAACGACCCAGTGGTGGTGGATGAGCACGAGTGTACCGGCATACATCTGCTTTCGCTTCCGTGTACATATTTTGCATCTTCTCCATCATCATTTTCCGAGGCGTATGTTGCCTTGACGCTTTTACAGACCTTGTAAGAAGCGCTGGTATGATTGTTCCAATGAAGACCGGATGACAGGATAAGATATATACTGGCTAGGATGCATGTATGAGCGGCGTTTTGATGACGAAGAAGGCTGGGTCTGGGAATGGATGCATCGATTGTATTTGTACTGTTGCTCTTGATAGATATGAATATGCTAGGTTTGGCCAGAAACCTTATTCTTTGAGAGGTATTCGAGATTTGTAGGGATGTTTATGATGCGTCGATGTTATTTACTACACGTGTTTGTTGCAACGGATCTAAATTGCAATTTTGTACATCAATATTCTTATGTGATTAAGTTCATGATTAGTATTGTGACAACCGCTTCTTCGCTTGGAGATTGCAACTATCCAGATCATGAGTACCATTCCTTCTAAGTCACACCCTCGCCTCAACCTCCTTCTCCTCTCCCTTCCTCTCCCTCCCCTTTCACAGCCCTCAACCCCCCACCCCAAATCTCGAACTCCACTCCCTTCTCCCCTTCACCCGTAGGCGGTGCCCACGCCGAAAAAGCAACCCTCATCCACCGTCTCCACCTTCTTGGATTCCACTCCGCTGCCTCACTCCCATCACCCTCAGTACTACCCGCACTACCATAGTCGCTCTCCTTGACTAAGGCAACACGACAAGCTATCTGATTCGCCCATACAAGGCCTAGACTCGGTGTTTTCAGATTCTGATTTATGCTCGCTTGTTGTGACAATAAGGGCCCAGACGAGTCATGATGAGGAGGATGACCACCCCATCCCGTGAAGAAACGCTGCTGGTGATCGAGACTCAATACGCTTGGTGCGGGCATAGCGTTGGTATTGCCTTGCGTCCCACCCGACAGCGATGGCGATGAGTTCAAAACGTTACTTTGCCATCCCATTCCTCCGCCAACCCCCCTCGAACCGGCCCCCCCAGCGTGTGACTCAAACCTATCACCCACTTGATTCGCCACCACCACCGCACAATCGTGTTCTCTCGCCAAATTTCTCAGCAGAGCACCCAATTTTGCGAGCTGAGTTGAGCGTGTAGCTAGCGCGGCTGGTGTATTGGCCATAACACCCGCACGATAATTCGCCGTCACGGAATCAATAACTACAAGCCCGATGTCATGGCGGGAGAGCGCGAGGGGGAGTTGATATGTTAGGATGTGGTCTTGGGATTCGAGGTCGGGGGTTTGGAGGGTCAGGATGTTGGACAATGAGGGCGTAGTTCGTGAGGTTTGGTTGGGGAGGGGTGGGTCGGCTGTGGGGGAGAGGAGGGGGTGGGTGCGCAGGAGTTGGTTGAGGCGCAGGGTGGGTAGGGGTGATTCAGTGGATATGTAGAGGGTTGGGCGCGAGAGGCCATGAGGTGGGGGAAGTTGGGCTGATAGGAGGAGGCTGAGGAGGAGTTGGGTTTTTCCTGCGCCGCTAATAGGGGAGATTTACGTTTAGTGGAGGTATAGGGTGGTGGTGGGGAAGGGTGGGGACTGGGAGCGTACCTTTCACCTGTTATTTCGGTGATGTAGCCTGTAGGGATGCCGCCGCGTAGAGCTGCGTCGAGTGTGAGGTCGAGGGTGCTGATTGTGTTCCATTGGGTTGTGATCTCTTTTGCTGTTTGCTTTAACGTGCCGAAATCTGCCTGGCCCTCTCCTACATTTTCGAACTTGGCAGCGTTCTCGCTTTTCAGCCCCAGTTGGCCTTGTAGAATCGCGAGGACATGATTGGCAAGCCTCCTCACATCGAGCAAGGGTAGTTGGGCCCGCTTTGCTATTTCCAAGGCATCAAGAGTTAGGAGATCGGTGGTGGTGATTAGATGTTTCTCTAGGGAGGGTATTAGGTGCGTGTATAGCTTTGTAGGGAAGTCTGGGATTGTGTGGAGGAGGTCTGTCATGAGGGGAGATGCATGCTGGGAGTTTGGGGAACTTGATAGTGGCCGCGCTTGCATCGAAATCTAATCGCACGCGGAGCGCGTAAATCTATCTAACCGCAAGCGGCGTCAATATCAACACCGAAAGTAAACAAACCAGTGGTGTCAATTCGCGGACCATTGCGAGCATCTAAGAACCTCAAATGGGCGAGTGTCATATCTAGAGGAAGCATCGAATGCCTCCTTGAGTATATCATGGCGCCCAAGAAGCTCTATCCCCGCTCAACCATCAGGCGCATTGTCAAAGCCCATTCGAATAAGAGCGTCAGTAAGAATATTGACACCCTGGTACGCCAACTCTAGTCCAGATCCTAGCCCCATGCTCCAATAACCAATGAATCCGGCGTTCTCATAGGTTTTCCTCGACTACACCCTATTCATCCAAGAGTGAGACCACTGTCATTCTCTATAGCCTACAGATCATATTAACTGACACTGTACTTACGCGAAAGCTTAATGCGAGAAGCATCCGTGCATGCCAAGAAGACGAAGCAGCGAGGTATCACAGCTGAAAGCGTTAGGAAAGTGACTGAGGTGAGTCGGAATCTGAAATCCTCGAGGGGAATGGGGCTGATATATGGGATAGAAGAGTCTTATGAAGTTCAAGTGCTGAAGGCTGTATCGATAATGACGTTGGTGCTTTGGTAGGGATATTGATGATCGGAAAGGCGGCGCAGGATGGATAGATGGATGATAAGTCAAAGAGGACTAGACGCGGTGGGCACGAAAGTTTAGTGAAGCTCTGGAGTGCTTGTGCAATCACTCAGTATAAGATGACTAGCGCAATTGATATCACCAGCTAGTAAACTCTTCCGGTAAGCCTGCCGACTTTGCAAACGCTGTCAGAGGTAGGGAGGCCTCTCACAGCAGTGGGGATATACTAAGGCATGTACGAACATGCTAGCTCGGGCCAACCTTTCGTTCTCATGTCTCCGAGTCTTGCGCGTCTGGCATAGCCTGTGTATACAACACATGACTGGCGTAGAATCTTTAGGGCATGTTCATGTTGTGTTGAACGAAAGAATTTGTGAAGGTTGTGTTATTGTGTTGTAGCAGTATTAGATGCGCTAAGCCAATCTTACTTAGTGGCCTCCGCTCGTGAATGTCGTTGCCGATTTCTACAAGGACCCGCTACATTCCGATAAACTCAATAGAACAGGAGGGGTACAGGTGATTGTTCCTTTTGGTCCAAGCTTAAGCCATCCCGCATCCTATAGAAATGCTCTCGTGTCCCTCTGATCTTCCTTGATCATATCCGCCGCCTTTTCAGCGATCGCATACACTAGAGCACAAATGTTGCCTGATAAATGCAAGGGTATTATGCTAGCGTCAACAACCCTCAGACGATCTACACTGAAGACCCTCAACCTCTCATCCACCACTTGGCCCAATGCTGCCGTGCCGCAGGGATGGTATTCTGTGCCGGTGTGCTTTCGAAGATAGTCTTCCCGCTGAGCAGGATCATCCATATCCATATCTGGTGCCGGGAACACTCTTACGCGTACTGCATCGGCCAAAGGTTTCGTGTGGAACATCTCGTCAGCTATTCGGAGGCCAACCGACAAAATCTCTACGTCCACTTTGCTTTGGAGGTATTTTGGATCGATGCGTGGTTGGACTGTAGCATCCGTGCTTTGGATATGGATCGAGCCCCGCGAAAAGGGATGCGACGCAGCGACGATGATGGAACATCGATTGTTACCAATGCCTGGGGCTAAGAGCTTTGTTTGGTCGTCAAAATGGGAAGGATCTGTGGACGCTGGAAGAATAATAAGCTGAATGCTCGCTGCTTGGGGATCCATGATCCTTTTGGCGAGAATCTTCCGTTCTTCCCTAGTCCAACGATCTCCGGCCGACTCTATCTCCTCGTTCACCGCCTCACTAATGCGGTCCTTTTCTTTCATGGTTGCTATTTGAGCAATAGCGGCAAAACCGTTGTCGTTGATGCCATTAGCCAGCGGTCCACCTTGACCCATTCCGTACTTCTGCATAGCCTCGCCCATGACAGCTTGTTGAGTCAATTGGTCCAGGGAAAGCTCACCATCAACGAGGTCATAGGATAGAACTGTTGCAGGGTGATCCTCGAACTGCTCGCCGACTCGTTCGCTGTCAACGATGCACTGCAGCCCAACGTTTTCGAGTATGTCTCGCCTTCCGATACCAGAAAGTTCCAAGATTTGGGGCGTCTGTACCACTCCGGCGGCTATGATAATCTCTCGCTTGGCTTTTATGATGCGTTCCTGCCCGTCCTTCAAGATTACAACGCCTGTAGCAGCTGGCATGTGTCTGTCACAGTCAAGCACTATCCTAGCCACCACTGCCTCTGTCAAGACCATGAGATTGTTTCTCTTGGCATTAGGCGTCAAGTATCCGTTTGCGGAATAGCTCCTCGTCCCTGGACCTTGACTTCTGTCGATAGTACTTAGATTGGAATATCCACCCAAATGAGTCCCACTCCAAGCATCTTTGGGAGGTGTCCACTGCAGGCCCATTGCCTTGCTAGCCTCATGCCAAAGGTCTACGACTGGAGGAGACCAATTCCCAAAGCTTGTCTTGATCGGGCCCGAATTGCCATGGGACTCCGTCTCGTAGGCTATATTGACTTTGGCGCCCGAGTCATTGTGGTCTGCTTCAGGAGTTGGTGCTACCATCGACTCGCTTTTCATGAAAAAGGGCTTGAGACCTGACCATCCCCAGTTGGAATACCCAGTAAGACGGACCCAGTCGTCGTACTCAACCGCTTGTCCACGCACATACATCATGTAGTTGATTGCGCTGGAGCCGCCAAGCACCTTACCACGAGGAAATGCATGCACGATACCATTGGTGCCAGGCTGTTTCCCTAAGTCAGTAGCCCTTTTTGTAAAAGTCTGCAATAACATAAATGTTAGCCTTGTGGGAATTCACCTGAGGCACTGTGTGCATGAGCCAGTCATAGTCCTTGTTACCCACGAATGTTGGAAATGCTGCTGGTGTCAAAATGGAGGCATCGTTTAATCTTGCTGCCCCGGCTTCAATGACACCAACGAGGCTATTCGGGTCCTCAGAGAGGCGACCAGCGACAGCAAGGCCTGCAGTTCCCCCTCCCACCACGAGGTAGTCGAAAGGAACCTGGCTAAACTCTTCTGCGCTATTGATGATGGACATTGTGAAGTAAGGAAAGGTATATGGGCGAGACAGAAGGTAATGCTAGGCAAACCAAATAACCAGGAGGGGAACAGCGTCTTAGTCTCTCTGTAGCATTACATTGGGGCCTAGAGACTTGTAGCGGGCGGTTGCCTCATGCACGAGTATGACCATCACGCACGAGTATGACCATCACGCATGAGTATGACCATCACGCACGAGTATGACCATCGTCCCCGCCTCATGCAATGCAGCTCCAGAGACTCCAGATTAGGAAAGTTTGCCGGTGGAGGAGGGAAGGTGGTGACTCGCATGGGAAGTGCGATTCGTGCCTCTTAAGCGAAACACTTCATGAAGATAAATTACAATATTGCTGTATTGTTACCTGTCTCTCCTCATTTCCGAGCGAGCCAGCTTGGGATCAATCGCCTGGTTCCCAGGGGCATCGCCTATTACATTCCCCCTTACAGCGGCTGTATACCTCGTGATCTTACATGCATGAGCCGAGTCCTTTGTTCCTTTACGCTAACTAGCTGCAGTATGCTAGGTTCATCAGCATCAGCACTTGCGTGTCATGTCCTTCGAAGAATTCCACCTCACAAATGGTAGCCTACTGATTGGATCTCCAGAAAGGGCAACTCGCATCCTGTAGGATGCCGCTCGAGCTCCACTTGCGGTATTCCGGATGTATGATTATGGCGTCGGTGACTTTCGTCTCAACGTCGATTCTGACTCGAAAGCACGTCAGGGTGGGTGACTTTCTGGTCGATCTCGGACCATGCACCGGCTTGTTTTACATAGCAATATTCGTGGTCGCCTTTACAGTGCTGCGCGCTGTATCTCGGTACTGTTTACATCTCTTATAAGTCTGGATATCTAGTCAACGTTCAAGACAGCAAATATGACTTATACAGAACACAATCCTCTCCAGAAAGCTATCCACCATCCTCGAGATATACGGATAATTTGCATTGGTGCTGGTGTTTCTGGAATGTGCTTTGCATACAAGCTACAGAGATCTTTCAAGGATTTCGAACTTATCCTCTACGAGAAGAACGCCCAAGTGTCCGGCACCTGGTTCGAAAACACCTACCCTGGTTGTCGATGTGACTTTCCAAGTGTGAATTACGTATACACTTTCGAACCTAAGCCCGACTGCTCAAGTGTCTATGCGACATCTGCTGAGATTCGCCAATACTTCGAGCAGTTCAAGACTAGGCATGGTTTGGACCGCTATTGTAAGCTTCAGCATAAAGCCGTTGGAGCGCGTTGGCTCCAGAAGAAGAGGCGTTGGAGCGTTGAAGTTGAGGACTTGTCTTCCGGACGCCTCTTTCGAGACTCGTGCGACATTCTGATCAATGCGTGTGGCTATTTGAACGCGTGGCGCTGGCCGTCTATTCCGGGTCTAGCAAACTTCCAAGGTTCTTTGCTTCACAGCGCAAATTGGAACCATGATATTTCTTTGGCCGGCAAAAGTGTTGGGTTAATTGGCAACGGGTAAGTGATGGAACCCCCAAGACATGGCAACGCTGAAACGAAGATCAAGCGCCTCCGCAATACAAATACTTCCCTCAATCCAACCACTAGTCAACAACCTTACCACCTTTATCCGGAACCCTACTTGGATCTCCCCTCCATTCGGCAATGAACAACGCACCTATAGCGAAAGCGAGCTCGAGGAGTTCAAGAACAAACCTGGTGTTCTTCTCCGCTTACGGAAGGAGAACGAAAACCGTATTAATGGACTCTTAGATTTCATCTTTAAAGGCAGTGCTCTTTAAGCTGGTATGCGGTCTGTATTATTCAGCCAGATGAGAGAAAAACTGAACAAGCCCGAACTCGAGGAGCAGCTCATCCCTCCATGGGCCGTAGGATGTCGTAGGCTTACACCCGGGCCCAATTATCTTGAGTGCCTGAGAGCTCCAAATGTTGAAGTCGCTTTTGGCGAGTGTGAAGTGATCACAGAAAAAGGCGTTGTTGTCAACAGCAGAGAATACGTCCTCGACATTCTTATCTGTGCTACTGGATTCGATAATTCTTACAGGCCACAATTTCCGGTGATAGGATTGGAGGAGATCAATTTACAAGATCATTGGGCATCGGAAGCCAAGGGCTACATGGGAATTGCAGCATCTGGATTCCCTAATTACCTGATGTTCACTGGGCCTAACAGTCCCGTCGGCAATGGGACTGTGATACCGGCTATTGGTGCGTAGTGAACTTGGAATTTCCCACGAATGCAGTACAGAGAATGCTAATTCCCGAACAGAGGCTCAAGCTGATTATATGTTAAAATTATGCAATCGATGGCAAGTCGAAAACATTGCTTCCTTTCATCCCACAAAGGAAGCTGTCGAAGACTTCACTGCTCATACTGACCAATTTATGAAGAAAACAGTCTGGAATCAAGACTGCCGCTCTTGGTTCAAAAAGCACAGTGTAACAGCCAGAAACACAGCTCTGTGGCCGGGTAGCACCTTGCACTATCTTGAGGCCATGTCTTCTGTAAGATACGACGACTGGAATTTTACTTACAGAGGCAATAGGTTTTCCTGGCTTGGCAATGGGTACAGTCAGACACAGATGCTCCCGAATGGTGACCTGAGCTACTACATCCGAGAAAGTGATGACTCCCCTTTCTTGGGGAATGCAAAGCGTATCAGAGCTCTTACTAGGAAAAGGGAAGGAGACGCTGCAAATGTATCGGATCTGGTGGATGGCGAGGCACCAAGTGCAGAAGTCGCATGAGCAAGGGGCGCTATTGGCCCACGAATAGAGGATTCATAGCCTTGAGTATTCGCGCATTTCAAGATGGACTTGTCAAATCTCACGTCAGCGAAGGGTGAACGTTGTTAAATCATTTGCAGAGGGAGATGCACTAGTGTTTTGGCGACAGCTACGCACAATCGGGCCGATCCTACTAAAGTATATCTTGGGAAGAGGCGTATCATGATGGGCCAGTGGTTGACGTTCATTCAAGAGTTCGGTTTCGTTCAGTAGGTGTTGACCTCACATACACCGAGAGTAGTCCCCGCGCTATGATTCGCGCTTGCGGTATGCATATGCAAGGAGGGAGTAGACATGCAGCGTGATTCGAAAATAAGGTCTGCTGCAGGTCCCGTGCTATCCACTCCCAGTTGTGTCATGCATTGCGATAACCGAATAGGCACATTACGACAACGTTCAGAAGGGTTCTCTGCTCGCCATTATATTCCCCCAATGTGTGAATAAGTTAGGACGCCAGAGATATGCGATGTAACCCTCGGCATCGAGAATATGTGCACACCAGAGATGAACGAGTCCGGCCCATCCCTCCGTCGGCAACATCTCTGGAAACGTACTAGTGTTCATCAGCTTGTTGAAGCTGTTGATGTGCATTCGCCCGACCTTGTGGCACATGGATGACGGACGTTGAAAACCATGATCACAGTTTGTGCTCCATTGTCTGGTGTAACTTGATGATGCTCAGGCTTTCGAGAAAGGGGCATGTGGTCATGCTGATGGCATCCCCGTTGTCGGAGCGCTCGCTATCGGGAATTCTCTGCTCCAGCTTGGGGTGGTCGTACAACTCATATGAATGCCATATCTTTCTCACCAGCTCTTAATCATCATTTTCGTCTATCGCTACTCTCTGTAACTTTTACAAAAAGATTTCAGATATAGAAGAAAGTCTCATATCTATCCTCGTAACCATGTCACCTACAAAACCCTGCGTCAATGGAAAAAGCCAGCTGGACAAGAAACATGTGTTACCAGTAAGAATATTGTAGCGGATCCCCAAATCCAACTCAATTCAAATACCAGCATACCAAAAAGCAACTCACTAACCCCCCTCCCCCAGACTCTCCCCCATACCTCCTCCCTCTACCACCTCCACACCCTCCACCTCTTCACCTCTTCCGACCTCAAAACCTTCGTCCTCCCCGAACTCATCTTCGGTCTCTCCCTCACCCTCTCGGCCCCCTCACCCTCATCCCCCCCCACACCCTCCCCCTCCCCCACATCCTCACCCACCGCCTCCCCCTCACCCTCCTCCACCTCTACCTCTCCACCCTCCTCTTCACCCTCTCCAACCAACGCCTCCCCTCCTCCATCACCGAAGACACCCTCAACAAACCCACGCGCCCCATCCCCTCGCATCGAATAACCCCCAAACAAACAACCCATCTCCTCCTCTTCCTCATCCCCCTCACCCTCCTCACATCCCACTACCTCATCCGCCTAGCAACACCAGAAACCCTCCTCCTCATAACCCTAACATGGATCTACAACGACCTCTCATCCGCCACTACCTCCCACTACCTCATCAACGCCCTCGCACACGCTACATACAGTTCCGCCCTTCTCTAAACACGAAAGGATATACCTGGCTTGCGATTGTGGGGTGTATTATCTTCACGACGCTGCAGGTGCAGGATTTGAAAGATCAAGAGGGGGATCGCGCGCGGGGGAGGAGTACGGTGCCGCTGGTGTGGGGGATAGAGGGGCGAGATGGAGTGTGGGGGGGATGGTGGTGGTGTGGTCGGTTGTTTGTTTGGTGTTTTATGGGGTGGGGTGGGGGGGGTGGGTGTTGGGGGGGGGAGGGGGAGGGAGGGGGGAGGAGGTGTTGGGTGGCGTGGAGTTGGTGGGTTATGGGGTTTATGTTTTGCCGGTTTTTGCTGGGGGGTGGGGGGAGGGAGTGGGGGGGTTGTAGGAGATGGGTTTTGAAGGGGAGGAGAGGGGGGGGTTTGGAGGTGAGGTGGAGAGAGATTCGGCAATGAGATGATGGTGATGCATGGAATGCAGGCGGATCAGTAAATGCCATTAAGGTAATGAATGCCATAATTGAGACCGACGAGGACATTCAGAGCCACGATTCAAATAGGATCCGCGGTCCAGGCTTAGAATGATTTCGTCCTTTCTAAAGTACATATTAAGCGAAAGCCTTGAGAACTCCAGCAACAATAATCTAACAAGCTGCCTACTCAAACATAACCCAAGGTCAGGCATGACTATTCTCGCCCGCTACTAGAGATATGTCGTACATCAAAATCCGTCGTCACAGTAATAGCATTTGCCGAATGCCTTCCCTCCAACGTCGCCGGCCTCTCCCCCTTCCCTGACCTCACAGCCCTATCCGCTCTAATATGCGCAGCAGTCGGCGTCGTATAGGGATCCCACTCATTATGCTTATCCTCATACTCCAAGCGGACAAAAGGTTGCTTATCAGTTTCGTTCTCTGGATCACAGTTGTATGCAGCACCAGTCCAGCTCTTATTCAACGCACTGAGCTTGATGCCGCTGCTTTCGCCAGGTGTTTTACTATTTTCATTTGTTGCGCGGGAGTTGCAGCCGCGGAAAAGGAAATTTATGAGAGGACGGAGCGTGGGAAGACAGGCGCTGACGACTCCGACGTTTAGCTCTACTATGGACCAGATTATGCCGTTGTCGTCGGACCAGGTGGGGTCTGTGAGAGAGACATCGCGGACTTTGGGCGCGCGTATTATGCTGACGATGCAGACGCTACAGGCAAGGTTAGTTAGCTACGTGCTTTTCCTGAGGGTTTATGGGAGAGAGCTTACAAGCCACCTAACATGAAAGTAGCGATGAGCTGGACTTTGCGCTCCGTTGAGACGTGGAGTTTCAACAGGGCAGGTAGTGGTAACAGCAAGATCAATATGTCTGTGGCTATGTTGAGGGAGGAGCAGGTTATGAGTACATCGTCAAGATCGATGCATTTGCCTTTGATTTTGGGATTCCAGAGTGAATCGATAGGCGAGCACTGAAAAACCTCTGCGGCAGACTGTGCGATGCTATAAGAGAGCACAAAGGCGCCTACACACCATAAAATCGTATTGAACCGTTTCGAGGGGAATATGCGCCGGTATAGAAGAAGTATTGAGCTCTTTATTGCAACGACAGCTGGATTGTATATCACTTCATTGGCGACAACAATCTACGACGAGGAAGTGGTGGTTAGAGCTATTTTTCTGGAAGTCATTGAAGCAAATACCTTTGCAAATCGAACAGGATCTCTCAATAAGACAGCATGACGCCCGAGCCCAAACCATATCAACACAAAAGTTACGACGGTGAATGTAGTCGTAAACGCCTTTTGTCCATAGCCGATCAGCAAGTCTTCTGGAGCAGAAAAGTTGACAAGCAGAGTGCTTACCAGCCCAAGCACAATTGCCCAATCGTCAGCTTTAATCGGTGTCCTGCTCAATCGCCGGGACGTGAAACGCAAGATAACGAATGTGTACGCTCCAAAGAGACATATGGCACCAGATGCAATCAGCGCGGGAACCCGAGTCTGATTTTCGTGCGCAAGTTGGTACTCGATGTTGGCGGACATTTTGATGAATGATTAGAGAGCTATTTTGAACTTTCATTCTCACAGATCTGTTATAAGTTCAGTATGTATTTGTACGCGAATAGCTTGCCCTCACCTCATGGAGGCACAGCGTGCCACTACCACCAAAAGCAACAGTGACATCCAAACAGGCGAAAAGCCTTCTTAGCAGCACCGAGCATATCCAATTTTATGCCCCATCGAGAAATGCATTGGGTTAGGCTGGCGAGAGATGAGACGAGGCTAGAGAAGTAGATTGTACGCGTGGTCATCAGCAGGGGATTTGATCCTCCTGCACGATCCTCTTGCATTATCTCATCAGATAGTAGGGAATGCACATGCACGAAGTAAAGCAGGTTGATGGATGGTAGACCTGGTAATGGGTAACACAGCCGATCGAATTGCTTTCATCTTTTGAGAAAAGGTTTAATAAAGACCGCCGAGATTTTTGTAACGGCTCCGCCCCGCGGCTCGATGTAACGGTAAGATCCCAAATCAGCAACCACTTCGACTACCCAGTCCCTAGGCCGCCATAAGCCTCGGAACTTTTAGCCATCTGCCGTTTTCTTGCATGGTATGTATGCAGATTATGTGCAGCTCGTCAGCAATCAACTCCAATCGGATCTCTCCCGCCAAATCCAGACTGGTCGTCACTTCCAGTTTTGTTACGTTTCGGTACGAGACACTAGTGTATTATATCTTCCTCTTAGGGGTAAAGACGCAGATCGGGGTGCTCCCATACGGATGCATTCGTAGCCATAAGGATTGCTTTTCCAGCTGTGAGAATCTCGGTATCCGGCATTCTGCATCAACTTTGGTCTACCAAGCATTTTCCCTATCCCAACTTCTCTCCCCGAAATCGGGACCATGACTGTCGCCTTGTACGTTAGCGTTTCAGCCAGACCAAGTACACTTGCCATAGTAGCCGGGATTGGGACGCTTGCCTTTGTAGGTCTCAGGTGAAAGGCACTCCAGTAAAATCGGTCACTAAGATGAAAGGTGGCTCTGGTGGTCATCTATCGGTTGACACTCCACCCATTAGCAAAGTATCCAGGTCCATTGCTCGGGAGGATCACGGATTGGTACTCAGTCTGGTATATATGGAGTGGTGATCGTCACATAAATTTCTACCAGATCCATCAGGAATATGGTAAGTCTGGGGGCACTCTTGCATGTCCATGAGTAGTGGAATTGATTGGATGTTAGGCGACGTAGTTCGATATGGCCCGAATCGGATCTCAATCAACACAGCTGCTGGTTTGAGGGAGATCTACGGTGCCAAAGCGAACACCCAGAAATCGAGCCGCTTTTACAATGTTTTTGCGCACTTCTTCCACAGTGACAGCACGCTGACAATTGTTGACCGAGCAGTGCATGGCAGAAAGAGGCGAGTCATGTCACAAGCGCTCGCGGGAAATATGGTAAAGGCAATGGAAGATCATATCTTGAAACACGTCAATGTCTTCTGTAACTGCATGATAGATCAGACAGATGGATCCGAGACCAAGGCTATAACAGGTTGGCGCTCGGCTCGGAACATGACCACCTGGTCGAGCCGTTTGACATTCGACGTGATGGGCGACGTGGCCTTTGGACGTACGTCGGAGATGTTGAAGAGCGAGACCAATAGATACATTCTTGATATACTTCTCGACGGCGTCCATGGGCTTAATCTGGTAAGCTGCTGATCACTCCTTGTCTTGAGCATTAATAGTGGGTGATCATCAAATTAATAGGTCAATAGGTCGGACATATGCCGGGATTGCTGAAACTTCAACTTGACAAGATACTATTTCGGAGACTGACTGATGGTACACGTCAATACGAAGCTTTCAGCAAGGCACAGTCAGATGCGCGGATAAAGGAGGGCACTTCATACAAGACGAGGGATATTTTTGCATCGTTGTTAGAATTCAAAGACCCTGAGACCGGAGAGGCCTTCACGCTTCCGGAACTGGTAAGCGAAAGCAGTCTTCTGATCGTTGCTGGTAAGCTGTAAAATACCAACTCCTGAAGGCGTGTAAACTCAAATTCTCACACCCAACTTAGGCTCGGACACCCTTGGAACCGCCATCACCTCGTCCTTCTTTTACCTGCTTCACTACCCCGAAACTCTGACCACCCTCAATAAAGAAGTCAGATCAACCTTTTCAAGTGTCGATCAAATTTGTGTGGGTCCCCAGCTCACGTCCTGTCATTATCTTCGTGCCGTACTTGACGAATCAATGCGCCTGTCTCCTGGAGTAGGAGGTGTCCTACCTCGTGAAGTTCTTCCTGGCGGTCTCCACGTTGAAGGGAATCATTTCCCTGAGGGAACAGTGGTGGCAACCTGTCATTATTCGATCCATCACAACGAAGCTTACTACCCGGATCCTTTCACATTCAACCCCTCACGCTGGATCGCGGATAGCGATAATCATATAACGCCCTCAAGTGTTGAATTAGCAAAATCAGCCTTCTGCCCTTTCAGTATTGGTCCAAGAGGCTGCTTTGGGAAGGCAATGGCATATGCAGAAATGTCGATTCTACTCGCAAGAGTGGTATGGCTATATGACATGCGCCTAAAAGAAGGCTCAACTCTTGGGGAGGGCAGTCCGGCTCTGGGCAAGGGTCGGACAAGGCGTAATGAATTTCAACTTTATGACAAGTTTGTGTCGATGACAGACGGACCATTAGTCGAGTATAAGGTGCGGAAGATGTAATTCGTGGACCATGAGATGGCATCTTTTAGGTCCCGTTCGTCTTCCAGCAACGTTTTGTGTGCTCTTTCATAATACTTAAGCTAAATCCACTGAGATCTATACAGCAACATGAATAACGATACGGTAGTTCATTCACAACGTGAAGAGTTGAGTAGGTGAACTTATGGGAATGTAGCGACCGTTGGTAAGGAACATCACATCATTGGCTCGAAAACCTAGCTAGCTCCAGCTACGGTGCCGTCAAGCTCCGTCTGGGATCACCTAGCAGAGAAAAAAATGGTGTACATTGAAGGATTAATACTTCGCCATTTTTTCCTACAATAAACTGTGTCCGATGAGTATAATTGGAGAAGAAGAATAGTCTCGAAAACCGTCCTTAAAAAATAGATATGCGCTTATAGCGCTTAGAGGAATAGTCGCGGCTTGGCATGATGCAGCACTCCGGTTGAGGCTAAGACCTGAGATCCAGTTGACGTTATAGGCTAAGTTGTAAATCTATTTCCCTACATCATGAACTTGCAACGAAACCCAAGTGAACTGGAAGAACAGCACTTTGCAGACTTTAGAAATGTCTTATTCGTTGCCTACAAGACAGATGAGCAACGCTTTCATCACGGAATGAAAGAAACATGGAATAGAAACGGATTGTCTTTGAGACTATTCGTGTCTAGTCTAGATGTGAGTGAGAGGGAGAAGAAAGGCGAAAGATAAGGCTGCATGTCCAGAACAACGTGCTATGATAGATATTTCGGGAATGCCAGAAGATCAAGATTATCTTGTCGTTCTCTCCACCCAGCAGCACCAGTAGGCAGCTACCACTGCGTGAAATACTTTGACTGTTCCCGGGTGCGCCCACCCCCCACCAATTTCTCCCTTCCGCTTCTCATCTAGATGCATCAACTTCCAGAACCCCATCTCTATCTCCCATGCTGTCATCATCAGTGCCAGAACCAGCTAAATGCTACTCCGCCACATCTCTCGAGAGAACAGCATTAATACAGACGATCGTGTAACTCAACACTCATCTGCACCGGAGTCTAATTCCAAGACTAGGACGTAGAGTAGCGCTTTTCAAAGCAAGAATGAAGGAGAGGGATGGGTCGTGGGTAGTCACGTGTATGATGTATTTATACGTGGATGAAGAGATGATGTTGTTACACTTATTGCGGTGTAGGTGCCAAAGACAGTTCGGTGGAGGAGGCTAGCTAGGAATGAATGCGGACAGCGACGCGGAGATAATTTGTGGTATGGCAGGGTGCTAGCAGGGACATGCTGCGATGATGGAATGCTAGTACCAAGTGCGTGTGGATGCTTCATAATTTGAAGAGAGTGCAGATCTGAATCTCCATCCCGAACTGAGTACGAAATTAGACCTGGAAGCATCATGTAGCCAAATAGAATCAAGGGAGTTCTAGAAACTTATGAAGGGACGGCACGTTGGAAGACGACGTATTTGAACATTGTATTTATGAATGTTGATAATCCTTGAATTCTATATTCTAATGCACGCTGACTACCAAGATGTTTCGGTATGTAGCACCGTAGCTTTTACCCCAGAAACCAAACACATACGCACCAGCGTCGATCTCATTTGGTATTATCCTACATTCAGTCATTATTTTTAAGGGTTATATTGAGCCCGTTGCTCAGTTTGTTGCCTAAGTCTATCGGCTTCCATGTCTCCTCCTGCCTTGTGCCGGGAGGTAGCCAGGGTGCCTCAGTGTGGCTCCTTGTTCTTGGTCTACCTGGTCTGAAACTATCATCTCTCTTGCTCTCTCCGATGACGTGACCATTTGTACCCGTGAACACGTTGCCTAGAGCGGAACCTAAGCTCGTTTCTAGGGGTGATTCATGGATGGTGTCCTTTGAGGTGAAAGGGAGCAGTGGACGCTCAGTCCTCAATCCCTCCAGTTTAGCTCGGCGATCTGCTTTTGCCGAATCGCTCGTCCGATCGTAGAGGTATAGCCCAAGGAAGGTGAGTGCGATGCCGACTGCTTGGAGAGTAGTGGTGCTGTTGCCGAACCAGACTATCGCAATCACTATGACAAAAACACGTTTGATGAGGGAGGCCACGGAGTAGGTGACTGGTGAGACGATGGAGAGGAGGACGAAGGCAAGCATATTTTGAGCGAAATGGAAGATCCCGTTGAAGAAGAATTCGAGTGGGAGGAACAGGGAGGACGATGGAGCGGGAGAAGGCGCTTCATGTGTTGTGAGTGACAAGGGAGCAGCGTAGAGTGGAAGGGCGTCGGTCCAGAGCCAGATTGGAAAGGTAAGGACAAAGGCGAGGCCGGAACAGTAGCATAGGAGATTCAACTTGTCAAGTTTGCGTTGTGTTGCAGCCGTGGCTGGCCCGTCAGCCTCCGCTTGATTGGCCTCGTTGAAGAGATGTTTAGAGAAGATATTCTGGGTCACAAAGATGAGTGCGGCCACGAAGGCGCAGAGTATGCCGAAGAAGTTGCCAGATAATTCGACGCTGCAAGCCAGGACAACACCGAGTGTGAGAGGCACGAGGGACAAGTAGGTTGCGGTAGGATATCGGATGTCGTAGATAAAGCGGTAGGCCAGAACAGTGAAGAGTGGTGAGAGTCCTTTGATTGTGTGGACAAGAGACACTGGGATCTTTTCAGTGGCTGTCGAGGAGAGTATGTGCCCGCCGATCTGGAAAAGCGCGAGAGGAAGGGTGGTAGAGATCACTTCACGAGTAGGGTATCGAATGCCGTTCCGTAAAGCTGGAATAGCGGTCTTCAGACGAGGAAATCTACGCGCCAGCCACGCCAGAAAGAGGCACCAGCCCGAGACGAAAGCAAATTGTATAATAGTGAGCGTGATTGGTTTAGGAAAGGCATTAAGAATGGATTTGGAAGAAGTATTGGTCAAGGCGGAGCTCAAGTACCAGACAAGGCATAGAATCTGAAGCGGTGCTTAGTCGCCGGGAATATGATGATGAGGGAGATACATACGACAATTTTCATGGATACGGGCGCCTTCAATGCCTCTGCAACCTCCCGTGCATTCTCACTAACACTAGCCTTCCTTGACCTGATAGTCTTAAATGCATCGCTGAGACTCCTCTGCCGCCCGTGTTGCCGCGGCGGCGTGACATTGGTATGACCGTTTTCCCATACCAGAAGGTTGTCTTTTCGTGCTTGCCACCTCTCACTATGTAGAATGCCATTGGATTTTGCAGGACTCGGAGTCCTCGAAGAAGTGGCAGCACCTTCGTCGCTTACGCCAATGGCGGTAAGATAGTCTCCAGACGGAGAGTGATCGAGGTCTGGAAACTTTTCCTTTCCGGTGGAAGAAGTTGACCAGCGGCGCTCTGCGGTTGCAGGTTGCATGGTCGCGGTGGAGCTCATGTGCCTTTGCGGCGAGGACCTGGTCTATGACCTATGTTTCTTGTGGTACATTTCAATTTGTTACGCATACAATCGAGATGCCGACATGAAAAGAATAAGAATTTCCGGACACTCGTAGAGGCATCGTGGACCAATTCCTGCTTTGGAGGCTTCTCAAGATAAGAGCTGTAGAACAGCAAACAGGGGACTTTTAGCTGCAGGTGCCCGCGCTCTGGTCGACAGATGCGGAAATTTGATCGGCGGAAACGAGTGTAAAGCGTAAGGTATCATTACGATGAAAGGCAATCCATAGTGAATCACGCTGCCTTCAAAGAATATGTATAAATGGCAATTGGAGATGTTCGCTCTCTCGGAGCGCAGGCGTCGTAATGAGCATAAGAGGCCAAATAATCCTTCCACCGTTGATTGGTGCAGCTTGGGAAGGATTACGAAAGCAGCTGATTACGTAAGACTCGGTCTATTACTAGCGCCAGATACGAATTCATGAACAGCAACTCCCTCTCCATCCATCCATGAATCAGCAGGATGGTCATCAACCAACATGGTGAAACGAGTCCTTTGCTCACTTTCTCTGATACTTGGGATGTACTTGGGCCTTTTCAAATTGGAACCAGAGGTAATGTGTTTTATGCGGGGAAGTGATTAGTCTAATGAAAAGGCAGAGGCTACGTGGGGAGCAGATCCACTGGAATGTTTGGGCGGTTTTCGCGCTCTTGAGCCTGACACTAAAGCAAAATTCAAAAGCTCCCTCGCTCCCAATGGCCTGGTATCGTGGTCATCCCGTCCTTTCGACACCTTATCAATGAGCCCGACTACGGTGGAGGGAATATTGACCGTTGACTTCCCAGGAGTGGACTGGCCATTCTTACAATCGGTGTATGGATGGGCAGCTCTTCAATATCAAGCGTGGGCGCGTGGATATTTAAACATCGCAACGGATTCGCCCCGATCCATCCTCCTGTTTACTGACCACGTGCTTGAATTCTTCGTAGATGACACGCACTATTTTGGGGGAGACTTCTATGCGTACCGCAGAGCTCCTCTCGTACTGCATCTGAAGCCAGGAATCCACCAATTCGACATCAGACTTGTTCGTGATGTTCGGGCAATGGGTGGTATTGGCGAGCCGAAGGTAAATGTGAAATTGAAAGTCGAAATCGCAAACGGCGGATTAGCTATAGTAGAGCAAAAGCTTCTTATTTCTGACATGGTTAACGAAACACTTGCAAGTCCATTTGCCTCTGTACCAGTTCGCAACGAAGGGTTGGGTTGGTTAAGCATCAGAAAAATTGAATCGCTGACTGTATGTTCTGGCGCCATTTGTAGCTGTGGGTCTCCACTGATTCTGCTGAGGCGACATTTAGTGCTGCCATGATCGAAAAGGCTCCATTAGCGCTCGCACCGGGTCAATCGAGGCCACTCGCCTTTCATGTATCTTCTCAAGGCCCTCCAGTGCATTCAATCTCCTTAAAAATCACATATGCTGCACGTACTTGCCGTGAAAGCTTGCTAAGCACCGTATTATTCCACAAACTACGGGTACGCAGTATCCACTCACCCCATAAATTCACCTTCCTCCATCCCAGTGGAACTGTGTCATACGCAATTATTAGACCACCAAGCAATGCAATTGATGAAATACGACAATCCCGGTTACCGATTCTTCTCAATCTCCATGGAGCCGGACTAGAAGCGGACAGTGATCAAGTGAGGCATATGCTCGATCCGGTACCTGACCTTCATGCGTGGATTCTATTCCCAACCGGGGTCACTCCTTGGAGTTCTGATGATTGGCGTAATTTTTCTAATTCCCGAACTTCGTGGTCTTACAAGCTGATTGCGATTTAGACACCTGGGGTTTTGCCGATGTGGAAGCAGCCGCTGCAGCAATTCCAGATTGGATCGAGTCTGTTGGTTGGAGAGGGTCTTCGGTGGACGTCGACAGGTGGTTAGTCAGCGGACACTCCAATGGTGGTACGTATCGTATTATTCAAGGTAGAAAAGGAGCTGAAAGTTGATAGGCCAAGGCACATGGTATGCTCTTACTCATCGACCTGACAGAATCGTAGGAGCTGTTCCTGTCTCAGGCTATTCCTCGATTCAAGGTCGGTAGTCGACCCATTCCGTGGTGGCTATTAGAGTTGCTGATCATGATGTCACCCAGGCTATGTTCCATACCAGATGTGGAGCGAAGCTGATCCAAGGGTAACTTTCTTGGTGCAAAATGCTTTACGAAGTTTTCGACATGAGCTACTAGTCAATAATTTCAGCGGCATTCCAATATTGCAACAACATGGTGGCGTGGACGACAATGTTCCGGCCTTCCATTCTCGCCGTATGAGCCAATTGATCTCTGAATCGAACAATGACGCTCGCCAGGACTATATCGAGCTGGAAGACAAGAATCACTGGTTCGATGGCGTCATGAGCACCCAGCCTCTTAGAGAGTTTTATCGGGATATACTAGGTGGCGATTCAGACTTACCACAGCTACCTCAGAGCTTTAGCATTGTGATCGCAAACCCAGCTGATATGGGCTCACGAGGTGGTCTTGTTGTAGACCAATTGTGTGACCCAGATCAACTTGGCAAAATCGAAGTAGCTCCAAGTTCCACAACAGATGCGTGGGTCTTGACAACCTCTAATATTCTTCGCTTTCATTTTTCTACAACAAGCGGCTCGAAGCTGCCCGCTCATGATATCATTATTGACAAGACCCACATAAGACTACCGCTGGGCCATAAAAAGCGTGTGTATTGGCTCGTCCATTCCGAAGATGGTTCTTGGCACGTGAGTGAGGGTTCTTAGCAACCAGTGTTCCGCAAATTGACTGTTCCAGATGACTGACGATTGCGGCTGGATGCTGGAGCTGCGTTGCGGCAACCAGCTTGGCCCGCTTGATTCCATTCTGCGTACTTCTGGACGGCTTATGATACGGACATGGTCAGCCGAAACATTTGATATGGCACTACAGGTGTCTCGGAACCTCTTCCAATACTTCGCTGCAGACTCCGAGATTATCCACTCCAGTGCTGATGTGGATCGACAGAAAGGCAATGTAATTAGCCTGGCATTAGGCCTAGACCTTTTAAAACCTCCTTCACAAGTCGACTCCATCGGTATTACTGAGAACCGTCGACTGGTCTTGCGAAAAGGCAACGGTCAGACAAGAGCCTATGAGCTGCAAGATGGTCTCGGAGCCATATACCTGAGACCTTCAGCAGGTGGGAGACTTGAACTTGTGATCTGGGGCTATGATGACTGGGGCCTTAGGCTCGCTAGTCGTCTCGTGCCTATGTTGACGGGTGTAGGCCAGCCCGAGTTTATTGTCGTCAGTAACGCATGTGCTTGGAAAGGAGCAGCAGGTGTGCTTGCTATGGGCTCATTCGACAACTCCTGGAATGTATCAGAGGCTTCCTTTATCAGCTAAGATGTGTTACAGAACAAGTGTTTGGTAGGTGAAAGGCAAGGCTTCACACCATTCAGATGGTTCTCGTGGTATCCCCCATGTGGGGGATTAAACATTGAGAGCGCATTGGTCTGGTAGTTTCCATTCCCCTCACAGAAGGCGAAGTGCGATTGCTGCCATGACAAATATCCAATTGAAGGGAGGGGTGACATGGGATGTGAATGACGTCCGTCGTTCTGCATTAGCGTGGAAATTTCGTGTTGATATTGGTTCCTCTTAATCTTACACCGCCCACACATACTTGTACCTCAACTCAACACCTACTTCCAACAGCTTGCACCTTCCCTTTCCCTTCAACTAGGAACATATAGTTGAGATATTGTTGATGTGAACGGTTATCAAACGCTCCTTCCAGCTACATTAGTGTACCATTTAGAGAGCAACTCTCAGATTTAGAGCATCTTTTCCACCTTTTTCACCACATTTCACGCCTCCATCTCCTTGCACATCTGAACCACCGTCCTTGCTTCAGGGTTTTGGACAGTCAAAACGTCTTCAATCACCCCTTGTAATAATACACAGTGTCTGAAGCTTCGTGATCTCCAACCATCCAATAGCACATACTTACAGCTCACGAGCATAATTTACACTCAGTCAACGGTCCGTCACCACTCGTTTTCGTCCTCTTAAGATGGCAGCACAACCATCTGATGGCTCTCCAGCGGCACGCGGCCGCGCTTCTGCTCAATTCTCCATTCGCGATGAAGCAGATAGCAAGCAGGAGACTACAACGCGTCAAGCCAGCAACGTGAGCCTTCCAGCTCAAATCCTCAAATCCCGTGCTAATTCGTCATACAGACTTCGAAGTCTGGTGTTGCAAAACACGGTATCACATCTCATGAAGGTCCAGCACCTTTGGCTACATCTAAGCTCGGCAACTTGCAGCCCGTATCAGGGTCAGCAAATGGACCTAAGGTTTGTCACTTACTGCTTACATGTGTTATTGGCCTGTTGCTGACGACAATAGAAGCCTAAATTCGACAAGGCTTCTTCGACAGCTCAGGGTGAAATGCAACCAGGATCCATGGAGTCACTGCTGGCGAAGCTTTCTGAACAACAAACGTTGATTGCAAAACAGAAGTCAGCACTCGTCCCCACAACGGACACTGCGAACCAAGCAAGAGAAGACTCTTCTACCAGCCCTTCTCTTCTAACACCAGCAACCGATTCCTTTGGCCACTCAAGCCCAGATACCGATGGTGATGGAACTGTCCGCCTAGACAAGGCTGAGATGGCTCGTCTCAAGAAAGAACTTGACGCTGCTAAGGATCAGATTGCACGTCAGAAACAGGAGCTTGAACAGAGTCGTGTAATCAAGCATACCCTTGATCAAGCCATGGAATCCCCTTCTACTGCAGGGAGTCCAAGAGTCAATCCGTTCATGGGTTTTAACCGCCCGCCTAACACAGTACAAGGTCAAGTACTCGGTGATGACACTCGTTCTGAAGGCTCCGAGGCGGTGTTCCCAATCACCACTGGCTCCAATATTTGGGCTAATACTTCCAGACCAGCCTTCAGAGCTGGGATGCAGCCAGAGCCGACGTGGAACCAGTCTGGTCCTCGTCCATGGAGTCAGGGAGGGGTTGGCAATGTCTTGCCTCCTCTGATGATGCCACAGCAGCAGTCTATCTCGCAACGCAACTTCTCCGTGCCAGTCTCACCAGTGGGAGCTGGTCGACATGGGATGAACGACTTCAAACAGATCAATAAGGGCCGCAGCTTTGGCCATCCAAACGCCCCACAGAACAGCCGCAATGCTTCAATGTTCCAGCCTGGCAATGGGTGGGATACATACACAGGTGCTCCTAACTCTATTGATGGTATGAGTATCAATGCCATGAGCCCCAATTCGGCATACCCATCCATTGGTATGTATCCGTCCTCTTACCAGCCGCAACCTATCGGCACACCCTTGTCGCCTACAGCAGCGGAATTCAGAGCTGGCCAGGCTCCTAACAACCCATGGAACGCTGCAGTAAGTCGTCACCAAAACCTACTAACACGAGTTTCAGCATCAACTAATGTCGTTCCAGCCTCCGGCATCTCCAGGACAAACTTATGTGTCGCCAATGGAACCACTGAACTACCGTCGCCTGCTTGACCGAAGCGTCACATGCAACTGGAAATACATCATTGACAAGATCGTTTGCAACAATGATCAGCAAGCTTCCATCTTCTTACAACAGAAGCTCAAAGTCGGCACGGTCGAGCAGAAGTATGAGATCATCGAAGCTATTGTCGCCCAAGCTTACCCTTTGATGGTCAATCGCTTTGGCAACTTCCTCGTGCAGCGTTGCTTCGAGCATGGAACACCAGAGCAAGTGATTGCCATTGCCAATGCCATCCGTGGTAATACCTTGAGTCTCAGCATGGATGCATTTGGCTGCCATGTCGTCCAGAAAGCCTTCGACGCCGTACCCGAAGACTACAAAGCTATCATGGTTCATGAGCTGCTGCGTCGTATCCCGGAGACGGTCATTCATCGCTATGCATGCCATGTCTGGCAAAAGCTATTCGAGCTACGCTGGAGTGACTCACCTCCCCAGATCATGAAGTATGTCAATGAAGCCCTTTGTGGCATGTGGCATGAAGTTGCGCTCGGAGAGACGGGTAGTCTGGTTGTACAGAACATCTTTGAGAACTGCTTGGAAGAAGACAAGGTTCGTCCGGCAACCCTTACTGCAGCCATCAGAAACATCGACGTGTGCTTGCGTCTGTTGTAGTGCAATACTGACTCATATTTTCCACCAGCGTCCTTGCATTAATGAAGTCCTGAATAGTATTGATATAGTTGCTCACGGTCAATTCGGCAATTGGTGCATTCAGCATATCTGCGAACATGGAGCACCTGCTGATCGAAGCCGTGCTATTGATCATGTCCTCCGATATGCTACAGAATACAGCATGGACCAATTTGCGTCCAAAGTCGTGGAGAAATGTCTTAAGATCGGAGGCACCGAATTCCTTGAACACTACCTCGAGCGTGTGTGCGAGGGCCGACCTGACCGTCCCCGTATTCCATTAATTGACAGTAAGTCGCCCCGTTTCGCAGTCCCGAATTTGCTGACACCATTCCCAGTCGCAAGTGATCAATATGGTAACTATCTTATCCAATATATCCTCACGCATGCCAACCCAACCCATCGTGACGTCGTGGCTTCTCATATTCGGTAGAGATGGACCTTATCCCCTACGAGGTGAATCTGGCTGATGTTCCATAGCAAGCACATGGTATCCTTACGCGGCTCCAAATTTGGTTCTCGTGTCGGAATGCTCTGTTGCAACCCCGCATATGCAACTCATCCTGGCCCAGGTGTCGGCGTCGGAATACCGCAGAACCGCTCTTTCAGCACCCAAAACACTGGCAACGTTCCTCGCTTTGGTGGAGCTTATCGCTAAGTAATGATTCAAGGGCTCCTACTCTTGGACACTTGCTTAGACGGCTTCTGAACTACAAGAGCTTCAGGAGCACTGAATCCTATCCGCAAATTGCTTCGAATTCAGGAACCATTTTATTGCTTGAGCCATAGCTTCACAACTTGGCCCAAGCTGGTTTCGTTATTTAACACCACATTCATTCTCAATTTTCCACATTCTAGTCAACCATATTTCATCCTAGGCAAGCGGCGGGACTCCTTGACTTAGGTCATAAGCAATGGATTTCGCATCCCGGGGTCATTGGAAACGTCAAGAGCGAAACTACCTATGGTGGCGGCGAAGAGTTCTAAGACTGGCATCGATTGCTCCCCATGCTCACGGCAAGTTTTACGTCTTCAGAAATTATTTCTTTTTGTATCTCGACTACTGTATCAGTGGAGCTTGTTCGAGCAGCAGCTTTATGGAAGTGTGGACAGATCGGGAAAATCGCAGACGTTTTATCTTTTACTTGTACTTTTATTGGGCTGTGTGTCCCCCAAGAGTTAGTAGTGATAGAGCAATAGAAGTGTCATGGTCTTAATGACTTTTCACCGCAGGTGTATCGTAACCCGTGACGGGCAAAAGTCCTTCCAGATTTTCATAGCTAATCACCACCAATCTGTTACGCATTTAATTCCGTCAAGACTGTCTCTTGGCCATTGCCACCAGCATCATCTTTCTCCCATGGCTTTTTTCGCTTTACTGGTGTAGCCTGGGAGGCTCGGCCCTCAAGGACAGTATCGGGTATTTCTTTAATGCCAGGTATGGGCTGACCGGTCGTGATTAATTCAACCATCTGGCTGAAGGAAGTGGGATATGGTGCCGGCGGTTCTGAGCTATTCGTACCCACACTGGGATCATGTCTTGTTGCTGGAAGAAGAGTCATTATACTGTCGCTCGAAGGTATCGGTGCAGAAGCTGAAGCATTAGAGCTTGTGGCGTTGGGAAGGGTTGAGCTTGGTTTCTGAGAGCGCCATGCTTGGTATGCATCGAAATCGACTGGGAGATTATTCTTTCTGGAATTTGGACACTTTAAGCCGAGGACAACCTCGCGGATGAGGTGAGAAGTGGCCTACCGTGAAAAGTAGAAGCATCTTGCTCGTAGTGTCAATTGCTGGGCTTGCTCAGGTGTAGGATTTGGTCCTAGGATTGCTCGTAGGCCGCTCTGGAATTCGGCATCTGAGTCCCATGAGTAAGACTCAAGCTGCTGGAAAATAGCCTCATCACCGTACTGCAGTCCGGATGGCGCTGTAATTTCTTGTGCAGCCATCTTCAAACTTCGTTTATTCTTTCGGTGGATGTTCGTTGATATGGCTTGCACAACTTTTATGCCAAGCCCTGCATAAAGCCGCATAAGGCTGTTAATTTTGTACACAAAACCGCAACTTCACTTGCCAAAGTACGACCCTCCCCACACCTCTATTATTACTTGAACACCAAGCAGTGCTGGTATCTTCCCTTTGTCTTATTTGCAGCGACGCTGTATCTCTCCCAACCAGCTCTCCCAATTCTCTTTGCGCCGGGGGCCTGCCCAAATCACCATGGCTGAATATATTGGGTGAGGCTTAAATGACTTTTGCGGTAAATGCCTCTGCTCAAGCTAACAGTGTCTGGACAGATCACGCATCTCACTGATATCAAAGCGAGATATCCGGTGCGCAAAGCTTCGAATTATCGGCATTCCTACTATACCATACTAATGCGTGACCAGATACGTCGGCACGCTCCACGAAATCAGCTCTGAGAACTCCACAGTTGCCCTAGAGCAAGTCAAGTCTTTTGGCACAGAGGGCCGAGACCCGGAGAACGAAATACCGCCTTCAGATAATATTTATGAATACATCGTCTTTCGTGGTAGCGATGTCAAGGATCTAAGGATTGAGAAGGATCCTGTTAAAGAGCCAGTGAAGCAACCAGAGGTGCCTGACGATCCTGCTATACTTGGGGTGAGTCCCTCCAATATGCTATTCTTGTTTATGCTACATGGCTCCAGCAGCATTGAAGCCTGTTCGATGATGAATTATTTCGGATGTAAATCACATAATATACCACCGAGAGCGCAAAACCGTGTGGATATCTCCGTTGCCTTCCTTCTGATTTACGAATATATACAGAAAAGCTTGCTTATATATGCGCTTTGTTACGAAAGTGTCGCGGCTAACAACAGCTCTGTTTAGAATGCTCGTCCAACAGGGACTCCATCAGCTCCCCTTGCTCAAAAGCAACAAACCCCGCCTCCAAACTATCCGGGTATAAATCTACAAAATCAATCGTTCCAGCAGCAGCAACGATTTGGTCAGCAGCAATCCCAGCAAGGTCCGGGACGCTTCCAACAGCAGCCTCCTTATCCATACAACTACCCTCCGCCAAATCAGCGTTTTGGTCCACAAGGACCCCAGGGTTTCCCACCCTATGGGCACCCAGGAATGGCTTATGGATCGCCTCCTCCTGGATGGTACCCTCCACCGGGACAGGGATACCCTCAGCCACCACCAGGCCAGTTCTACCCGCCTCCAGGGCCCTTCGGCCCTCCCGGTCAGCCACCCATGCAACAAGGGCAAGGTTCAAAGCCTGAGATCTCTCCTGAGCAACCACAAAACAATGCTCAACAAGCTCCACCTCAACAAGAATTGCCAGTCGAGAGACCAGCTGCCACAGTTAAGCTTCCCACCTCGTCAGTGACGCCAACTCCTCCTGCCGTGGGGCAGAATGGTCCACCGCCACCAACAGAATCAAAACCAAACGTTGCTGAAGCTTTGGCTCCACCAGCACCTACAGTGGCCATAGAAGCTCCAGCTGCGGCTAAGCAATTACCGACAGGAACAAAAAGCGGTCGCATCATGCCTGCCGTTCCCATTTTGAGCCCCCAAATAAACCTAAAGCCCCAGTCAATAGTTCTGCACCTACCCAAGCGCAAGCTCCAGCACCTACAAAATCAGCAGCACTGCGTCCAACGCAAAGTAGCAGTAAATCTCTCGAAGACGCAAATCGTGATGCCAGAGCAGCTGTCGCAGCTGCAATGGCCAAATTACCACCAGCACCGGGGCAGGCAAAGAAGCAGACTAACGGAGAGAGTGCTATTGACAACTTAACGAATAAGGTTAACGAGATGAGGACAAACGACCACATCCGAACCTCAAGGCAACCAGGTACCGGAGGCTACGCCGCTGGTCATCGGGGTGGAAGAGGCGGTTACCGTGGTGGTAGGCCTCGTGATGAGCAGCAGACGAAGAAGATGGAGGTCCCAAAGACAGACTATGACTTTGCCGAAGCTAATGCCAAATTTAACAAGCAGGATCTTGTTAAAGAAGCCATCGCCACCGGCGATATTATCGGCAGTCCTATCGATGGCTCGAACGATGGTGCAGAAGCTCCAGCGAACGGAGTCCGAGCTGGAAGTGAAACGAGCATGGCCGTTCCAGCTGCGCCAGGATATAATAAGTCTTCATCATTCTTCGACAACATCTCGAGTGAGATCAAAGACCGCGACGACAAGAAATTGGGAGGTCGCGAATTCCGATCCGAAGAGCAGAAAAAGAACCTCGAGACATTCGGCCAAGGCAGCGTCGACAACAGCTATCGCGGCAGATTCCAAGGCCGCGGTCGCGGTCGTGGTCGTGGCTACCGTGGCGGTTTTCCGAGTCGTGGGCGTGGCTCAATTAGAGGCCGTGGTAGTGCCGTAGCTGCTGAGACCTAGGCGAGGAGGAGTAAATTGACCACTTTTCGGTTTACGGAGCCCAGCATGTCTTTTCATTGCAGTCAGACGATTCAAAGCAAACAAACATAGCGAATGGCCTTTTCCATGGCATGGGACGATGGAAAGCTCGTACGCAATGCACGCCGGTCTGGATATCATGTGTATTACTATTATTCATCCTTGCGATTACCGTTTTCCGGCTTCGCCGTCCTTTTCATAGCGCGAAAAGCTACGGTTTTTATGGTTTTATGGCTAGGAAGAGAAGGGCGCAATGGCTTTTTTTCTCGCTCTTGCTTAGATTCAAATTAGCTTACTACCTTTGCTACAATAGATCAAGAATACCAGACTGCATTTGTCTTTACCGAGCTGACTTTCATGTTATGGCGAGCAAAGCCATTGCAACGACGATGAATATTTCAGCACCCAAGATATGCATCCTCTCCGCAGCTCCAGTGGCAGCCTCTGTTGAAAACCCAATTTGATATGGCTTGACCTGAGACTCAGGAGCCAAAGTCTTCTTAGCCCCATCAAAAGCTCAACACACCATCAAGAGAATGCTGTCAATTTTGATAGAAGGACAACTCATATGTAGATTCCGGCCCAGTCGACTCAAACACCTCAAACCCATCAAACCCAATCGAAGGTACAATGTTGGTAAGGTGCGCGTAGACCTGGTCTGCGGTGAAGAGATGCGAGTGCTGGAGCGCAGTTCATGTTCACGTCGTTGCTTTGTACGATGGCGACATCGAGTTTGGGAATTTCAAGGGGGACTGCTACATCGGTGGCGGCGGGGAGGCCGCCTATGGTCGCGGTGAAGATGACGGAGGGGCGCGAGGAGAGTTCGAAGGAGATTTCTAGGTCGCTGGAGGTGGAGGTGAAGGGGACGGGGTAGGGATTCGAGTCGGGACAACTGTTGTTGGTCTTCGTTGCCATTTTTGGCTGGTAAGGTGGTATTCGCGAGCCTAGAGGATGAGAGCGATTGAGGTGTTTGATAGGGATCAGTCATTCGGAGTTAAATGGGATCTAAACATTCGTTAATGCTCGTCCATAGCGCTCCTGCGTGCGTCTAGCGTCGAGGCTATGTCCGTAAGCGGAATTAATGTCATTCATTGTGGCAATCGATGTGTGCATTTAGGGTTGAACGTGGCGGTAAGAGTCAGGTCCTCGTACTATTACAAGGTCTAACATACAGATTTTGAAGTACGAGTCGAGCTGAGGCGGTATTGAGCGTAGGGGTACCAGGAAGATGAAGTTGTTGCACCTAATAGTTTTCTAGTTCGTTACGGAGGATTTAGGAGTATGGAAACGTGAAGGGTTCACGAACTGCGTAAGTCTGTCGCATTTCAAGTATTTGGATTGAACCATAGTGGTTCTCTACCGTGTTCATTGGTTTTTTATGGGCGCATGACACCCACCATGTCGTGATAACTAAATAGACCTCCCCATCCGAGCCTGTAACAGATATTGTAGTACAAGCTGTACATCCAGATTACAATGTGTATGTGTTCCCATTCAGAGACTCTCATGGTTCCATGATTGATTCAAGACGCACCGTCTTCCGAATGGACATGCTAGGTGTCCCCATTTCCACGTCCATATATGAGTCTGTATCGGGACTCCATCCTTCCTGTGTCGAAGCCGAATGGTTAAGACCACCTTCGATGATCACCAAATGGCCTTGTACTCTCTCTTGGCCTCGGAAATCATCTAATTCCCTGTAGCTGCCATCACCACCTGGTACATCCAGGCTCTGTCCAGGTCCCCAAGTCTTGCGCTTGCCAGTATAACTAGAGTGAGGTCTTATAGTCGAAGGACAACGTTTTTTAGTAGGAGCTGAGTTACAGCAGTGCATAGAGGCGATTCTCGGATAGTAATGGAAGAAGAACCGTGGCAGTATCGGTAGACAGCCGCAGGTTAGGCCAAGTATTACCTCAGCACCGCTGGACTGAATTTAGTTGATGCATTACGATGAGTTCGAGATGGATCTCTACCCACGCTAGATAAGACTCAGCCGCTAATCTATACGAAATGTCGTTGGTATGCAACCAGACGATGGCTTCAATGAGGCGGATAATGGCACACAAACAAGCACTAGGAAGTATCAGCTAGTCCTTGTGGGGCTCCAATATAGATGGTGGTAGAGAGCAAGCTTACAGTAACCCTGTGGCAAAAACCGCAGTAACGGAAATCTTCCTTCTTCTCGGCATTTGTAATGCCCATATTACCTTTAGAGGCAACACCGCGATGAAGATATCTGTAACAACGTTGGCCACAGCGGATCGTAAGAGTGTGACAGATAAGTCGATGCAATGTCCTGGCATGCTTGGCGTCCAGATCTTCTCTTGGGGAGTGCATTGGAATATGACCGCAAGTACATCTGCGGTGTAGAAGAATATGTTGAACAAGATAAGGCATAGAACAGCATAGAACAGTTTCCGTGGCGTGCGCAGAGGTACGAATATTCGTAGAAATTGCAGGAGGAGCGAAATTCTTGCCAAAGCTGTGGTTGGTCCGTACATGATTGATCCAAGTTCGGCTAGCTGTTTTCATTAATGTGTTCGGCAAGCAATTGTGGGCAATAGCGACCTTTAGCCCCCTCGTGGACTGTTCTACTGTCACGTTCCATTGATGTAAGCCGAACCCATCACGACGGCCAGCGAGCATAAGCGATGGCTGGGTTAACCACAGTAGCTGATGGAAATTATCAATTTCTTTACTCTGGCTGAAAGAAATGAATACTATCGTACATAAGCCACGAAACAGGTGTCTATGTGAAATTAAGCTACTTCCAAGTGAAACGCAACTGAATATGCTTACAATCGTCCCATCCCATATCCTTACTGATTCGTAGCTTTGTCCATAATCGTAAGCCTACGACTGTCGTGGGAAGAGTGATACCGATGATAGCGAAGATTACGAGTGGCGTTTGTTGTTCTCCAAAATCGTTGAAGTGTGGAGTGATACCCGGTGGAGGCGTTAAAGCTCCCATATTTGCGTGGTCAATGGAAGATGAATTGGAAGCCATGGCTAGCGGAATAGACGTTTGGGTTAATAAAAGGAAGAAGAAAGAACTTAACATTTTGAGCAATCAAATCTGGGGATCTACCGGGCCGTGAGGTGTTGATATGGTACTTATCTGCCTTGTGTGCCAGACCAAAACAGGTCAAACATCCGCAGGAAATGGGTGAAGACTAAACAGCATTGCCGTGGTTTTAGTCCGAACTTAACTGCCCAGCAAGATCTACTACGCAGCATGCCGTATATGCGGAGCATCAAGTTCGGTCTTCCACTCGAATACCCTGCAGCTTCCTTGATCATGGTCACTGGGTCTACCAAACCAGTGGTACAGACCAGCATCCTCATGTCTTCTTGCCATCTTTAGCAGGGATCTTGCTTGCTTTCTTGGTTGGCATTCACTTCTCCTCTATTACCGCTTACTATACCCCACCTTATTGGTCAGTGCTTACAGCGAGCTCCGTGAGAGCTACTCAAGATGAATGACGAGGATTCAGGTAAATTAGAAAAGGCAAATGTAGCAGTGATTCGACGTGCCGCTGAGTATTTTGGATAACAGTAGAAAAGACTGCTAGCACCCTCGTTATTGGGACGTTACCGTATAATGACAGAAATGGTCAATGACAAATTGTTACTAGTTTTAAGCTCCAGGTTTTGTGAATGACTATCACAAGTGTTGAGAGATGAGCATAGCTGTTGAGAATGCCCCAGTGATTGCCCGGATGCTGTCCCGTAAACGATAGAGTCATTGCCCGGAATTCTCTGGTATGGAGAAGTTGGGGTCTAGCTTTGGGGCCCAAACGTCTCGTCTCTGGGGAGCTCTAAGCTTCAGCCCTACCCGCAGTACAACCACCTAGAGTAGCGGGTGAACCCTTTAGCGGAAAGCTAGGTGCGGCAAGAAGGGCTTGTAGGTGGTCCGAAAAGCCAGACAACAACCCCTCATATCTGCATGTTAGAGTATCTGGAGTAGTCTCTGTTAAATTTTGAATGGACGCATTCTGAAGAGACTCGTTAAAGATGTGGCCAACCGGGGTTTTGGTGTTAACAAGTAATGGTGCAATTCATCATCTCTCTGCACCATCATATGAATAACAGACAGGCTACATCCGACACTCAACAAAGGTAGCTATACTCAAGATCCCCTAACAGCTATTCTTTGTTCTGTCGTCGGCTGCAGTTGTGGCCATTGAAGCTGGATACTGTCAGCAGAGAAAGGCTGCGACCGTTGGGTTATCCAAACCATCGCTTTCGAAGGCCTCCGATTCATTGGGAATAAGTTCCAGCCAGTACACGCAACTGCCGTCATAGATGGAAGCCGCTTCATGCGCGCCATTAGCTTGCATGATGGAGCTGACAGCAGAAGCGAGAAAATGTTTCGATATATGCCTTGGCATGCGGCGTTCAAGCCTATCAGAGGCCACCCCCCACTGAAAGTGTGCATACTCGCCGATCCTGCTTAAACGGGTACTGATTGGCGAGGCATGTTCCCCGTCGTCAATGTTGAAAACCCATTTTCATTGGCTTACGAAGTGTTCGAGTTGGATCAGTCCGGAATTATTTAGCGAAGATTTCGTCTACAGTGCTTATTATGCAACCCAACATTTCGGCGCCGAACACTGGAAGACCAAATCGAATGGCAAAATCCAAGAGAAACCTTCAATGATCAGGCATATATACATGGTCATAGAAGTATACCCACGATCAGCCACCACGATGTATCTGTATGCCATCTGTTCATGTCTCCTAAACGATTCTCTCGTTCAGAATGACTCCGTAAGGTGTATATGAAGGGAGAAGAGCCGCAGGTAATGATTACTACGAGTGGCACAGTACTGAAGGGTCTTTTCTTTAATCTTCGTAGCCTTACGGTCGTGTGGATCTAGACCCAAGTGCCACTAACGTGCAGTGATTGAAAAGGATAGCTGCACCAAATGCAAGCTGCAACAAAATCCTTCTCGGTTGATCGTTCGAAATCATTTGCTACGGTTCGATTTCCCTCTTATTGCAGACCATTATTCTCTCCTGGATCGTCGCTAACACATGCATTATTCTTCTCAAGCAAGAATGAATGACATAGTTGGTCGTATGTGCGTCAACTGTGCCTCTTATGTTAATCCACTGACCACACTCGTGTCGAGTATTGCATATTCGGCTCACGAAAATGGTGCTAGAGCCATTTGATCGCCCAGACAGGAGCAATAATCACCAGGCTAAAATTTTGTTGGGTGGTCATCCTCTATAAATTGAGCTTTTCCCTTGATGTTGGTCCACTGCTTGCTATAACCTGCTGTTTTACAGAAGCAGAGCACCAACTCATTATTTTAGGTCTCTCGCTTTGGCATACTTCTCAAATAGCGCCAGATTCAAGCCATGAGCTCAGCACAGGCTCCGGGTGCTCCGCCGGAGATTGGGGGCCTGCCACCACCAGCTGGTGTCATTCCTAATTTCACCGATCCTTACTCTATTGCTAAGGCCGCGTTAGCAGCGACAATAGTATTTCTTATATTGACAACTGTCACCACCATTATCAGATGCTACACTAAGCTTTTCGTTATTCGGAAGCATGGGTGGGATGACTGTCAGTTGAAGCATATATATTTTTCTGAGAGTCCTTGCTAATCAGAAGATAGACACCATGTTCATGGCATGGGTATGTTGATGAAGCCTCTAGGATATACGAGATCTTGCTCGTTCATTAACAAGGGAACTAGGCAGGTAACGTAGCTTACAGTGGCCTGGAGCTCGCCACAACCAAATATGGCGCTGGAGTCCATCAGTGGAATGTGCTAATTACAGAGTTGGGACCTTTTGCTCGTGTGAGTCACCAGTCAGGGCAAGAATTCAAGTCTAACATTGTAACAGTTGGGCTACTTTATTGGGGCTCTATACCCACCAATCATCGCATTGGTTAAGCTCTCCATCTGCTTGCAACTCATTCACATCTTCGTAGTGAATCGCGGTAAAGAATTCTGGTGCATCCACATATTCATTTGGATAAATATGTCATATTTCCTTACCTTCACCTTCTTCAGTATCTTCCAGTGCAAACCTATAGCCAAGTACTGGGACTTTGAACTTCCAGGGCATTGCCTTGACCTTTCGAATTATTTCGTTGCGACTGGTGTTTTCAACTTAGTGTCGGATCTCATCATGCTGCTATTCCCGCTGTACTGCACATGGAAGTTACAAATGTCGACCCAGCGCAAGTTTGGAGTGTCAGCAATCTTCTTCGTTGGCGGCTTGTAGGTACTCACCTCTGGATCTCGAAGACATGATTAGCGGAGGATGCGAGAAAATTGAGGCTAACTTTCGAGCATATTGCAGGGCAATCGTTTCTGATATTTTACGCATCGTTTATAGCGCCTTCAACGCCATGAGCCCGGACCAGACTTTCAATTTGACACGGTTAGGCATATCCGCGTGCGTTATTCATAAAACCAAGCATAGCCTTGAGAAAGACTTACTTACATTCTCTTAGAGGCGGCGAGACAACCGCAGGAATGCTTGCCGGTAATTTGGTCGTGTTTCCCAAGTTCTTCAATACCTACTATCCCAAAATTACGCGCTTCGGTACCGGTGCTGCGCTGTCTTTGAAGTCAAGGTTGAAAAGACGCCACACCGAATCATCGGCTTCCTGGTTGGACGAGCACGGTAATGGTAATAAACTTCAGGACTACACGAAGCTCAATGATAACGCCCATGCGCACACCACTTTTCCATCCAAAGGTGAGCATGGACCTCATCCGGTAGTGAGCACAACTTTCTCCGGTTACAATTCTGAGCACAATAGCACAAAGTCAGACGATGAAACTAACACATACCATGGTATCCTGAAAACCGTGCGCGTGGACCAAGGCGTGCAGTATGGTTAACGGAGGTTTATGTTGGCATGCGTGGCTAGCGTGGTGAGGAAGAAAATGATACCTATTTTTGGGTATCTTTTGCTTCAGAGCACCAATGGAAGTCCTTGCTGGAGTATGATAAGGAGACTCGTTTCAGACCGAGCATATCTGATTCTGAATAAAGGAGATTTAGGGCCTTGGGCAAGAGAGCGCGGATTTCTTTGTCTATGATTCCGAAGTAGCTTGGGGGTTTTCTGTTGGTAGCTGCTTATTTTCATAGTGAGTTGCATTTAGGGTCTATACAGCGGACGCAATGCTACGAAAGTGTACTTGAACTGGATATTCAAATGCCGGGAAACTGTTCGCAAATGGTGACTGCACCTTAGCATGCCCAACACAAAATATCTCTATGGCCAAAACACGAAAAGTAACAGAGGAGTTGCCCTAAGAACAGGCAGGCAGATTTGAAGACGACCTGGAAAATATTTCAGCACATACCCACCTGATAAAACGATGTAGGAGCCTACCCTTGTAGCTGGCAGCAACAAAGGCTCCGCTCTGGGAGAAGGAAATTTCTAACAGTGTACCGCAGCCAGACTCATATTCAGGATCATATTCAACAACAACGTCATCATCATCATCTACCATAAACATGCAATTCTTTAACAGGAATATATAATAACCCCATATCCAACAACGAGCCAAGTCATCCAAAAAGAAAAAAATCTTGACAATCAGTACCACCCCGAAGCAGTGTCCACAAGCACCAGATCCCATATACCTCCCAACCATTCCGCCATCCCCTCTCCACCCTCCCTTCCCCTCATCTCCATCCTCCTCCATTTCAAATCCTTCCCAACGCATCGCCCCCCCACCCACCTCCAGAATCTAACTTAACTCCCTCACCCACCCTTGTCCCCGTCTCCAGCTCCCTTATACCGCATAACAAGCCACCGGTATAGCTAACCAGAATAGCACATCCCTCCACACCTATCTTACATGCACGAAAGGTAGAATTATCAAGTTCTGGAGAAGCTGTTTGATGGGAATGACGGCTTTGTGATACCTTTGTAGGGGCAGGAGTGGAGAGGGGATAAGTGGAAAGGGAGAGGGTGTGGAAGGAGAAGAGAAGTTTGGAGAACTGAAAGGGAGGAGGATATGGAGTCAGAAGAGATCACATTTCGAAATTTTGCGAGTGAGCTTTGTGGGGTTGTGAGTACCCTCATTTCATTCCAGCACCGTTGCGCGCGTAGTTATTGTCGTTGTATTATAACGATATCCTCGCAAACGCAGTCCTTTTTCATGTAGAGCCAGGCGAGTAATCGAGAAAATTCCCAAGCACAAATTCTCAAGAGAAAAATTTACTTTTCGCAGCTACTTAAGTGATGCAAGTACCTTACCTTAGTTCTCTTCTCATAGATTGCATGGTATCAACCTAAAACAGCATGGCCTAGCGCGTTGAATTGCACCGCTTTGAATTGGTAGTTACCGATGGTGGTTCTGCTAGATATCGAGTGCAGAAAGCTTCACGGGAGAAGAGGGAGCCTCGTATCAGAGTGGGATTGGCGGTCTTGCTGAGTCATGTCGCTCTCGCGAGATATGCTGTAGAGAGGGAGGTAGGATGCGGATCCTGTGCTGGTGAAGACAGGGATGAGGAGGCTGGAAAGGCGCCTGTGTTGTGAGGAAGGAAGCGGAAGTGTAGCTTACCAGGTAATCATCAGATACTGGCGTGATTTTCAACGCTGGCCATCCGCGGCATTGCCCCAGACGTTCGTAGGCCGTTGCATGGTGGTTAAGGTATTCGTATTGGAGGGGCCGGGACACTAGGATTTCGGGTATGTTCCGTACATAGGCTTCAAATCCTGTGGATGAGACCACAGTCTCTGTCCCGAAGTTGCTTAGCAATAAAGATCACCACCATGTCAGCCCTTTCATTGGTCTCGTAGCGCAACTCAGAAAATCCCATTCCCCTTCGTTCTACTTAAACAATACCCTTTCATCCAACTCATCCAGCTCCTTGCCTCCGATGCCAGTCCTCAAGCCCAATTCTCCTTTCTTACTCCTACTCTCCAACCCCTGCTCGCTTCGCCGATTATACCTCCCCGCCTTCCCTAACCTAAGCTCCGAGCGTATCTGGTTCGGGCTCACAAATTCCTTGTTTTCATATATGACCGGCCCGCCAAAACTCGATTCCAGAATAACAATAGGTGTGAGGACGAAGCGCGGACCAATTTCCACTAGGCTGATCTTGGTATCACCAGGCTTCTTATTTACTTTCGTAATAGTCTGTGAACCATCGACCTCATTTTCTTTGCCTGCGTCGCTCTTGGATACGGCTGTCTCGCTGATTTGAAAACACCGTATCCATATCTTGCCGTCTGCAATTGTGAAGCCCATGACATGATCGACAAAAGGTTTTGTCTTGCGAGCGCCTTGGGGCACGCCGAAAGTGTGGGTGAGAAGTTCTTTGATTATGAGGAGGTGTGGTGCGGATGTGAAAGTGGAATCGAAAGAAAGTATAGGTCGAGAACCCTTCAAACAGTTGCCTGGAAAGTGGAGTTCGGACATGGTATGTACTTTGAATTTTTCAGCTATGATCAGATCAATTCCATCACAGGGAACATGTACGCACAATTCTGCAAATGCATTTTGACAGTAGGCCCATTCGGGGCTTTACTCATCCATATGTAGAGATCTTTGCCCTTTCTCGCCTCGAAAAAGAGCACATTGTTGCAATTGTAAAGTTCGGCGAGCTCATTGAGCTGATAAAGTTTGGTCTTAGTGTCGAGCTTTGCATCTTTCCGGCTGTGTGGGAGCAGAGAGTAGAGATCGTTGAGAAGATGTCGATGTCGGTAGGTCACACCTCTAGAGCTGAGGATGAGGACTCTTTGCTTATTCCTTAGAGACGTGCCATTAGTAGAGGATGCTTTGGGGGCCGTCGATTTAGACAAAGACTTGTAGACGGCGGCCATGTTTTTCTTAAGGGATAGAGCTATCTACACGCTACGAATTCCTAGCAATAGTGTGGTGTTCTGGTAGGAAAATTCCAGCCGAGGTAAAGCCGACTTCTTACAGGGTTCAGGAACGGCAACGGTTACGCTTCGGCACTGCATGCTCGTTTAACCAATTAGGGTAAAGCTCTACGAAGGCATCCCCTAGATATAGATCTGTATACATCGTCGTAAGTCTCGTGGGTTTGAGAGTAACGGACAATGGAGGAAACAACGCAGAAGGCCCGTTGGAACGAGAAAAAGACGTCAATGTCATTAAAGTCGCGTGCAACCGAATCATGACTGAAAGTGCCCAAATGGGAACTACAACGACATACATGGTTCTCCGTATAAGACTCTCACGGAAATATAACCCGGCCGTCAATAGATAGCAGAATTGAATCGTCGATCAACAGCCTCCATTAATTTCATCCAAGCTGGCCAACTATTGCAGGCAATAATCGGAGCTACTTGAAGAGATATCCTCGAACCGAGTAGGCAACATATAAAAAGAACTTTTCGTTTCCTTCCAGGCACGTATTTTCCAACCAGTTCCATATGCTTCTCGCTATCATATTCGTCATTAAACTTCATAAATGTTAAATTTTCCCCCGCGCGCCCTCGACCCTCAAGGCATTTCGTACACGAATTGTAAAATATCATATCTCCTAACCTAAACTTCCTCCCCCGCTTCATCACCTCCAAGCTTCGAGGGAAGTAGGATTGCAAACCAAGCTTACTCCTCAAGAAAGCGCCCGTCTTCTCCAGCCTCTTGACATCGCGCGATACTTGCCACGGCGGATCTTCTCGGCTGTTAGGCGCAAGTCTTGCGCGCACAACGTCCAACATGGCATCATCCAATTGCGCATAGAATTCTGCTCGGCTGCTAGCATCAGCCTCATTGTTCCAACCCTCGTCGCCGCCGTGGGAGTTTAGGTTGCCGCCTAGTTTGATGATGAGCTCGAAGGCGAGAGGTGGGCCATTAGGAAGCTCGGCGAGGGTTTCGATGGAAGGAATCAGTTGCGCGAGCGTGGTTGCGAATGTGGCGGTGGGGAGGTGTGAGGAGAGAGAGTCTTGGAGGCGGTGGAGATCGTGGTTGAGGACGGTCATCTTGCGATCGAGTTGGTAGTTGAGGGTCTGGGCGGAGGTCTGGTCGGTGTTCATTGCTTGCGCAATGGAGGGTGGTACATCTGCGAGAGGAGAAGTGTGAGTATTGATTGTTGCAGATGTGATCGGGCGCAAGACTCACCTGCGCGAAGGCCGCGCTTATCGATCCAAGCATGCATGTCAGCGCGTTCATCCTCAAGTTGTTGAAGCTGGTAATTAGTGTCTTCGAGCTTGTTTTTGAGCTCTTCAATCTGGTCTTGATAAGGTCTGATGGCTTCATTAAAGGCTTTGGTCAACGGGTCGGGGGTCGGCTCCATGCCTGCTGTGATTGGTCTGTGCGACAGAACGTCACCGGAACTTATTGGGCCGCGGGGGGTGGCATTGTATCCTTGATCGCCAGCAGTGGAAGGACGGTAAGATTGAAGTTTGTCGTGAGAATTGAAGCCGCTAGAGTATTGAGTGTCTTTAAAGGGCGGGCTTTGCTGCACGTCCACGTTGTTGGCGGCGTTCGTAAACGGCCGAGAGGGCATGTGTAAATCTTGGTCACCTTTGGAACCGCGGTCGCGAGAAAGACGGCGGAGCCAGGACATTATAAAAACGAATGGAACGTGTAGTGCTCCAGAGCTCTACACCAAGTTTTATGTTTAATGAGCCGTTTCCATTGAGGTTGGGGGGGAATATAAAGGCTGGGGGAAAGAAAATGCGATGGCGAAGATGGCTGGCAAGCGAGGGCAGGCTGGCACCACATACGATGGCTCGGGCCCAGCGCTGGTGCCGCCCAGGATGTAGGTACTCTAGGGGTACCTTACTATTAGCTCGGGCGCCGCTGGGGAAACCCAACGATCACCCCAATAGCGCCACGGATACCCGGCATTGGCCCGCAGCTAGCACTAACCCCAACTTTAAATTTTTTGAAAATGATGCCTCCATAGAACAGGTCCGTAGAGCTTTATCAGACACCTACTGCAGCTTGACCACCCATTATTGGTCAACCCTACTCGGTCGACACTTATCGCTAGCCTATACATAGCATCGATACTAAGGCAGCTTCTGTCAGAGCCAGGAGGAGAAGGAGTAGCCCAGCGAAGCCACAATGGCTCCAGCTGTGGTGGAAAAGCTGGCAGCCGGCTCCGCTCAAAAGGAGTTCAAGAAAGAGTCCGCCACAGCTCGGCTACTAGGCTCCGGTGATTAAGACAACACGCAGCCTCTACAGGAAGAACAATTAACTGACACCGCTCCAGGATCCGCCGGTATCGCCGAACTCGCCATCTTCCACCCCGTCGACACAACCGCCAAACGATTAATGAGCAACCAAGGCAAAGTCAGCTCAGTCTCCCGCCTCAACGAAGTAATATTCAAAGACAAAGCTCACGCCCCTGCCCTCCGAAAATTCACCTCCCTCTTCCCTGGTCTCGGCTACGCTGCAGGCTACAAGGTACAACACCCACGAACACAATTCCCTCCTGGGAAGGTTGCTAACACCCCGACCCACAGATCCTCCAACGAGTCTACAAATACGGCGGCCAGCCCTTCGCACGCGACTACCTCGCCCTGCACCACGGCCACCAATTCGACGCTGCCTTCGGCCCTGGTACTGGCAAAGCAATCATGCACGCCACCGCCGGGTCGCTAATCGGTATTGGCGAAATAATCCTCCTCCCCCTCGACGTCCTGAAAATAAAGCGCCAAACGAATCCCGAAGCATTTCGTAGCCGAGGTTTCTTCCGTATCGTCGCTGACGAAGGGATGGGGTTATATAGAGGTGCAGGGTGGACCGCCGCGAGGAATGCGCCGGGGAGTTTTGCGCTTTTTGGAGGAAGTGCGGCGGCGAAGCAATGGTGGTATAAGCTTGAGGATTATAACAGAGCAACCTGGGGGCAGAATTTCGTCGCTAGTATTGCCGGTGCGACGGCTAGTCTCGTGGTGTCGGCACCATTGGATGTAGTCAAGACGCGGATACAAAATCGGAACTTTGAGATCAAGGAGAGTGGCTTTAGCATTGTTGGGAGGATGGCGAGGGAGGAGGGATTCACGAGTTTCTTCAAAGGGCTGACGCCGAAGTTGTTGATGACGGGGCCGAAGCTGGTGTTTAGTTTTTGGTTGGCGCAGACGCTGATACCGGCGTTTGGGCAGGTTGTGTGAAAGTGGGTTGTGGTGTTGTACTGGGCCTTTGAATGTCAATATATGGCCTACCTTATGCTGCCATTTCGTCTTTTGTACATAAGCATCTCCACTTCAATGTTGATTAATCTAGGGTCCGTGGAGACATGGTCTGGAATAGGGTGTCGTTCCAGTCTATGCTTGTATCATCCTCACCTCCATTCATTAATAACATTCCAGGACGAGTACATCAGGCTTGGCGCAGGCCATAGATGACTTCCGCATACAAGCTTCACGCATCCAGGCGGCTGTCCGCCAGTACACTTATGTCTGATTGATGCACTCATTTGCCTACCACTCTTTGCATCGAACAATTGCACCCCATGGTGCTCATTTCCTTCGGCTACACCTGCTGCAACGACGTCTTTAGATACGTCGAATCCCACTGAGAAAGCTTGCTCATATTGTGGAAAGGTAGTGAATGGTCTGGTCGGATTCGGCCCATAGGGTGTCGCGATGCTAGGTACAAAACGTAGATCGTAAGTGCAAAGTTGACGTTCCGTGCCCGCAACAATTATCGAATTGTCGTTAAGTCTACGCACGTGGTTAATAGTGCTGAGATGCCTTAGCCTAAGACTTGTGCCATGAGGTTCCCCAACCCGTACATCCCACAGCCGGACGGTCTTATCTCGACATCCGCTGAGCACAACGTTGATACTTTGCCAGTCAACCGCTAAGACATCGGTATTGAGGTCACTGTTGTTTACATTCTCGAAGGATTGATGCCGACCAAAACCCCATCCTGTCTGGTTTTCAACGACTAAGATTGTGCCTCCACCTGTAGCGAGGGCAAAGTCGCTGCGTGTCGTATGGGGACACGCTGATGAAGCCCAAAAATGCATGAGCGGCCGAATTTGGAGCTGGATTGATCCATTGTGTGTCAATTCTGGAACACTGTCCCTCAACTCAGGTGAAGGTCGACGCCTGGTGTATGGAGATAGCGTTTGAGGGGAGACGAGACGATCAATTTGGACGATTGTCTCAGCTAGTCCGCCCGGTACTGCTGTCCTACGGCCACGTTAGCTATTGGTAACATGATGCATACTGTCGTTCGCAGTGTCATCACGTTAATGATTTGATAGTGAGTGCGAGAGACCAAAAGCCTAGCCTCTCTTCGATACATCAATCATGAAAAGACGAGAAAGACATTCGGTACGATGTGCTAAGGTTTCGAAGATGGGAAGGCGAAAGATGATAGCAGCAGTCACATGGACGGATAACCCACATTAAGACCCGGGAAGGTGAAAGGGCTATTGAGTAGATCTGTATCCGTCAGCCACGCCAGTCGATATTTAAGTGAAATCATTGTTACATAATTGTTCATGAAAGCTGCCACATTCATTTGATACTCATCTTTTCCAGAGTTACTGTTCAGAACAGGAATACCAGTGCTATCCCCTTGTCAGCCACCATTCACAGACACAAACTAAACGCTCTTCCTAGCCGAACATATGACGCAGTACCTACATCAGTTTACGATCGACAGCGATGATAAGACTCCCGGTAGGCTCGTCGAAGATAAATTGACTGATGTCGCAGCTTTCAAGCCGCAACGCTTCTCTCCTTTCCAGTCCTTCCGCCCACACATCCCACCGCACAACCGTCCCATCTCGCCTACAGCCAATTTCCCTCCCCAGCAGAGAATGTTGCAGCACCTTGGAGTGCTGTATTGTCTGCTCTCGCTCCAATTGTTCACGGTCCTGTTCCCATTTCCGTGCCAGAGCGAGTTCAGTTTTCCTCTTAACCGCTCTCCTTGAATAGGTTGAGCTTGGAGGTGCAAGATGGTTTTCTTGGAATTTGAAGTACTTCTTCTTGACCTCATCGTAGTAATAGCCAGGAAGCTCGGTAGGTGGCATGATGGAAATACTAGAGAAGATTGTCCACCATATGGCTAGATTGCATCAAACAATCACTGATTGAATTCAAGTATAGGAAATGGGAGGCATTTTGGTGAGACAGCTACTCCTTCTCTGTGACGAAGGTCGCGGCTTCTTAACTTCGACAGGTCTGATTGAGGAAGTCTGGATTTTATAATCACAGGCAGATCGCGGAAAAACTCCGCGTATGCACATGAACTCTGCCGGTAGATGGCCGACAAAGTCACGTTATTAGTTCGACCGACGAGATATTGAGCGAGAAAGAATGACTCTGCAAATCCTCCACCCTCAGGTATCTCAAAGATTTTGCCGCTATGCGCTTACGTAGGTAGTTCTAAGCGCCCGGTGGCGCCAGCCAATTTCCAACGCAGCTTCCGATTGATCTGTCAAGCGCACCAATTTTATATGGTAAACACAAAGACACTCGAGTCTTCCCGAGGTTGCGATTAAGATCTAGCATGAATGGCTCGTCTACCCCTCTTCCAGACGTGCTCGCTCGGAGTGTCCGGAAGAGATAATAGTCGCGCAGGATCCTTCGGGGGAGGCAGAAGTATGCAAACACGTTTTGACCGTGCACACCGCTTCATACCTCACTGAGAGTTGACTCCGATGTCCGATGCTTCAATGTCCATTTGTGTAATCGACATCAACCGATTGGTATCATGATGGGCCGATATAAGAGCATCTACACGCTAAAATACGAGGGTGCCTATCTCAAACCCTGTTCCAGAGCAGCTGCAACACATAGTCATGCATTGCACTCAGCCTCACGATAACGCTAGACGAATAATGGAAGCCTGTACCGCAATAAACCGTTCCGCTGCCGCTCAGTACCGTTGGCTCACGTCAGCTTGGATCTGGTTGGACTATCCAGATTAAGGCCCCACCAGTTTGCCTTCTAGGTTCTCAGCGAATTGGTTGTAGAACGGTAGGTACGGCACTATATCTAGAGTCCGTGCTGCGGTTTACTGATGCTTTGTCAGAGACCTTTCGTCTTACTCGTAGAGACGTTCCTTACAATTTGCTATGCTTGATTTATAACGGGGAGCACACCACATATCTTGTATCGCTTGATTTACTTGTTACACTGGCAACCTGCATATTTTCCATAGTTATGGCCCTCCCGACTGATGCATCCTTGGATCAGAGTCCTGCCCTACAGCCTCCACCAGGCGTCATTCCCAATTATATTGATCCTGAAAACATGCAGAGTACAATTATCGCTACATTAGCAGTCACTCTAGGTGCAGCTACATTGTTCACAGCTGTGCGAATGTACACCAAGGCTCTTATTCTCAAATCCATTGCGCTGGAAGACTGTAGCTCTCCGCTATCACTTTAAATAACTATCGTCTAATCCCCTCGCAGATACCGCTTGCGTGGCATGGGTAGGCCCCCAGACAGTCCCTCTCCACCGAATATCCAGATGGTGTGAAGCTTCCGACATTGCTGATCTCCGGATGGCAAGGCTGGCTTTGTGGCATTTACCATTCTTTCGGCTGTCAAGCTCCAGTACGGCTTTGGTGTGCATCAGTGGGACGTGCCTATCTCTAGTGCCATACAGTTCTTCAAGGCAAGTGCCTTGGCTCAGTATCCTCTCTACTGCCTCTAGCTAAGAATATCTATTCACAGCTTACATATGCAGCGGCACTTCTGTATGGCCCGCTTATATTCACTGTCAAATTAACAATTCTCTTACAAGTACAACATATCTTCGCCATCACTAGCAAGCTAAGGTTCTACCTTGTCCAATTCATGATTTGGAGCAATGCATGCTGGTACTTCGCCTATACTTTCATTGTAGCGTTTGCATGTGCGCCAACGGCAAAAAGTTGGGACTTCGAGCTTCCCGGTCATTGCATCAACAGTAATTCGTTGGTTGCCCTCGCTACAGTTCCCAGTGTTGCATCTGATGTAATCATGCTCGCCTTGCCCATATTCTGGGTCTGGAAATTGCAAATGGCTCGGAGGCGTAAACTTGAAGTGTCTTTAATTTTCGCCATGGGCTTTTTGTAAGTGCTTCCGCGACTATGCGATAGATACTGTAATCAAGGCGGGGGTTGATCAGTATGCAGTGCCACACTATTGAGCATCCTACGCCTGGGCTTTGGCCTTCGGTTTGGAACAGATCCGGATCAAACTTGGTTTATAGCTAGAGCTCACAATTTGTGGTCGTAGGTCCTACCCTTTACCCCAATTCTTCTTTCATCATTACAGGATATCTCACGTTATAAATCCAGAAGCGGCGAAATTGCTGCCGGAATCATGTGCGAGTGCCTACCAACATTTCCCCGGTTCTTGGCCCATATCAGCTCCAAAAAATCTGTGTACTTTCCAGCCCGCAAGGCTCCCAGCGCTCAGCATCCAGAAAGTTCTCGGAGGAGGAGTCATTGGACTCTAGGTGCAAGAAAGCCATTGGCCAGAGGAGGCGGCGAGGTCGACGACTGTCTTGAGCTCAACGACCGTAGCAGCGACGTCAACCTCCAGGACAGCTTTGCAGGTTCGACAAGTTTCGGTGATGGCTCAATTGCGGTCACGGTGTCTGCAAACGATTCTATTAATTAGTACTATTAACATATAGATTCCTCGAAACGCTGTTACTACCAGTATAGTATTGACTTGTTGTAAGGGCCACAGGTCTAAGGCTATAAGGCCAAATAGAAGATCTTCTGGCAGAAGCCCCGAAGATCCGACCTAGAGCTTTTGCCCTTAGGGGTGTTTGGCGTTGTGGTTTGGCGGGCATTACACTTGTGGTCCGCGGGCCCGTAAAATTCTACGCACGCGAACCACTATTTAATACTACACCGATAGTACGAAACGACGAGATCGGAGTTAGCACAATCCATCGCGCCCGAGATTAGTAATTTCCGCGTCGGCGATGCTCAAGTGTTACCTACAGCAAATTCTCGGCGATCAATTCTGAGTGGCATGTTCCACAAGATAGCAAAGTGGTAGAAGGCCATGCACGTTGAAACCTTTGAAAAGGAGGAGCATATGAACACAAAATTTATCCATTCCCAATTGTGTGAAGAATAACAATACAGTCTCTGCGCTCATCAATGTACTAACGGAAAGAAAAGGCAGTGTTTTAGCCTCTTAGAGAAGCAGTGTTCTTGCATGCTGAAGTCCATCTGTAGGCCATAGTGTACAATATACCCCTAATTCTTTTCCAGGTAGCTTCCAACCCGCCCTAACCAGCGCTCCCAGGGCCGGCTCCTAGCCAAAAGGCAGACCCTATTCGCCCCGCCCGTCAACCATACCCCCTCTAATCCAACCTATCATGCATGACAGTCTCACGCTTGAGCGCGTAAACTATACCGCAGCGTCAGCACTCCTCACCCTTCACATCACCAGCCAACTTACTGAAGTCCTCTAAATTGCGCTTCTCCTTACTTCTCTTAATCGGCCACTTGAAGTGCATCAAACGATCAAACTTTTCCGAGCCTGCCAAGAGGTGATAGACGATGGCTATCACGCAGAAAACGCCGAAGGAAAAAAGCCACACACGGACAATGGTCAGTGGCGATGTTACCACTTGCCTTAGGCCGCCATTGAACCAGCCGAGCACACAGAAAGCTGTTGCTAGGATATCGACCAACAGGACGGCCCCTATCAGCTGCCATGAGGGCATCGGTGACCAGAGTGGTCGACTGCCGGCTCGAGTGGCGAATATCAGCCAGTTCTCTGTGAGAACGATCTCAAGAAAAATCACAGAGTCACGGGGACCACCATGTTGTCTGATGCCGGGGCCGAAGTTCATTGTACTGAAGCATATCCAAGTGCCGGCAGCCAACATAATGCCCAACAGAACAGCAGTCCCCCATAAAACAGGCAAATTCCATTTGACTGGCTTTGGTGAGTAAGGAGCTTTATCATAGGCGATGGCCAGCGTTGCTATGTCGGCAAAAATGGCGATAAAGACAACTAGTTGAATTGGCATGCTGTCCCCCAATAGGCCAATCCGTAGGCCAAGGAAGACCAGCATATGTATCGTCAAGGCAATACGATATACAACGTATGAGTACATCCTATGGAAAATTTGTCTTGACATCTTGAGCGCGTCGATAATTGCAGATAAACCCGGTGCGAGGAAGACAATATCCGCAGCAGAACGTGCAGCATCAGAAGAGCCTTCTACTGCAATACCCGTGTCGGCTCTCTTCAAGGATGGCGCGTCATTTACTCCATCCCCAGTCATAGCAACTAGATGGCCGCGCTTCTGCAAAACATCGACAACATGGTACTTGTGCTGAGGGAAGACTTCGGCAAATCCATCTGCTGCTTCGACAAAGTCAATGATCTTGGATCCCGGCATATTTCCGCCTCCTGTCAGTCCCAGTCTCTCTGAGTTGTAAATGTTCTCTCCAAGGCCAAGCCGTCGAGCGGTTTCTTTGGCGATGCCCACAGCATCTCCGGTCAACATCTTGATCTGCAGACCGAGTTCTTGAGCTTCTCTGACAGTCTTGCCAGTGTCATGGCGAGGAGGATCCAAGCAAGGCACAATCCCCAGAAGCTCCCAAGGACCGTTTGCACGTTTACGAGCAACTCCAAGAGACCGAAAGCCACGGCGAGCAAAATCAGCGACTGTTTCATTATATTCCTTTTGAATCTTCTCGGAGACCTCATGGGCTTCACGAACCATTCTGATAATAGCTGGAGGCGCTCCTTTTACGCAGATGATTTTTTCGCCCCTTGGTGATTCAACGACAGCAGTGACTTTCTTCGACACAGGGTCGAAAGGAGTAAAGCTGAGGATTTTGAAGGAGGTGAGCATGTCTTTTGTGTTGGGATACTTCTTGAGTGATTGCAGAAACGCCTTGTCAATGGCGTCAAGACCTTTCTTCTTCCGTGATGCTGCTAAACAAGCAACGAGCATCAGTTCGCACGGTTCGATGCCTTCGACGGTGTATGGTTCATCCAAAGATAATTTGTTCCTAGTCAAGGTACCAGTTCTGATAGCAACGGTCAGCCTCGCGTCATAATTCGAAGATGCTTTAGCCCTGTCCGGCAACACAACTTATCACGAACGACGCACCCTAAGCGAGCGTTTCAAGGAGGAATCTTACTGCGTCAACGAGAAGAGCGAAACTTACTTGTCGGTACAGAGTATTTCAACACCCGCCAATGATTCAATGGCAGATAATTTTTGAACAATAGCCTCCTTCTTGGCCAGATAGGAAGCTCCCACAGCCATAGTGGTGGTAACAACCGCTGGGAGACCAACAGGCACACCGATGATTGTTATGGCGAGCGTGTGTTGTAGAATCGTCCTAATACCTATCGAACGGTAGAAAGACGTAATCCAAATGAATACAAGAGCAAGAATCACGAAAGTCAATAGCACAGCTGCTATACCTCCCATCACATGTGTAAAATGGCCTTTCCGCGTCGAGGCAGCAGCTACTAGTGCAGCAGAGCGCCCGACAAAGGTGCTATCTCCAATGGCAGTGACGATCATGAAGGCCTCTCCTCGCTTGATAGTTGACGACTGGTAAAGGCGGTCTCCTTTGCGCTTGTCCATGGCGAGAGACTCTCCAGTGATGGCAGACTGATCGACCTGAAGGCAGACTTTGGACGTAATGACATTGCCATCTGCTGGTACAATGCTACCCTGTTTGATGTCAGCTCATAGAATGCTCAGCCATATCTGGCAACGCACTTCGTCAAGTCGGATAATATCTCCAGGCACAAGTTCAGAAGATAGCATCTGCCGAAATATGCTGTCTCGTATGACAATGGTTCTAAGGGCGAGCCCCTTCTTCAATTCCTGTGAATGTAAGACACAGGTCCCGCCGTGGCTTCGATAGAATCACGGCTCACCTTGACGACGTTACCGGCAGAGAGATCCTGCATGAATCCAACTGTAGCATTGAGAAGGAGCAAGCCGACCATGACACCTAAGTCAATCCAATCTTCGTTAACAGCGGCTAAGATGAGGGAGCCCTGGTAACAATTAAGTCAGCTAAATAAGACACCATCGTGGAACGAGGGCTCCAGACTTACCTCCATGACGAACTGGATGGGACCCACAAAGAACATGAGAAATTGTTTGATATGGCTGCGTTTGTGCTCCTTCAACTGGTTAAACCCATATGTACTACGCCTATTCTTGACTTCGCCCTCGCTCAGACCATGAATCACATCAGTCTGTAGTAGATGATCTGGCGCGCTCGTTGGGGCTTCCAGCCCCAGGTCTTCCTTTCCAGACTTATCCTCATCTTCGTCATCTGATTCTATCTCTTCAAGTAACTTCTCAAACTCTTCAATCTCATTAGTATTCTCAGGACGTCTCTCGGAACTGCTGTCACGCTGGGAAGGCTGGATGTCGGTCAATGCTTCTTTCAGATCTAGTGGGTTTCTGTCGACTGGTGGAAAATGTTCGGTGAAATTCGAGCTAGGGACCCGAGTCCTTTGGTGTAAGTTCGCCTTGTATTCAGAAGCTGGAGTCTCTGATTGGGGAGTCGTTTCCACCTCTAAAAGTTGAGTCTCCGGAAGGGGAGCCGTCTGCACCTCCGAGAAATGTGTTTCTGGGTGGGGCGGCTTGTTTTCGTTTGAGAGGTCTATGGAAGACATCTTAGGCTAGATTCTCGTCGGCTTAAACATGCATACTAAGATGGGCTAGACGATAGTAAGTGACGATGGTGATGCTGGTGCCAATGGTGTAAAGGTGTAAAGAGAGAAAGTGACTGAGGTAAAAGCAGGTGGGCAGCCATGGCTAGAACATGGCACGCTCCTCCCTTATGCGGGAGGCCTTGTTTTTGCACAGAGTAAAAAAGTCTTGGATGGCAGGACCGTCTTGCGATTTCCAAGCAGAAAGCGAGATTGGCTGGAATGTTGGTTGCTCCTGCTGTATATAAGGGTAGAAAGATCCTGGAATAGAATAACGGCGCGATCGTCTCAGCGTGCTGTCTCGGTAGGCCATAGCTGTTATCCAGTACCGTGTAAGCATTTCTGTCACTGATTGGATCATCAGACGGAGTATCATAACAAAAAGGCTTAGAAGATCTTCGGCAACCCTTCAACATCAACTTATTGCTTTGCAACATCACTCTATATCACTATTAGTGATGGGGCTACGGCTGCAGAATTTGTGGCAAATGGGATGTTGGCATGAGGAGAAGAGCTGTAGAAGCTTAAATGCCGAGCACCGGAAGGTCCCAAGGACCTCATAGATGTCTTGGCTTCGTTCCGTCCATGTCCTTGCTAATCGCTAGAGTATTCTACGACACGAAAGTCTATGTAAGTATAGGGGGATTGAAAAGGAGCAGAAGGGAATTTGAATACCCGGCCTTCATAGTGCAATCTAAAAGTCACGGCACATCAGTCTTAAACTGCATACAGTTGATGAATGAAATACAATTTATTAGCAAGATTCTTTTTGTATGAACCGCACTCATGAGCAATTTGCTCATCCGAAGAGCCAGTCGCAAGCAGCCGCACTACTGTAGTGTCCTCCCCAAAGTCGTCCTAGAAGTCTGCTACAAACACGACTTACTACCCTTGGGCAGTCATTCTCGAAGTCTTGCCAAAGCAAGCACGAACCCATCTTGTGATGACTATAGAAAGGAATTGATCGCCCCAGAAAAGGAGCCACCTGTAGGTCCGTCGTCTAGTAATGTGAATTGAATCGTGGGTCCTGGACATCGCTCATACGTCTCATCTGAATGTTCAATGAAAGCACTGTCTCTGGAGACATATCTTCGATTGACCCATCAGCCTGATTGAGTGGGATACGCGCGCTGATTGATCACTCTGCTATAACCAGTCTTCCTGTGAGCGAAAAAAGAAAACATTGCATGTAAATGGCTCGTCCAGCAGGCCCAATTTTCTCCATTAAAATTCGCATTGCCGTTGCCGTTTCTCCTGCGATGCCGGCAATAGGAAACATACAATATTCGAGTGTCCACTGATAAACCGCATGTTTGGTATCATGTCCGAGCCGTAATGTACGCCTCAAACACCGTCGTTGGAATGCCGCTAAGAATCCCGAGTATGCCGCACGCCATTCGCGGAAGCCGAAAGCCCGCCAATCAAGAGCTATTAGTGGTAGATAGTTTTAAGAGGCCCCCGGAGGTGGTGGCTGTGCTGGCGTGCTTCCCGGCATGACAAACCCTGGTGGAAACTGGAAGCCGTTGGGCATGTTTGAAAATTGGAAGCCGAAGCCAGGCACAGCGGGAGCCACACCGATGTTGTTGGCTTCGCGATTGTCACGCTCCGGTTGGCGATAGCGCTGCGGAGCTTGGGCGCCAAGGCCATCCCGAGTGGAGCGCGGTCCTTGTACACCGCCTTTGTCGGTCGCCATGCGTCTGCTGATAGCTGTAGAGTGATTTAGTATTGTATATAAGCGAGAAGCTACTGTACCGGCTTACCTTTCGATGATACCCCAGCACCGATCTCAATATCAGGCTCTTCGACCACCATCCCTGGGTCTATTTGCTTACCACCAGTGCCGCCATACTCTGCGGTTAACATCCACTTGCGATCCGCATCGGTCAGTCTTTCAATAGGAATGATGCTGATGCCAGTCTGATAGTCGCTGCAATCGCGGGGTCCAAAACCTACTCCCCATCGGGTCTGTCAAACATTGGGTTAGCGAACGCAATAGTTTGGGGTTTGGACATATATCCCAATGGATGGAATAACTGTCACTTACTCGAAGCTGCATCTCAGTAGACTTGTAACGCTCCATGCCCTCTTTGGCGGACATAGCATCGTTGCGAGAGAGCATCTTGACGAATGCATGGCGCTTGTCAGTATTGACGATGCAGGTCTGGACTAGACCGAATTCAGAGAAGATTGCGCGGAGAGCTTCTTCGGAAGAACTTCAATTGGTTAGATGATGTGCCCAATAACACAACAGAAGACTTGACTTACGTGACTCCTCCAACAAAGAGTGTGCGACTTAGGACTGATTTGGTTGTTAGTAGGGTGCTTGTAAGTCGGGGGAGAGGGTGCATGCGGCCTACCCTTAATGTGGTTAGGCGGCAGAGTACTATCATATTCAACGCGCTTCGGACCTGGGGGAGGCAAAGTTTGTTCATGACGACGCGGACTATCACTCCTACGATAGCGGTCCTGGGGGCTTCGTTGGCGATACTCACTTCTGCCTCCCCCTTGTCGCCTCGAACCTCCGCGGCCATCACGGCCATACTCTCCATAGATTGGACTATCACGTCGACGAGGGGGGCTATCACGACGTCTACCATAACCTCCGGGGGAGCGGGAACGCGAGCGGTGGTCTCTATAACGGCCTGATGGAGAGCGCATACTATACTGGTCACCGTAACCGTTACGGTCACGTGACTGATCGTCTCTCACATAACCTCCGTTCTGGGGCCAGCTAGGCTGGGCAGCTGCAGTTTGCACACTACCGGCTGCACCAGCGGACATGAGGACTTGTAGCAGAGCAGCCCATTGCTCTTGAGGGACAGGGACACCTTGGGCTTGTAACATTTGGAGAAGTTGCACTTGCGTTTGAAGAGCTGCAGGTGAAGTATTGGCAGGCATCATGGGATTTGCTTGCATGGTCTGCCCACTAGCCATGTTCTGACCCCCATTTTGAGCAAAGTTTGGCACACTACTCAACAATCCAGCAAAGGGATTTGCGCCATTCATAGCCCCGGGTACATTTACAGCCTGAGAAGCTTGCGGTACAGGTGGAGCTGAATTTACGGACGAAGGCATGTTCTGTTGAAATGCACTCCCTAAATTTGGTACAGTTGGATTAACCTGGGGAGCCGTCCCAGCTGATGTGTTAGTTTTAGCCATTTCTGCCAGAGCCTTGAGAATACTGGATGTATCAGTTGCTGCACTGGCACCGGTACCAGGTTTCCTATCCTGGTTGTTCAGCGGGATGAAGTCCTTAGGGGGCGTTCCTATAGGCGTTGTTGATCCTGAATCTACAGATAATGAGATGTATCAGAAGCCGTTCTCCACCAAATTCTTTTTTTTTCATCTCAGAAGCAATATCATACGATTGGGATTCTTACCATTCGAATTTTGGGCTGTCAGCTTTTGCTTGAAACCGGAAAGCATTGCGCTAGGGAAAGTATTTCCACGCTCCCAGATATCAATGAGCTTCAGGACTCTACCCTAATACCAGAACAATACGTGAGTTAGAGGGTCATACACCAATACGGGGGAAGAGATTTGGCTTGTTCTTATGGAGGACAGGCCAGATTGCGTGAACAGTACCAGCACTCGACTTGCATGCCGACTGATCTATGGCTTTAAGCGAGTTCTCTAACAAACGTACCTTTTGATCTTGAGGTGCATTTGCGATGATATCGGTCATGAAGGAAGGCAACAACTCTGTTACACGATTGACGCCGGCAGCAAATGTACCATCTGGTGCAGATGGTCCGAATGTTTGTCCAGCCTTGCGGGCCTGTTCTACCCATGCTCTCGTTACAGAATCTACGACATAAAGAACGCCTAGCTTATGTGTTGCAGGAGCCTTCTTGAAGTGTGTGTAGACACGCTGGATGAGGACTGTTTCGGACTAAGGAGCAGTACAGCGGGTTAGCGTGCATTTATAGATCGATGCTAGAGGAGGGTAACGGATTACACATACTTGTATGTTGGAGTTGCAAAGAGCGGTAATGCTTGAGACCTTGCTTGAGGTGATTCCAGGCGGTTTAAGAGCTAGCATGGACTGGAGAATACTGTCGAGCTCTGCTACGCAGGACGACATTATGACAAGACTTGATGTCGATACAGCTTACTTCAGCTCACTCAGTTGGTGGCATACAAAGCCTCAAACTAATGGACAGATTACGGTCGCAGTACAGCTAAGTGTTCCGCAAGCGTTCCCTTGATTTGTTTCTACCGAAGATGACAAAGGAAAGATACTAAGGTGAGGTTGATGATGTGACGATGAGGGTGTTTATAGGATGAGCGATGGATGTCGAGGGCGGAGCTCGGAGTCCGGGAAAAGAGAAATGAGGTGTTGTTACGGTCGCAGACACAGAAGTCTAGTCCACGAGCAAAACACGACCCCACTACTATACGTTATCGCTCCTGGTATTAGAAAGATTCGCTCTACACCTCAGGGTATGGTCTTGATGAGTTGGTGTTGATCCTCTTATTGTCGTGATGGATTGCGTGATGTGGAAGAGGGAAAGAACTTGAACGTTGAAGGCGGGCTGATGACTGAAATTTCTCTTGGCGAATCTTAGCCGCGCTAGCCACAATCAGTTAAGTCCTAAATGAAGCATTGTGACATGGTGGAGGAGCTATTGAGAGAACTCGTACAAGAACTCTTTCGTGTAAGCTGACTTTCGCTGCACGTAAGTGTTGGGATCTCCCAATCAGTGTATGGCGCATCCCCATTCGCAAAGAGCAGGGCTGTGGAGCTCGAAAGATTCCGAAAACCATCGGCAAACATCGGCTTGCTTAGTGCTCAGCCATTTTATCAGCCTTTACGTATTTTACTTCAAGCCGGAATTTCTTTAAGTTGGAGCTTCCTCCGAGCTTACAATCCAGCATTCAATTGACCTTTCCACACCATACACCAAATGGCTTCGGCTTTCCGCTTCAGCAGCGCTGCTCTTCGCCCAGCTTTCTCCTCAATCCGGTCGCCCGCTAAGTCCATTGCTTTCAGCAGCTTAAGATGCTATTCATCGGCCAAGTCCATGGTACCCAACATTCGCCGCCGAAGATGCTGACCGAGGTGGCTAACTGCAAATGATAGACACTGAAAGATACTTTTGCCGAAAAACTTCCCGGCGAGATTGAAAAGATCAAGAAGTTGAGGAAAGGATATGGCTCAAAGGTCGTTGGGGAGGTCACTCTTGACCAAGTTTATGGAGGAGCTCGCGGCATCAAGTCACTCGTCTGGGAGGGTTCTGTACTCGACTCGGAAGAGGGCATCCGTTTCCGAGGGAAGACAATTCCAGAGTGTCAGGAACTCCTGCCCAAGGCTCCTGGTGGAAAAGAGCCACTTCCGGAAGGTTTGACTCCCCATTCACCAGCCTTGTTCGCTTTACTAATAATTGTAAAGGCCTCTTCTGGCTCCTTTTGACCGGTGAGATCCCTAGCGAACAGCAAGTCCGCGACCTCTCAGCCGAATGGGCCGCCCGTTCAGATGTGCCCAAATTCGTCGAGGAGCTCATCGACCGCTGCCCCAGCGATCTACATCCAATGGCCCAATTCTCCATTGCAGTTAATGCTCTTGAGCATGAATCATCCTTCGCCAAAGCCTACGCCAAGGGTATGCCCAAGTCAGAATACTGGAGCCACACTTTCGAGGACTCAATGGACTTGATTGCCAAGCTGCCTACAATTGCCTCACGCATTTACCGCAACGTCTACAAAGATGGAAAAGTTCCACCTGTGCAAAAGGACAAGGATTATTCCTACAATTTCGCAAACCAGCTCGGATTCGCTGAGAACAAAGACTTTGTCGAGCTGATGAGACTGTACCTCACTATCCACACTGACCACGAGGGTGGCAATGTTAGTGCACATACCACCCACTTGGTCGGCAGTGCTCTAAGTTCTCCTATGCTATCTCTTGCAGCAGGTCTGAACGGCCTCGCTGGCCCGCTGCACGGCTTGTACGTCCTCTAATTACTTTCAAGCTCACCGTGACTGACAAGAACCGTAGAGCCAACCAAGAAGTCCTCAACTGGTTACAAAAGATGAAGAAGGCTATCGGCTCAGACCTTTCTGACAAAGCTATAACAGACTACCTCTGGTCGACCCTCAAATCCGGGCAAGTTGTCCCAGGCTACGGCCACGCCGTCCTCCGTAGGACCGACCCCCGCTACGTCTCCCAACGTGAATTTGCGCTACGTCACCTGCCCGATGATCCTATGTTCAAGCTTGTCAGCCAAGTTTACAAGATTGCCCCTGGAGTCTTGACCGAGCATGGCAAGACCAAGAACCCGTATCCGAACGTGGACGCCCACTCCGGGGTGCTATTACAATACTATGGTTTGACGGAGTCGAGCTTCTACACGGTTCTCTTTGGTGTTAGCAGAGCAATTGGTGTTCTACCTCAGATTATCATCGACCGGGCTGTTGGGGCGCCAATTGAGAGGCCTAAATCCTTCAGCACGGAAGCTTGGGCGAAGCTTGTTGGAGCTACGTTGTAAGAAGGCAGAGAATATGTGCAGGTGGATGCAAAGGTGGGAAAAGTTTGAGATAATGGAGGGAGAGCAATGGCAGTTGCCATGCAATTGTATTAGCTACGATAGACTGACGTTAGCGTTTGTTGAATAGGGATGTCTTGTTAGGTGCTGCTCTCGGGATTGTTAGGCTTGGGTACAAGAGCTACGTTGACTATCTCAGGCACGGTTCAACAGCATGATCGATTTTGATGCCTCCCATCAAGTAACATTATCTCCGTTGCCAAAGGCACCATCGTAATATTTGCTCCATTGAAATGTAGTAGCTATTTGCTATGTAAAGTGGTTGGAGATGATCATGCTCTGAAGAGAATTGCTTACCCTAAGGGCTGGGTATTCTGCAGACAAATACCATTCAATGGTACCTCGGAAGGTAAAAAGGAAAATTCTTTTCGGTGACCGATTGGATAGGTATGCGGTGAATGGTTGTGGGTGCGCTAGGAGGAAGTTATGGGGCTATTGGCGTTCAACGGATCGCAGTTTAGCGGCCTGTCGTGGACCCTGAACCCTCGCTGCTGCCCTGGCGGAACTCCGAACGCGAACGGCAAGCTCCACCAAAAGGCTCCGTCAACACCTCTGCTTACAGTACTGCGATTATCGGATCTTACTGTGGAATTTTATATTCGGAAGCCATTGGACACGTACCAATCTTGTCACCGACTATTCTACTAGGCTCAGAGATCAGGATTACTCTCCCCAGTCTCACTGATCTTTCACATCCCGCGTCCATTCACTAGATCACCTTGGTCCTTTTCATCTCTTTTGCAAGGAAGCACCACTCTTCCCTTGGTCAGGGCCCCTATAATCACGCCGAAGCTCGAATGGCAGCAGCTACTCCCGTCACGGCCACTGCGCCGGTCAGCCTTGAGAAGAAACCTGTGAAGTTCAGCAATCTGCTATGTGAGCCTTCTGTGCAACCCCCAGCTGTCATCGTGACTGACCACCTTCAAATCTAGTGGGAGCGGGACTGAACATGTTTGAGTAAGTTGAGATTCCCATTACAACGTACCATACCATGCGGCTGATTTTCTGTAAGGGTTACCACGCTTGGCCAGGTACTCGCACTACTCTCCTGGAGCGAGCGACATACTGACACGAAAACAAGCCGCTGGAGGTGGTCAAGACTACAATGGCAGCAAACAGAGCAGACGGTTTCACAGGATCACTAGCGAGGATATGGGGAAGAGGAGGCGTGCTAGGATGTAAGCTTTTCCACGGCGCTGTACCAATTACTCCTTTTTTACTAACATTGTCCACAGTCTACCAAGGACTAATCCCTTGGGCTTGGATCGAGGCCTCAACTAAAGGCGCCGTTCTCCTCTTCGTCGCCTCAGAAGCAGAATACTACGCCAAGTCCTTCGGTGCTAATGACTTCGTAGGCGGCATATCAGGTGGTATGGCTGGAGGTGTAGCTCAAGCATATGCCACAATGGGTTTTTGCACGTGTATGAAGACGGTGGAAATCACAAAGCACAAGATCGCCGCTAAGGGCGTCAAGCCTCCAGGCACCTTCGAGACCTTCATGGATATTTGGAGAAAAGAGGGTATTAGGGGTATCAACAAAGGTGTCAATGCGGTGGCTATAAGACAAACGACGAATTGGGGATCAAGATTCGGTCTGTCTCGGCTTGCTGAATCGGGCATCAGGAACGTGACAGGCAAAGAGGACGGGCAGAAGCTTGGGTCTTGGGAGAAGATACTGGCGAGTGGACTTGGTGGTGGGCTGAGTGCATGGAATCAGCCAATCGAGGTAATCCGCGTCGAGATGCAGAGCAAGACTGAGGATCCCAATCGACCCAAGAACTTGACTGTGGGGAAGACGCTGAGGTATATCTATTCGAATAACGGTATTAAGGGATTATATCGAGGTGTGGCACCTCGTATTGGGTTGGGCGTTTGGCAGACTATATGTATGGTGGCGCTTGGCGATATGTAAGTCTTCTTTCTCAAAGGGTTTGAGGCCAGTACTAATACATACGATAGGGCAAAGGAGGCTGTTGAGAAGCTCACGGGTGAGAAGGTCACAGCCAAGCACTAGTCTTGTTTGCAGCGTTCCAGCGTTTGTTGTAATTGTATCAACATCGATAGCTGGGTTGTTTTTGAGGCCTCATTGCTGGCTTCTTGCCTGCTTCACAAATAGACGGATTACAAGAATTGGAGTCGGAGAAGTGGAATTGTCTGTACAAGGACTTAGGATTATGATACAGTAAACCTCCATTAACATTGAACACCACGTAATCATCATATGCACATGCATCTCCACCCATTCCCATCATCCAACCCTCATGCTCCCAAGACGCCATGTTTATCTATCCCCCCTCATCCCCTCCTCTGAAACCTCCCCCCACCTCCCTCCCCCTCCCCCTCCAAAGTAAACGCCAACTCCGGCACCTTCCCCCTCCCCCCATTCATCCTCCCCCAAAGCCAATCCGTCACACTAACAACCTTACTCATCCTCTCCCAATCCCCCCCTCAACCACATGCTCAATCGTATGTTCCAAAATCCTCCCCTCCCCATCAAACTCAAAAATAAACAACCCACAAAACTCTTCATCATCTCTCGCATCGCCCCCCAACCATTCCGTAATCTTATCCACCTGCTCACTCGCTCCTATACCTTTATAAAACGCACCCATTCCTTTCCCTTTTGTTTTTCCGCAGGTTTTCCAGCGTACGATTAGACGTTCCGGGCAGGTGGTGGAGGAGGGTTTGCGGATTATGCGCTCGGAGAGGATTATGAGACGGACGTTGCCGACGATGGGGACACGGCCCCATGCCATGGGCGCGGTCCAGAGCGCGGCGTGGTAGGCGACGCGGCCGGAGACGGTGGGGAGGTGGGGGTGCGTGGAGGGGAAGAGGTGGAGGGTTATGTGTGGGGAGAGGATTTCCGGGGGAGGGGGAGGCGAGGAGGGAGGGGAGGCGGGATTGGAGGATGCGGAGGGCTGGGGAGGGGATGTTAGCGGGATAGTTTCATCTTTATGTGTTTGAGGAGGGGGGGGAAAGACGTACTTTTTCCGAGTTTTAGGGTTCGCTCGTCTGGTGGGGGATGGTTGGGGGAGGGCTTGGTTTCGCTTTCATTGTTGTCTGGTGCGCGGAGGGGCGGACTGGAGCTCGTGAACCAGATTTCGGGGAAGACATCGCGATCTGAGCGGACTTGGGCGAGGGCGCGACATGGTATGAGAGGTGTGGGTGTGGGCGTTGGTTGCTGATTGAGGTGTTTGAAGCTGGGGGCTAAAGCCTGCGGCTTCAAGCCATGTTTGGGCGCGCGGACGAGATGCAGAAGAGACGTCTTCCTCATCAGAATAATGGTCACCGTGGCTTGTGGTAAGACATTTGGATCTGTTAGGCGGGGTGGTGGAGGAGAGAAACTTTCTACGAGATATTGTGGTTGGAGCTGCTGCACGTGACTTTATTGGGTGACGTAGATCCTCATTGATGTTACGAGTACCTTCTACTGCGCATTCACTGGGCTTTAAGCTGAAATTAAACATCTCTTATGGATACCTGTTTAAGGCCCTACCACATATGAATAGGAGACTTTCCTCATCTGCTGGCCGGTCTTACGGGATGATGCACAATCGGAAGTTCCTCTGTGAATGGTAGCTGAGTATGCATGAGGTCTCTCGCTTTGGCAGTGCCCATTCATTGCCTACGCGTCTTGACAAGAATAGTTTCTGTGTCAGCAAGTTTTGTTGCTTAATCCATGCCCAGTATGGCCTGGCCACTTTCATGACGGACCTTCTGTTTGAGTGTCTTGGTTGTTACTCATTGGTTCTGGTCTTCTTCAGATAGGGAGCTCTTGCAAGAGCTTAGGTTTTGGTACACATATGCTAACAGGCATAGCTAAGAAATTTTGGAGGTCGCTAGAATTGATCAATGAATCTCTTGGCGCGAATGGAGAAAGACAACAATCTTGTACAACGCTTTCTAGACGGACAATGTTGCAGAAGAAAGGATAGAGGGTTCAGTACACGAGCTCTAGGCTGCATAATAGGGACGAAGATCGGCTGAATGCTATCAGCTGGAATCTGGGAGCTATCGCATGCCCAATGGAGGCATACTTTCGGCGGCTTGCTGTGGTCTTATATTACATATCTAGCCACGGGGCTCCCCTTAGAGCTTTTGCTTCCCTAGCAATCCCCTTACGCATCAAGTCAAATCACTTCTTTCCCATAAATCAAGATTCACAACGTCAAAACTTACACGTCTTCGAAGGAGACATGGGCATACTCTGTTGAGACTACTAAGAAAGAGAATCCTTAAACCGCTTTTTGGACTTTAGCCGGCTCTTCCGAAATTCCTATGACAAGTGCCTGTCCCACAGTCTTAAGTGATTGACATTGTTTGACGTAGCAATAAGATTTCCTACCTTTTTGGCAACATCACCGCCTAAGCTATGGCATACAAACACGAGAGGTCTTCTGCTCGCCTTATACAGGGATCAACGGATCCGGGCTTGTTAAAAAGGAATTTATAACAAAAAGACCTCTTCGTCTCTTTCTCGCACAACAGTGATGCTGGGATAGATCGTATTTCCTGGTTGGCAGTGAGATTGCGAGATGCTGCGTTGTAATCGTAGGTCATAAATCACACATTGGGAAAAACCTTGTTCAAGAGGTCTCGAAGCAAAGAATTTTGTTTCTTCTTATGGGTCCATGCACCCATGACGTCTCCATGGAGTCCGTAAATTGCAATCAAGCTAGACACATATGAACAGCTTGAAGGAGGACTCGAACACCTTTGGTAAGGCTCTACTGGTGAGTAGAAAACGTTGTCGCCATATTTGCAATGTACATCCGTCGGCTACCGTTGAAGACGTATGAGCTAGTGTCTGTTGTGAGAACCGAACCTCTTTTTGCTATTGGAGATGTGGATTTTCTGTTGCTAGTCAGCGCGGTGATAGGCACTGATAGGACACACATCAAGGCCTGGACCCAATAAACTTAGCTGAAGCCTCTGATACGGATCCTTGTTTGCCAATTCGTTAAGCACATGGAAGAGTAAATGGCGTCGCCTTTGACGGTCCGAGGTAGCACTGGGACCTTGTATATGTAGATTTAGCTGCAATGCAGGCAATCTCGAGATGGCTTGGCTGTGAAATACAGGTGTCTTGCAATATAGCGTCCGAGGAGCCGCATACAATGATAACGTCGATCAGACCACCTTGGGTCGATTTGAATCCAACAACCGTAGAGCACCACCAATCAAGTAGAGACTTCCTGTGATAAGAGTCTGCATTCCACCATTTTCGTCACCAATCTTTTTGGCAAGGTTAAGAGCTCCCTCGATGCTGGATTCGAAATCTGTGTGGCCTTCTCCGTAGACGCTCTTCCAAACTTTGATGTAGTCATCCTGAAGCTCTGAAAGGAAATCCTTCTCGGAATGTTTAAAACATCGGTCTGCAGGGGAATCAGCCGAAACAAAATACCAAAGGGAGTAATGTATGCACTACCTGGGGGAGTACCATGGGGGGTCTCATCATAAGTGCTCAAGATTAGATGCTGTATCGATACATTTCGTTCCTTTAGAGTCCGAGCTAACAATCTCAGAAGAGCCGCTCCGTCTCGGTCTGAAATATGGCTGAAAATGAGAATGCGTGGAACGGATATCGCGCTATTAGCGACCACTTTAACATGTTCTTTCATGTGATGGCTAGGACATCAATAGATACCTTTGCGATTCTCTAGCTACTTCAGCGAACCATTCCGCAGCTTTCTGTACACTCAAGTCGTTATGAGCTCCGTCCAAGAACCATTGATAAGGTTCATCGACAATTTGCTGGTATCGCCCGAGCCAAAAGAATTGCTCTACCCCTCCAACGATATCGAGTGAGGTCAGACCTGGATCTCCGGGTAGCTTTGACTTCAAAAACCCATTACAAAGCGCAAGAGCAAGTGACGCATTGACTTTCTGGACTTCTGGTTTCAGTGCTGGCGCGTTTGTAGGGAGCAGGGGATCGATATCGATAACATATTTCAAAGTAGCTTCTTTCTCCTTTGCTCGCCGATTTAATACTTCGACGACTTCAGGTTCCTGAGGGGCTGAGAAAGCAAGTGCACCTTTCCTAAAAACTCCAGCCTTATGCCAAGCGATGTTCTCTATTGTAGGGCCGAGCTGAGCGATATGGTCCATTCCAATTGGGGTTATGCCAGAGACCACGGTTCTTTCAACAATATTAGTAGCATCATATTGACCCCCATTATGCGTTTCCAAGACTGCAGCATCCACTCCTTCTGCAATGAATGCGTGAACGGCTACTAGCATCAGGAGCTGGAGATAACGTGGTTTAGAGTCGCAGCATGATAGCTTATCCCAAACCTCAAAGATGTATTTGGCGAATAAAGCCTCTGATAGCGGCTCTGAATTGATCTGAACTCTTTCCTGGATACACTTAAGGTGTGGCGAGGTGTAAAGGCCAATCTTCTGGGGAAATCCAGTTCTTTGTCCGTGCATTTTCAGAAAAAAGCTGACAAAAGCGCAGGTACTACCCTTTCCTTTTGTACCTGCCACGTGTACGACGTTTAGATTGTTGATATCTTGGGCCTGGAAAGAATTATTAGAGTTAGTTAGGGGGGATTTGGGATCTTAGCACTGAATGGCCCAACTGCTGTAACCAGTCTTTCATTCCTGTCAAGCTGGGTGCGCCTTTAAAGCTTGGCTTTGCTTTCGAGCCAGGCATAAATTCGAAGCCAGTTTTTTGGTTTGGGCTCAAGCTAGGCCGAGCCTTCCGACGCCTGCTGTCGAGGAGAGTTATGGCATCCTATCCAAGGTCAGCCGTTGCATTTTCACTGGGAGAATCAGAATTGCCTGATATGTCCTCTCCATTCTGTGGACGTTCTGGAGTCTTAGGTTTCTGTTCATGTTAAGGATGGAGCATTTGTATGGAGATTGAACCCTAGATCTGGAGCATCTGCCATGCAATGTGGGTGGTATTGGACAATTCCACTTGCGCTAAACTCATGCCACTTCCGGGTGCGTGCACAGAATAATTCGGACACTCTCAGCCCTATCACCCAATATAAAAGGCATCAGTACATAGGCTCATAGAGCATTCTCGATGTAGTAACTCTCTTAGACGTATGTGTTCTGAAAAGTTTGTTGCCGCAAATTGTAAGTTTCCGAACTACTTTGTCGCCAGGAGGCACGATTTAGGGATTGCAAAATTTTCCGGAAATCTTGGCATTTGTCCTTGCAACCGTCACCCTGATCCCCTACAACAAAGTTGCTTTAATTAGGGATTTTAGTATGGCAGATTGTAGCGCATATATATCTAATATCATACCTGTTTTGTATATGTTTGTAGCAATTATTTTAGTTGAGATATTAGAGGTTTTAAGAACCAGCTATTTGAATCGCGACGAAAATTTTAGAGTTGGAAAAACAAAAACCTTTAATATCTCATCCATACTTTGCTTAAATTTGACAAGTAGTATATGAATAGAGTTGTAGAACTTAGATCTACAACTGATATATACAAATCTTCTAAATTAGAGCAACTTTGTTGTAGGGGATCAGGGTGACGGCTGCAAGGACAAATGCCAAGATTTCCGGAAAATTTTGCAATCCCTAAATTCCAAGGCCGAAGCTTAGCGGCACCTTACCACCACGGTTTGCGAAAACTCGCACGAGTAAGATCTAAGCATTGAGACCTATGGGTATAATAATGTTGAGATGATCGAAACCGAGATAGAAAAAATGCAACAGTCTTCGGTCTATCTAAGCATATCTCTTTTCAGATAAATTTAGTCATATCATCTCAATCATCCGAATCCGTAACACAACTAGCTTGCAACTATTTTCACATCTATATTCCCGTCCACAGCATCCTCTCCTGCCAATGACGGCTGGGAAGGGATGCTGTGAGTTGCTTGTTTGGTCTGCTCTTAACTTTATCATACATCTACTCCTACCGAATCCCGATACTAATCAAGAAAAAAGGACTGGGCTTGCGCTTGGAAATCAGAAGAGTTTTTGCTTAAGGTGCAGTATCATGTGGGAAGGGAAGGATATGTCAGACTCCGGCGGGACGCAATACTCTCAATTCCCACTGCAAGTCGCTGTTGTACCTTGGGTGGCAGCCAGGGAGTGTCACAGAAACGATGAACTGCTAGCATGGCGAACATTCACGATCACTTTGACGTGCATGCGATCCTTGTGAGACACTCAACGGATCCGGATGCCAAAATGTCTTTTGTGATTGAGGAGGAACAGCTATCGTACCAGGGGGAACAGAGAAGCGCTCTTTGTATAAATTTACAACACCTCTACCCACGATCTCTTATGCACCGCTCAGAACAACTAAGACTTCTCCAGATCTGCCAGAATCTTCTCTCCCTTTTGGCGCGCGGATTCGAAATCACCAACCATGTAGAAAGCACCTAGAAGAGCGATTAATTAGTATCTTGCATCTTGGATGGGAAAACTGTAGCAGCATACCTTCTGGCAAATCATCACCCTCACCATTCATGATAGCCTTGAAGCTACGAATGGTATCCTTCAAGTCCACCAACTTGCCTTCAATACCTGTGAAAACCTGCGCAACGGTGAAAGGCTGGCTCAAGAACCTCTGCAGTTTCCGTGCCCGCTCTACAGTCAACTTGTCTGCTTCTGACAATTCGTCCATACCCAAAATGGCAATGATATCTTGTAGCGACTTGTACTCTTGCAACATCTGCTGGACGCGGGAAGCAGTGTCGTAATGGTCTTGGCCAACTACACGGGGATCCAACATACGAGACTTGGAATCTAGAGGGTCGACGGCGGGATAGATACCTAATTCTGAAATACCTCGGGACAGTACGGTGGTGGCGTCCAAATGAGCAAATGTGGTGGCAGGGGCAGGATCAGTCAGATCGTCAGCAGGCACATAGACGGCCTGCACGGAGGTTATTGATCCCTTTTGAGTGGTTGTGATACGTTCCTGCATAAGGCCCATGTCGACGGCGAGAGTGGGTTGGTAACCGACGGCGGACGGGATACGACCAAGTAGAGCGGACACTTCGGAACCGGCTTGTGTGAAACGGAAGATATTGTCAATGAAGAGGAGCACTAAGGATGTTAGCTAATTGGATGTTATTGCGTTGGAATCATAGCTTACCATCTTGACCTTCTTCATCACGGAAGTACTCAGCCACAGTCAAGCCAGTCAGAGCGACACGAGCACGAGCTCCTGGAGGCTCGTTCATTTGACCGAACACCAGGGCGACTTTGGAATCGCCATCGAGCTGGATGACAGAGGTTTCTTGCATTTCGTGGTACAGATCGTTACCTTCCCGAGTACGTTCACCGACACCAGTGAAGACTGAGAAACCACCGTGGGCTTTGGCAATGTTGTTCTGTGGTCAAGATTAGCTTGATCCCATCGGAAGTATGAATACTGAAGCAGAACTACGTACAATGAGTTCCTGAATAAACACAGTCTTGCCGACACCAGCACCCCCGAACAGACCAATCTTTCCACCACGAGCGTACGGGGCGAGCAGATCTACGACCTTGATACCAGTAATAAGCACCTCGGCGGATGTTGATTGCTCAACGAAGGATGGAGCATCGGCGTGGATAGGCATCTTTTGAGAGTGCTTGATCGGGCCACGCTCATCGATAGGCTGTCCTGTAACATTCATGATACGCCCTAGGGTTCCAGGTCCAACAGGTATCATGATAGGGGAGCCTGTGTCGGTAGCTTTTCGCCCACGTACGAGTCCCTCGGTACCTATAAGTGCACCGTTGAGCATTGTGTTCGATGTCTCTTGAAAATTTTCCAAGCTTACCGTCCATAGCAATCGTTCGGACGACATTTTCACCCAGATGTTGCTATTAAATCATTAGCAAACCTGTCCAGTATTGGTTGAAGCTCTAGAGGTCGCGTACAGCAACTTCCAGGACCAACTTCTGGCCTGCGTTGTCTGTCTCTAAGGCATTGAGAATAGGTGGTAATTGATCGGTGTCGAATTTCACTGAGCATAGCAGAATAATATTAGCTATTGTTTATGTATTCTGCAGACCCAGAATCTTGTGTGCCAGCTTTTATATTTCTTTTTGAGGGATTTTGCCGTACCATCCACGACAGCTCCAATGACCTGATGTATCTTGCCATCTCCAACACCACTCGCAAAACGGGCTCCTAAGGCTGGAGCGAAATTGCTCTTGATAGGTTGGAAGGCGCGTCGAGCTGCTGTTGGCCTCGCAAAAGCAGAGGCTCGAAGCGTTCGAGCGAGTCCGCTGTATCCGGGCCACCGAAGTTAGCTTGTGCCATTGGAGCTCGGAACACATCTCAGAGCAATATCTCATACCTCTTTAACATTACGATTGATGTGAAAGAACGGTCGAAAGTGGAGTGAAGTATGAAAATGACAGTAGGGGAGCTTTGCTTGGATGTAAGGAAGAGGAGGTTGCTATGCTCGGAAAAGACCGCTAATTTAGCTTGCAGCTTAATTTTGTACACGACCTAACGACTTCCACGCTGCAAGATTCAGCATACTGCCCACATGCGGATCACCGTCAATTGAGCTGCAAAAGCTATAAAGAGCTCCATAACTCAGCTCTTGAGCATTTCCGCTCATTTCATATATCCCGCCATCATTTTGACGAACCCTCACAATGCTACGATCCCTTCCCCGAGCTGTCCCCAGCTCCTCCTCATTCCGAACTCCTACTGCGATCCGAACCGTTCTCAGACCGAAAAGATCTTTACCGATATATTTGACCGAGGCAAGACATCAGCAGACGCGTTCCGTAGCTGATCATGCTATCTCGAACCCAGTCCTGGCGCAGATCGAGAAGCGGTGGGAGGAAATGCCTCCTCAGGAGCAGGCTGATCTGTGGATGGCATTGCGAGACCGGATGAAGAATGATTGGCATGACTTGACCATACAGGAGAGGAAAGCAGGTATGTCAACCTTTACCACGCCTTCAAAGCAGCCTCGATATTGTCATACCATTCATCTATATTGTTACGTCACAATCTCTAAACGTCTGCCCTTGGTCTGGTCCATGGTCACATCTCCCCCAATATGAACTCAGTCTAATGACTTTATTCGAATTCAGCATACTGGATCGCCTTCGGCCCCCACGGTCCTCGCTCCCTTCCCCCACCTGGCGAGAACTGGTGGGTATTCAAAATGACCGTGCTGGGTGTGGGCGTCTCTCTTGTTATATTTTGGATCATACGGCAATTTGCACGACCCGCACCAAAGACCATGAATGCACAATGGCAGGAGATGTCAAATGAGTACTTAAGGGTATGTCTCCCACATTCTGCAAGGATGCCTCAGGCATCAGTATATATATTTGCTTTTTCGAGTCTGATATTGATATTTTGTCAACCTTTTTAGAACCAAAAAACCGAACCCATCACTGGTGTATCGTCAGAAGGATACAGCGGTTTAGGAATGGTACAAAGCAAGCCGGTGAAGGGAGGCGTGCCAAAAGATGATGATTAGTCGTTGGCAACATTACTAAAAGATTATTCGCAAGAGCTCTATGTATTTTATTAGTGCAGGCATCATCAACACAACATCATCTTCATCAGGCAAAATGTGGTCCCGCAGACATGGATTTGATCTACTGGTCGAGGTAAATGCTGTGAGAGAGGCATGAAGCGCGGGCTATTATGCCTACTTGCTGTTGATGATTGGGACATGGTTATATTGTTTGGTTGGGCTTTTTGTACAGGCATAGAACTAAGGATCATATCACATGGTTTACCTCCCCTGCGTGGTCCCCGATTTTAACGAAGCAACATGTTGAGTTTTAAGTTAGATATGGATACATCTCGCAATGACCAGACCCAAGCCTTAGATATGCTTGACGCCATCCCAATGGTTTCTCAAAAATCCGTCATAGATGAGCATAATGTCCCTTCCATGTTCACATAACTCATGACACATCCATCACCCATCACATATGCATCCCGTCACATAACCCCAACAGCAGTACTCTTCTCCCTATACTCTTGAAAACTACCCATCCCACCACCACCCTCATCCCCCTCATCATCTTTTCTCCGGTCCTTCCTCATCCTCGCATCCCACTCCTCTTCTTCAGCAGCGATGAGAGATTGGAATCTATGCTGTTGGCCTCGCGCGAGGTAGATCGGGGCAGTCTTCCGCTGGGCTACGGCTTCAGTGATGAGAACGTATTTGATACTTGAGCCTTGGAGATGTTAGTGAATGAAGCCCAGATTGAGTTAAGAGAGAATATACCAGGTGCTTCAAACATTGTTTCAGTGAGCAGCCTTTCGCAGACAGTCCGTAGCCCTCGGGCTCCTGTGCCCATATCTAAAGCGCTCTTCGCTACCTCCCTCAAAGCCCCTCTGGTAAATCGCAGCTCCACGCCACTGAGTTGGAAGAGCTGCTCGTATTGCCTCATCAGACTGTTCCGGGGCTCTGTAAGTACTCTTACCAGTGCCTCTTCATCTAAGGCTGACAGTGCCGCAGACACGGGTATGCGGCCCACCAATTCAGGAATCAGGCCATATGTCTGCAAATCGGTGGGTTCGACGAGGTCTAGTGGATTGTACTCGGTGAGCGGTGCTTGATCGGGTGATTGGGTAGTAAAGAATGGGAGGTGTTTCTCATATAATTTACTCTCTTCTGAACCGGTTTTGACAGAAATAGTGGTATCGCGGTTGCCTGCAGATACGGAAGGAGAGGAGGAGGAGCGGATTGGCGAGCCGAAGCCTATGGATCCTTTGGCGATACGGTTCATGACCATTTTTTGCAAGCCAACGAATGCGCCAGCACAGATGAACAAGATGTTATCGGTCCTGACGTTGTAGGTTTCGGCCTTTGAAGGCCCGTTACTATTATTACCTGAACCGGACGAAGTAGACGATGGACCTCCCATCATGCCACCTGAGAGAGGGCTGTTGGTTGGATAGCTGCTCGTTGGCGCTCCAGGCCCACGTGCAGACTTTTCCTGCTTTGCTTGTATTTGAAGAGTGGTACCTTCAATAATCTTCAACAGTGCTTGCTGCACGCCCTCGCCACCAACATCTTTCCCATGGCTTACTTTCGCCGTGCTGATCTTGTCTATCTCATCAAGACAGATGATACCCCGCTCTGCAGCTGCAACGTCGTAGTTCGCCGCTGCTAAGAGGCGTGATACGCAAATTTCAGCATCTTCACCTATATAGCCCGCTTGGGTAAATGGTGTGCAATCTGACATGCTGAAAGGGACTGAGAGCACGCGGGCAAGAGTCTTGGCCATGAGGGTTTTGCCCACACCAGACGGGCCGAGAAGAAGGATGTTAGCTTTGTCGAGAGCCAATGTGGACGGATCATTTATTGGGGGAGCTCCTAGGCCTGAGGATGGGGGATGTAGTGGGATAGCTTGCTGGTGGCCGGGGTATTCATCTATCTTGATAAGCCAAAGTGTTGTATAAGGAAATATTCTCCCTACCTTCCAATGGATGCCCCTCTGCCATCTCCCTCCGTAATTGCTGTTGCAGCAATTCCTGCTCCTCATCCTCCCGCCTCTGTAATTCTTGTATTCTTTGATAATGGTTATAAACAGCAACGCTTAGAACTTTCTTTGCTCGTTCTTGGCCCACGACAAAATTATCGAGATGCTGCTTGAGGACCTTCGGTGTCAGAGTGGGTGCTCCAATGGCAGAGGCATTGCCCAGCGGTCCTGATGTAGGTCCACCGGGTTCATAGCTCCCTGTAAATGGCTGGCCAGTGAAATCTGATCTGCGGAATTGGGATGACGAGCATAATGTTGGTGTCGTGTTTATTGAGCGATATATGGAAGAGAGCGTGAGGTACGATAGTCTTGCTTGAGGTCGAGGAGGTCCGACGGCAATGGGAAGGAAAGCCATTGAACTCGTCTGGGTTACGTTATGAATAAAGGGTCACCCCTTCAGCGTCCCGCCATCATTATGCCTAAATGGTATCGATTTAGAGCAGCAAGCAGTATCTCGCTTGTGCAAATGATTACTTGACTGCCTCTCGACAATGCAAGCTATGGCGGGCTGTTGCAGCTCACTGGCGTTGAGTCGTCGTAGGCATAGCCGTCGGAGATAAGGCATGCTGGCCTCCGCTAGCGCAAAGCCAGTAAAATGGTCGGACAATAGCCTTCAGATTTATTTATTTGCTACAATTCCACTCCAGAGACATATTAATATATAATTGTTAAAATTTCGAACGAACAAATTTACTGGCATATTTCATAAGTTCAACCAATCTGTTCAATTTTGCCATATCTTAATTGTAAGATTCGAGAGTGTTCGGCGGAAATTGTCTCCCGAAAGATGGTCTTTCTTCTATGGCCAAACTACGTTTCAAGCGGCATGTACGGTTTTTGATCCACCCTCGACATTTGAGCATGCTACGGAGTGAAGCAAAGGAAGGGTCTTGAAGGAGATTATTGAAGCCTTGGAACCTTGGGACAACACGAGACACCAAAACAAAAGAATTCTCCACGAATCCTCCAGAAAGCAAACCCCTTGATGACTCTTGAGAATTTAATTCGAATACCCTCAGCAAATTAAAGTCCTCCGCCACAGCAATATTCCTGCGCTGTCTGGTATCACCATCCTCGGCTCCGGCCTAAGGTGGGGGCGCGCTGTTCGCCGTTTTTATTTCCTGCCTGCCTCTTTACCCATCGTCGCGATCCAATTTCCCCCTCTTCTCAAACATTCTCTAATCTTTGATATTGTTCTCTCACGTAATATTTGCAAGATGCTCGAGCTCCGTTTGTATTTCCGTAAATCTCCAAGGTAAAGATGGATCACAGGACTCAAGATGTAATCCAGATCTCCAACATCGTCTTCAAACTAGAACCCATAAAGGCATTGGAAAGAAGCTTTCAACACAATGTCTTCTAGATAAGACATGCTGCATTCCTTAGCACAGACGAGCTTGAGATCCAAAAGAGCCGGCCTTGGAACTGGCCAACCTCCACATATGAAGTGCCCTAGGTTCGCTGACAACACGTCAATTAGGCTTGATCCGACAACACCCGCGTGCGCTTGCTCATAAATTATACCCAATAGTACTATGGTTTGTATACATATGTATCTCTGATCACCAGATCTCTTTCAAAACGCATTACGCTCGCCTCCAAACGGTCGGTGTCTCATACGTCTCTAGTCCGTCAACTGGCCTCACCAAATTTTCGAAAGGAGCATCGGAGTCTTCTTTATTTCCAAGGAGCAATCATCAAGGCTCTTCGTTCCTCCTCGAAGCACTTGGATCTTTGGACTGTCCTGAAAAGGCCGCTCGAATCATAACACTGTTGCTTCCGGGAAGACCGATGGGATATTGTGAAGACCATATCTGCTTCAATGGGGGCAGACCCTCACTCTTCACACGACTCATCAATTATCCTTAGAGATCGGGCTTGAGGCTGAGGCAAGCTGATATGGAAAATGCCTGCGGAAGCGTATTAGCAATGCAGCTATCATGTAACGACGTTCGGCCGAGTTTTGTCGTGCGAATTGTCCCAGACCGGACTCATGACTCACGGTAAAAGCCATGGAGTTTCTGCATCCTGATGATGCCGAAACCGAAAGAGTTTGGGTGAATGCCTAGCCCTCTATGAATTTCGCGAAAGTTGGTCCATCGACGGCCAATAAAGGCTAGCCTTGTTCGAACCCATAAGTTTCGTCGATATTCGGCCAAAAGCACTTGTGTATCCTCCGAGGATAGCGCTCAACTACTTTTGAAAGGAGCTTTTGGGCGAGTATATGAATTCAATGGTCATTGAGTCAGGCTGACCGTACATTGTCAGTATGAACTAGTGAATCGCTGGGAGAGATGGTAGCATACGCTAGCAGGTGATAATGAATGTGGTTCATCTTCTCGCATGCGGCGCCAAAGGTATATAATACAGTGATAGTGAACAAGACCACTACCTTTATCTGTTTCCGTCATGACAGTGTTGGCAGCGCTGCGGAATTACGGTATGCAGCCACTAAGATACTCATTATTTGGACTTGTTAGTATAGCGATGCAGTAGCCGTCGTCTCGGCTGGATGATCAGGTACGTCGGCTTGCATGTACTCACCGGTAATCACCCGGACAATTTTATTGCTGACTTCCTGATTTATGGCAAGGATTCTCATTCTCGATTCTGAGGTGCTGTGTGAAGTTGCGATGCGGCAGATAATTGGAAATCCGGGTCCATTCATTGTCTAAGTCGAAGCCTTGGGGTCGTTCAAGGCTTCACTATCCTTCACAACCTCTCTTTGCCCGTCACCGAAACTTTTACATTCGGGTTGCTCCTAATTCACGACGATTGTGGTAGGCATCCCTGACTATATAATGCTTCTTCTCCCCCCATCTTCCTTTGTCTTCTTCCATTCCACAAATTTGGCCAAATGGTGGTTCATTCCCATTTGATTAATGCCACAACAAGACATTCTCACCCATGCATGACCAGAAGAGTTGATCGAGGAAATGCTTCTTGCCTTTCTCGGGCCTTGCACAGCATCAGTCCTTCTGAGACGTTTACCCTTGCTCCCCTTCTGTCTGTCTCTATACATATACACAGGTCATAGCACGCTCTCCACTGCTCCTATCAATCTTGAACAAGCCTCTCGGCATCCAATCACACGGAAGCCTCCTCTTACGCCGAGCGAGGCCTGATTTGTTTCTCTTCTCTCAGGATCATAGATGAAAGACGTAAATCCACAGTCGTACGGCTTTCACTTCTGTGAATATTGCCTAGAACCCTGAGCAGGCGTTCGATAACATGGGCTTCACGACGTCGGCTCCTTGCTCTAGCGAATGGTCACCGGAGCAGGTGTACATGACCCTACCCAATATCTTCTGACGGTCTAAAGGCCAGGGACAGGAGTATGGTGGCCAGTGCGCCATCTCAATGACAGATAATATATACGCTCCAGACTCGTCGCCAGAAAAGCGGACCATGGAGCCGAACTTGTTAGGCAGAACGCTCGCGAATTTTGGCATCGCTTTCGATGCTGTCGAGTATGTTTCTGCCATTCCCAAAGGCCCGACTGGCTTGAGGATGAAGAAATATACAGGGAAACAATACCGTTAAAGATGAAGTCGAGCCAGCATGATGTTAGATTTTTCGCCCTCCGAGCCATGAATACCTTTCGGTCGCACCAGATATACCGTTGTCTCGGTTACCAGCGTCATCGGCATCTACACCTGGAAGGCCGTCCTGGAAGGCCACCATGCTACAACGATGTCTTATACAACAGCCTTAGAGGGTCCCAAACTGGTGAATTTTTCGTTCTTCGTTCCTCGAAGATCGCACAAGCGGCCATTATAACCATTATAGGATAGTACTGGTTGGGTGAGTCTTTTGGGCTCACCCATTGCTATCGCTAGTGCCGAATCTTTAAACCAGCAACAGATCTGGAACGGAGCTCAAACCCTTCCCCTTTTACCTTTATCCAACTCATAATATTCATATCCCACATATTAGCTTAGAAAGCCTCATTCACTAGGCACCGCCTTCGCTTTACCCACTCGTTGAAAGCCGCCTTCAACGCTCCTCGCTCGCTTCGCCCTTCTGAGACCCATTACAGAATTTGCTCGGTCAATTCGTGAATCTGTACAATCTTCTCGTTATGTACTATACGTTCGTCACATCCGTTGCCGCCCTTGTGGCCTAGCACGTACAGCAACTATCACGTCTGCATCCAACTTTCCAAGCCAGACTGCCCCCTGCAACACGATTAGATCAAAACCTATTATGTGCCATTTTTTTCTCACTGTCCTTGGCCAGAACTCAGCTCTACGGGATCACCAAGATGTCTACCCGAAACCAAGAAGACTAACCCCAAATTAAAGGCCATCCTAGTTGTGGAGCGGTATTGTGTAAAGCTTGTTACAATTTCCTCAGACCTTTGCATAGCAAATCCCGACAGCACGCCAGTAAGATCAGTAGGAAGGATCCCAGGCACCGTAACACTTAAGGGGCATCTCGTTAGGCAGGTTGTCGCTTTCCTTTATGCGATTCGGGAAGTCAGACATGTGCGCAGGCGATTCGATTCCACGGTGTTAGCATGGAATTTTCTGGATTTGCAGCTGGTCCTCCGAGGTCTCTACCTGATGATAAAACGACAGCCAATTCTTCAACGTCCGCTGCTGCTCCTACAGCGTCTGTGGCTGATCCTCCAACATCCGCTACTGCTCCCGCAGATCTTTTTACTGCACTTACAGCAGTTGCTGCTGACCCTTCGATGTCCGCTGCTATTCCTCCAAATCTTCTTGCTGAAGTTATGGCGTTTGCTGAAAATCTCCCTCCGGGCGATAACGAAGTTGCATGGGTGCTCTCAGAATCGATACTCCAAGGTGGATTTTACAGCGGCAAAGGTTCGGAGATCAGGCTAGCTGTGAATATTGAGGCCTTGAAGTATGAAATTGAGGGCAGTCTCGGGGATCAGATTTTCGAAATGTCACAGATGCTGTCATCTTTGGATCACATTGTATATCTTCATCCGATCTCTATCAGACCTCAAGGTGATGCGAGTACGAGCCTCAAAGTATTTCTCAGCAATTCCAAACATCCTTATTTATCCGATCAAGTGTACTGGTGCGCTTGAACTCAAGGAAGAGAGCTGTTCCAAAGATACTTCATCAAGCCAAAAGAGGATCGAATGTCCAGTGCGCTACTCATGGTTTTGCCCAACAAAGTCCTAGTAGCGGCTTTTCAGAGATTAGAAATTAGGAGGGAGCGTGGGAGTATGTTTGATGGTAGACCCATTACGGATACTCAGGACCCTATCATCCACCGAGTTGGACTGATGCTTGATGACGGGTCCAAATTTGGACGGCCGTGTTATTACTTTGATACAGATCTCACTGAAAGCGAGACTCAGACTCAGTACGAAAAGTTTTGGAACCGAGAAGGGAAGAACCATAAAGATACGGCGGGGGGTGACATAGGCGACACCTGTCGGTTCTGCAGTACAAGTGAAATGCCAGTCGGCTGATCAACGACAGGAAGCGCTTGAAGCCCGAGTGGAAAGGCGCCGGAGAACTAAGTCGGATCCTTGGACCAGTGCATGGTCATCAATTCAAAGTTGTGCCTTGAAGAAAAGGACGTGCTTGAAGCGTAGCGCAAAAAGTGCAAGAGAACGTATGCCCCTAACTTGGGGGTCGGCTACCGCGCTGTGCTATGGAAGGCATGCTACAGTTTTCTAGGACTTCTACACAGTAGGTCGTGTCAGCATGCGAACGGCGTTTCGAAAAAAGAGAAGAAAAAGTTACTAAGATGGATATCTGTGAAGCAATTCTTTACACAGGGAGGTGAGGGGCTGGTGTGGAACGTTCTTCTTGGAAGTTGTTGGCAGAAGATGAGAAGGAGGAGTATGTATACCGATTGCTGCATCTTTGACCGGACCGTGTTATTATTTCCCTGATTGAGAACACTCCTTCATTCGATTATCATAACGACTTGGAGATCAAGAGATTTGTCAATAGAGACGGTCTCGATGATTAATCACAATAAGATGATTGGCGAAGCAAACCCTCAGAGACATCGGAGATGAGGATACCGCCGTGTTGATGATCTCAAGCTGCTCAGGCTCAGGCAGATGCACAAGAACAGCTTGCCCAGAGTCAAAGTCTCAACCTTGCTCTACGTTATCCCAAGATTCGTGTAAGGCATACAAGTACTTCCGTTTTTAAAATCCTCTAATCTGAGGACCGGTGTGTGGGCTCCGTCGAGGGGAGAAATGCACATGTCCCACATGGCAGTCCATGAGTAGAGCACAGCTTACGAGGGTTTCAAGCTGTGAAGGAGCCAACTATGATAGAGACGTGGACTTGTTAGTTGACTTTGTATTCAGTCTTGTAAAGGACTCTTCTATGGAAATTTGGGGACTGCAATTGTAAAGTCCTCTACACTTTCGGCAATGAACTGGCCAAAGGCCGTGCTAGGCAGCCAGGGTACCCGTATGGTCTATGACAATCCGGGATTAATTATTCCTTGAGTCATTCTCACATTGAGCTATTATGGCTTTCCGAGGCAGAAGGTCATCTTGTCCATATTGATTGTTTCGATTGCTACGTTGTGGAATTATCTGGCGAGGAGGAACAGACATAGGCGCAATTTGGGCGCACGGAGAAAATATTATCAAGACGCAAGAAATCATAGGCGCAAGATGGGGTACGTGCTGGCAGCAACAAAGCACATGAGGGAGATGCAACTGCAGATGCATCTCTCCTGGCGTTTGAGCGCGTCTCAGCAACTGTTCATGAGGAACCTGGATCGGAAGTCTAAGAATTCACGACAAACCTGTCACTTTCCATCACTCCCCGCGAAAGATCAAGGTCATCGATCAGCCTGTAGGTTTACACTCCCGCCAGGACCAGGACGGAGAAAGCTTTATCTGTACTCCTCAGCGCAGAGCATTTATCATATGCTGATGCCACAAATTACTGACGGATACATCGAACATTAAATTCGGCGAACTCTCCAGCTACGAAGATATTACCATCGTGCAACGTTGCCTATATATAAAAGATCAAGCTAACATGTCTGAAGAGAACCCGACTGACGAGCATGCTCCGACACCAGGATCAGGCTGGAAAGTTTTATCTGAAAGGGTTTCAAAGCAATTTCCTTATCAATATATTAATAATCAAATATTTTACCTACTCAAAGGCCGACGCATCTGGGATGAAAAACGATATCGCAAAGAAGTCCCGTATTGACCCTAGAATCTACTTGCAGATGGGGGAGCAAGTACGCACTCTCCACAGCGAGATTCATCCGGCAGCAAAACTGCAATTGACAACACAAGCCACCAAGGACTGGATACATGCAAGTCGTATTGATCTCTCCAGGAATATTGATCTGCCCGCGGCGGCTTTCGGTGGATTTTCCGGTGTCATTCGAAATCATACGTGCGATGGGCAAAGCATGTGTCTTCTACTTTCTCTTTGCAAGCCAATTCACTATTGAGTCGCAAATCTTCGGCTATACCAGAGTTTTGATCCACAATATCTATTATGGTTCTTTCGTGCCTTGTATGCTCTAACAAACATGCTCCCACAGACATGGTCCCACAAACAGAATCCTACAGTATTACTACTCAGCTCATACATTCTCCTATATACATACAGAGCAAGGCATATTCTCCTACATACATATACTGATTAGGATATTCTGGATTGATCTGTCTCCCCTGTTGTGGATCGATCCACAGAGTTCAAAGCACCAGATGGATTCTTCACGGCTCCAGCTGGGTAGGCCCTATCACACCTCGATGCTCCCTTACGGGAGTAGCGTATATCCTTCTGGTGATCGATTACTTCTCCCCATTCACATGGGCAAAGGCCTACGTACACCATACTTCCGGCCAAGTGGTGGATATGTACGAAGATTTAGAGCACAGCCGTCACACCAATCCAAGTACAATGCCGATAGAATTCCTCTCCGCCGAAGAAGACGGTTTAGGTCAGAATACATACCCTATTATTAGATCACGCCTCAATTACCCTTACTTTTTGGGTGAACGTGTGGGAATTGGATAACTCCGACAGTTACTTCTTATGGTCGTCGATATAAGAATCTGAGAAGCAGGTCAGCTTACCGCAGAAACGATACAACACTGTTCTATGCAAGCATCGTAACAGGGTGGTTTTGGGCTTTTCGAGAGCGCTACAAAGCGCCCTATTGGCTTGGGCAATTTCCGAATGCGAAACCGAGCGTTGAAGGGAAAAAGAGAGGAAAAGCAAGGCGTAAAGCGAATCAATCGCATCGGTCAAAATCGACCAACGCAAATGACTAAATTCGTGAATCAAGACTCATTGCTCGATCTGGCCATCTATGGCTGGCAAGGTGCTCGGCGTAGGATGCTTCAAATGGTGGAAGCCCGTAAGGACTATTCGGATGCGGAGAAGATCCGTAACACAGCAGAGGTATCAATTGAGGAAAATCAGTATGAGAAAGAAAATAATGAAGAGTAGGTGTGCTAATTCAAACCACTGCCTTCGGGGATCACAAACTATCTTTGATGACTTCAGTGCCGTCAAGACCAGGTTCAAAACCGTATCTGCAATTAGGGACGGCTTGAGAGAGGACCTGACAAAGCACGCCGACGCAGATCGAATTTTCGGGCACGATGACCAATTAGATACACCAGCTGCGACGACGATTTGGGCTAAAGGGGTCTCAGAGGCCATGGATGTGGAGAAGGTTCGCGCGCGGTATCACGGACAGGAGTGGAAGCGCGGATATGAAGCTCGTGGGGACCACAAGCCATAAGGGGGAGGATTGTGACAGGCCTAATTAGCTTTGTTATGTACTCCTGCATCCCAGGTATACCGTTGCTACACACTTTCAGACCTTTACATAGCAAAGAACGTCAGCATGCAAGCGGTATTCCGGGAAGAGAGGATAAGCGTCATTGAAGATGATCCCAAACACTTCCAGAGCTTCGACTGTGTCTCGGAGCTGGAAAAATCCGAAACTAAGGGACGCGCTCAATTTGACAACCTGCAGATGGCAAGCGCAGTGAACCCATCTCCATTTGGGTCGATGGCACGAGGTTGACAGATCGATGATGCCACACTAAAGGTTGGTGTCACTAACCTTGTGCATCCCCAGATCATCTTGGACATGAACGCAGAATGCTAAAGGTGGAGCGCGAGTTCGTGGTAGTGATTCACACGGACAAGTGAGCCTTGTGGAACGTGATGGCTTGCCCCCTGTCCTCTTGCGTGCGAAGACTACCTCCATACGTAAGGTAGAAGGAAAGGTGTTATACTGGGCGCGCATGTCCAAACATTGTCTCCCCAAACTTTCAAGTGTCCAATCGCCACATAAATCCTACAACACAAATGCCTAGCGCTACCGCAACCAGATACAGCACGGCAGCGACAACGAAATCGCCAGCGCTCCGAATCGATTCAATGTTGCGAAACAGGACTAACATCCACGGCTGCACATCTAGTCACTTCAATGAAGGCCTTCAAGATCCGGAGATCAAGCTGCAATTACGTGCTGTGGTTAAACCATCTTGAGGAAATGTTGGCATAGATTTGATATCTTGAAAGTAATACACAATTATTTCGTCGGTGGACCCACCAATGTCTAACCGAATCCCTACTAGGAAAGAAAGACTGAGGCGTGCTTATAAATCAGCAGAGCGGACGAAGAACCAGTGGGATAATGCTAATGATGTATACAAGGACGTTCGCGATGTCATCACCCGAGAAGACACTGAAATAGACGATGACTTTATCGGCCAGAAGCTATTGAGCGACGGTTGGCAGAGATTGTCAATTTAGAAGAAGAAGCAAAAGCCTGGGAAAAAGAAGTGAAGCGCTTAAAAGATATCAATATGCGTTATGACCAGGAGATAGAACGATTAGGAGACGAGATACAGTCCTCTCAACTCACGGACGACGAGCCTGACAATATAACACAACATCGCAAGTTACACATTCCTGAATACTCAACTACGACTGAGCAACGCTCTCCACGCAGTATACGAACAACGAAGGAAATAGCGTATTTGAAGAGATTGTTGTTAAAATTTCTCTTCTTACCCCGCTTGAAAAGGATGTACAATTGTATAGAGGCCATGTTAGAGATCGCCGACAAGAGTACGATGACCTCAAAGCGAAGCACAGGGCCAAGGGTGAGCAACTCAGAAGTGCTCAAGAGCGAGTATTCTCGTTGGAAGAGGGTTTGCGAGCTGAGAAAGAAGCGACGGTGGTGGTGAAGGAGACGGCAGAGCAGGAGAAAGAATCGATGCGGTACCCACGATGGAAGCGGGATAAAAGATCTCCAAAAACAGCTTGAATCGCACTGCTATTAGATCGGTGTGCCAGCACCTGCGATGGTGTTGTTTAAGGCGCCTGAAGTCCGGTACACAAATATCACACTTGGTGATCAAGCGATACCAGCTACCATCAATAAAAAGTACAAGCGAATTCAGCCCCGCCTCATCACTCCCAGCTTCCTCAAAACTTTCTCGACTCTTGAGGATACCGTTGAACCTTTCCAGATTTTCATCAACGACTCGGCTAGAGTTCAAATCGTCGAAGGTCCACGGTTTGGTCAATTCTTTCAGGAGTACGCAAAGGAGTGAACTTACCCACAGCAAGAGCAGATTCGAAATATATGTCTCTAGTCTCTATGGACACGCCTTATAATGGGCGATGTGAGGGACAGAAGTAATATCTGCTGAAGGATGGCACGGCGAGAAAATATCACCGCTTGCAGCTTCTCCAAGGATATCAAATGGACACGAACTGCTAGAGAGATTTCGTTCTCTACTTAGGCTGGGGGTTGGTGCTCATTCGTCTCAATACTCTGGTGCGCCTACAGATGTTGCTGTCGCCAAGGACTTAGGAAATGAACACCATGGGTACGTGCTTCTGCCACATCTTTGGCGTACTCAGGTAGTGTATTTTTGCGATGCTGGTATGGCAGATATGCTTCATCCAAGGTCTGAATGATAACCTACCTTCAGAATGGTCTCAGGCGCACAGCAGGTGATATGATGCCACAGGTTAATACGATCCCATGTCCCAAGGTGTTGGTTAAAGAAGCCAAAGTGCTACTGAGCATTACCTTAAGCCAGTGTTCATTGAAGCGAAGACTGCCTCTCGTGACACGCGGGACGGTTCTGATGGCAGTCGCACTATACCGCCCACAACGCCTCGAACCAGACGTCCGCGCCCGCAGGCAGCCCTCCTCCCCTCGACCCCCTCCCCTCACACCCCCCACACTCCCCGCCGGTCCGCTGCTCCTACCAAGCGGCGCAATCCCCCCGCTGGAATCCTAGTTGGCACGTGGAAGCGTGCTGGATTGAGTGCAAGAAAGGTAGCTCTGGGCTTGAGTAATACCGTGTACGTGTCGGTAGATAGCCGTGGGTCCGTCCGTCGACGCATTACCAAATTGGACCGGCATAGGGAAGAAGTGGTTGGGTCCAGTTATGATGGCAGTCAGATGTCCTATCCCCACGAAGATATCAAGTACGAACGGCGATTCAGAGACATGAGCAAGGAGTAGGTGATCTAAAGATGGAATCTCAGCATCTGAAAGTCGCCACACGTACTGGCGGCATCAAGCAATTAATGTCCGACGACGCAAAACTTCGCTTCAGCCAACGAGCAATGGTCAAATATCGGACCCAGGTCCACAAGATTGTTGAAAAGAGTCTCCCGCTGACACACTTGACTTATGGTAATCCTGCACGTGGGAAGGGGCTCTGCGGCCTGATGATTCGCAATGGCTGGTCAGCGCTTCGTGGCCTTCATATCCGAGATGGGATGTTGATGCTGTTAACCGAGTACCACAAGTCTCAAGCACGGACGGGACCGATATGCACTTAGTTAAGCACCGTACGCACAGCAAGCTCAACAAAAAGTTCGACGTGGAAGATGCCCGTGACTTGTCAGGCCTTTTCTCAAATCCACAACCAGCGACGGTGATGCCGGCCATCTCGACCCGACACTTATCACTCGCTGGAGAGAAACCTGTGGTCGATGATACTACTCCATTGCATGGAGGAAAACTCTGAGAACGCCACACATTACTATTGCTGTCATGGAATCGGCTTGATATATTACAACAGGAGGCTATCAGGCGGACTGATGAATTTCACTTTCAATTATTGAGAGCCCAGGTGCGATAGGGAAGACGAGAACTATCGCCGCTTTTCTCGCCTGTAGGACTATCATCACCGAGCATGAGCGCGTCATGATATGCGCTGTCAGCGCCTACGCCAGATAACCCTGCATCCGGCAGCCGCCGACGCCTCACGCCCAGGGGCATCTTACACCAAGATTACTCATAGCAGTGATATCCTAGCATCTGACAAGTTTAGCATGAGATTCCCCGTGGAGCTCGGCCAAGTCTTATCCGCAAAGTAAGCCTTCTGAGTGAGAAGGTCATCTCACCATATTGTCTATAAATTATCCAAACACTAGATATTAGCTGGTCACCAAAATGACTTGTAACATGTCACGGACAGCACTCAGCTGGATTCTAGGGCGATATTGACACCCTCCACTTCTCACTCTTCCAAGCCACCTCACTCTCTTCACACCCAGCCATTTTTCTGGCTAACTATCCCATTACCCACTCACAGTTCAATAGTAAATATTTGTCCTCGCTTCTGACTACTCCCAGAGACATCTGGACATTGACCGTAATTGGCGATCAGGCCCAGACGATGATATGTGTACAATGGTGTCTGTTTAAAAGGGAGGACATCGAGCCGCTACAACCCTCCAAATGTCATCATCGTTATGTTTGTCATTGAGTCAGTGCTTACGGCTGGAGTCTCGGGCCATCCTGACTCCATCGCGCTATGGTATCTCGCTGTGGTCTCTCCGAGAGTCACCGGTCACAAAGCTCTCGGGAGCCGTACTATTAGCTGTGGGGTAGATCAAGGCAGACAGCACTCGGAGTTCCACAAGACATTTCAAATCACACACATAGATTTCGACTTTCAGTCGATCAAAATATACAACAAGGAGGCCCGTCTTTTTTGTGGCAACGAGATTTGTGTCATCACGCCGTACCGGGAGCAAGCAACGATGATCCGACAATCGCTCTTCAAAGCTGGTGCCAACGAAAACTGGTTCGAGTGAGGTTTCCTTGATGTCCGTCGAAGCGCTCGTTATCACTTGGAGGTAGTAATACATACGAGCAAGGAGCACATACTGGAGATAGCACAGACCTGGCAACTATGTATACTGCTCTGGGAGTGATTTAAAGTTAGCTTTAACATGCTGACTGCTTCAGGCTCAACAACGTACCATAGTCTTTGGCACTATTCAACTCCTTGGAGCAGAAGGGGAAGCAGCAGGACTTGAGGTCTCAAATCTGAAAAGGAAGGCCTCTAATGTGTCGAGTGCAAGTAGTTCATCACGCACGCAGCTCGTGGACACGCAAATTGCCCATGGAGGATGCTAGGCTGAAGACCGAATTTAAGGGGCGTTTAGCAGCGGGCATCAAGGAGAAAATGGAGGCAATGTACAGGCAGGTGGAATTTTAGGACAAGTATTTTTTTCTGCTGCTGGACCTTTCTGATATCTGCCCAGTCTTGAACTCCGGGGGCGGAGTGGTTTCCTTCATAGGGGGGGAGAGCTGTGGATGGGATTGGGGGCAATAGCGTTTTAGCTCTCGCTTATTAAGCAAGAGGACCCTTGCTTCGTCACTTCATATGATCATAGATAGCATCAAGATACACCACTAGTCGATAATACAATCAACCTCTTTTAGAGCTCAAAATGTTCCTGTGCTAGAGTGGGGTCTTTCAGTTTGGGGGCTGAACTGGGATTGAGCGAGCTATTCTCTATGTGTGGTATGAAATAGAGCAAAAAGGAGCTTTGCTTGTGGCAGATCCCACAACAAACATACGTTCTTCTTAGGAAAGACATGCATCTCTTAAGAGGTAGCTAACACTTATTGTATGATGAACCCGATCATAAACTCACTCAGGACGAGAGCACTTGGCCGCCTGCCGGCTCCAATATCGAATTATCATTGTTCTAGGTCGCAAAGATCGAGGCAGCTGACTTCATCCCTCGCGGGGTACGACATGAACGTTGGCCAGTATTTGGATTCGACCCATTCGGCAGAGTGTACGAAGATCAAACCCCAGTCCTCCAAGGAATGCTAAATCCTCAAAAGCGAAAGTCATAATGGTTAATTCGTCAGTATTGAGCTTTGGACCGAGATATTTGTGCGCAGATGAACGGTCCAAACAGGGATTTTGTGCACTTGTCAACCGTGGATTTATGGACGTTTATAGTTGCCAGTTCGTCCTATGGTGAGACTGTCACTATACTTGTAATGGGTAAGGACGGGTTTGGGGTTAGTAAGGACCAATTCAAAAGGCTTAATGGACAAATCCAATGCCGAGGGATCCATTTAAAGCTTATAATCGGCCAGAAGTGAGTGACAGGAAGGAAACACCTTGAAGAAAAACGTGGCTGAATTGCTGCACGTGCATAAGATCGCAGAAGACGTCTTATCATTGCAGAAGAGAATGTATACCCGTACCAAGCTCACCGTCCCCTTCATCGATTCCTTCAAAATATAGAACATTATAACGACATAGAATTAATCCGTACCTCCATCATCCCACGTTCCCACGTAGCAATCCCATCACATCCATCCTCCACTAGTTCCTGCAAAGCAGTCATATTATCACCCCGATCCCTAACCACAGCCCCCACCGTCTCCACCAACGTCTCCCCATTATTCTCGAACCAGTCACCCAGCCCCGCAACAAATTGCTCCACCATCCCTTTCGAGCCACTCAAATGATCGTGATGAACAAAGACCCCATTTGCTGGTCTCACATGGCCAACCACACATTCAAACAAATGCATCAGCTGTCCAGGGTCCAATTTCAGCATATCTTCCACAACGTAGTACTGAGTAATTTCGTCGCCCCATCCCTCCACAGCACCGTGGCGATGCCCATGGCTTTTCGCCATCGAAAGCCTTGATACATGCGGTGTGCTATGGAAGTACCCCTGCTGAAACCCCGCGCATTCATCTCTCGCCTTCGCAAAGCCGGTCGTGATGATAAGAGGTAGGTGATCATCAGGATATCGTTGCCTATGCCGGCGAAGCACAGTGCCATTGGAAGGACAGATCTGCGAGTGCAGTACTTGGCGGAAGATGGCATGTAGATCTAGCATTTCCGCTAGCTGCTCGGAGGGCCATGGGCGGATGAGCATGGCTCGAGTACGGATAATCTGGGGATGGAGACGCGTTGTGCGTACATGACGTGAGGTATGGAACGCGAGCGTATACAGCCACATGCGGTAGCATGCTCGTCGAAGCTTGTAGCATTCCACTCCGTTCAGTAGGCGTCTTGAGGCGCTATCCTCGCCGCGCCATTTCTGACTCGGGTATACGGCAACCCACTGATTGGCTACACGGCCGACTTCGATGAGGCGTTTGAGTAGGGCAAGGGATTGTGGAGGTGCTGGGCGTGGGATATGGGCCAGTTGGCTTTCATTGTGGGTTACGACGCGGATAGCATCAGAGAGGGGACCGTATTGGGCTTCAGCGGCTTGGTAGAGGGTTGGGAGGCGATGGGAGGTGAGGATGGAATGGAAGTGCTTGCACGTTGAAGAGAGAGCGAGTAGGGAGGAAATGTCGTTGCTGGACTGGAAAATATGGAGGAGGAGTTCGTTAGCTAGGTCGGTAATGTGCATTTTTGTCGTCTTCGGTTGGTTTTTGGAAATATGGTATTTTTCTGTTCGTTTCTTGATTGTTTTGTTTTCTGTTGCTATGCAATCTTCTCTTCGTCCCCTACATTGGTTAGCAGCTTGAAATTCACAGCTGGCAATAGGTTATACCTATACAATCTTTCTAATGTAGACTGATTATTCGACGCGGCGTCGTGCAGCTTCTTACGCTACTCCACCGCCGAAAAGAAGCTCAGGGGATGTCAACCTGCGAAGACCCCGTCGTTGGGGCTATGATTGAAATGAGATACATCCTTCGATGTTCTCAGGGGCATTACTGATGAAAACTTTGCCAGTCCTTGGAGACTGGTAGCGTTGTTGAAACTCATAACTGCTATGGAGTGGAAAGGAGAAAGTTTCAGAAAAGCAGATGGAAATATTGTCACTAGCGCCAAGTCTTGGCTGACTCATCGCGACTCTATCTAATTCTTGGACCAATGATACAGCTTTTCCTGCGATCTAGATGATGTTTCAACTCATATATTCATTGACTACGCGCATCCTAATCCTGTCAGCCAAATCTATCCACCCATCTACCAAAACGCTGTCGTCATTACTGCGAGGTACGAGGAAAAATGCTAACCAACGTAGCCACAGCAAAAGATGACACGTGAAGGCGTCCCGAGTCCGAGCTGACGACGTTATAGGGTTTCATATTCCAACGTTACGTTGCTGTTCTCTTGCTATTCCTCTTTCACCTCAGGTGCTGGCTCCCTCGTGCCCACTCGTGCTAATATAAATTCCTGCGCTTCTTCTTGATGTTTGATTAACATGTCATTTAGCCTGCTTTCCGGCGAACGGACTAAATTCCCAAAGCGCTTTGATGGCTTTTTGCGGTCGATTTCCCAAACTAAGTGGTTATTGGAAACAAAATTCAAGGAGTGCTGTATGAATTTCGTAAGCTCGGGCTTAGTGACCAAGGCTTCGATGTGAAAATACTGACCGTCTTATACCATTTGGAGAGCCAATATACCTGGCCCGCGTCGGAGACAGCGGCAAGGTGAGTTTCAGCAATGAAGTTAATTAGACCTCTGACTCGGTTCATAAACTCTTGCTCTGATGGAGCACCATTAGTCGAATATTGGCCTGTTGCATGGCAGATAAGTAATCACGAAAAATGCTTACCACGGGTGCCTAAGAGGCTAACAACAGCCTGGTACGCTGCACCAACACCGACGAAGAAGATGTCCGGAGAGTCGTTGCAACTAAAGAGACATTAGCTCAGGAAGCGATACTTATACGTATGGCGTGTATTAGTACTCGATGTAATTCTCCCACAAGTAAACAGCAAGCTCGTTTGTGGCAGCCATCCGCGTTGCTTTATCTTCTTCAGAACAGCCGTTGGCAGTCTGTGAACTGTGTCAGTACAATATGATCGCTGAATGTCAGGCTGATGCTTACGTCGACGTCAGGCAAGTATTTTGGAACGTTGACATCGATGACTCCATAGCCTTGTTTAGTAGCCCAGTCAATGTAGTGCTTTAAGCCATCAGCCTTTCCGCAAGTCAGCGAAAAATGTTCGTGATATGGATTGATCACGTACAAGCCAAGTATTATGCAATTCCAATTGCCTTGATACCGGGTTTGGCGCTCCCATAATTTCTGGTCTGAAATATGTTAATCAATTGGGGCTGACCAAGCCTAAAAGGGTAGGCTCACGGATCGTGGAAGATCACAACCAGTGGAATGTCTTCCTCGAAATTTGGTCTGTACTCATTTCACTTTAGATACTTACGGAATCAGCTGGGCGTAACATACGTTGCCATAACCTGATTCTCAAAGGATCTGGCTAGTCGGTCTCTGTATATCATAACGCTGGTCATGTTGTAACACTCCCTCAGTTGACTAATTTGGTAGATACGTATCACCTCTGTTGTTGATCAGTATATCTCTACATGATTATAACGATGATAAGATACCATGCATAGGGTCAGCACCGGCTTTGTCGAATCTCTCTACTTTTACTGTCAATGGGTGAAGTTGGCATGGAATTGGACAGCAGATACCTTCATGCACGTCTTTAGGTGAGAGACAAGGCCAGTGCACTGATTGATGTATAGCAACCATTTGTACAGTCTCAATCCCCACATCCGTAGGTCGAGCTGGTGGCAAACGGTCTGGCTCCTCGCCAATGAGGGTCCGTGTAACTGCCAGGGCTGATTTCGAAATTGAAGTAAGATTGTAGCCACCCTTGAAAAAAGTCAATTGGAGTGGAGAGAGTGAGCGAAGCAACTGTTGCAATCACGAACCTCAAGACAAACAACAAGTTTTCCTTGTGCTAGACCCATAAGCATATGCGTCATGTGGGCATAGCACGCAGGTGTAACGAAACAGCCACCGAGTTGGTCTCCATCAGCAGCGTCGAATCCAGCGGCAACTAGAACACGTCAGGAACCTGGCGGAACACCGAGCAATTGAATATCTACTTATGACAAGGTCCGGATCAAATTGGTATGCTACGGGCATGACTATGTGCTGAAATGCCAGCAAATAATCGGCATCCCCCATGCCCTTCGTAGGCCAGGGGATGTTGATATTCCTAAGACTATCAGCTCGGGTTCAACATGCGCCTTTATCAGCTTTATATACTTCCCAAGCCCAGCTCCAGCACCGCAATGCTCATGGTCGCCATAATTGCCTGCAGGGTAGAAATTCCCGTCTTCGTGCACGTGCAAGGAGATATATAAAACATTCGGGTTTTGATAGAAAGCCTGTTGAATGCCGTTGCCTATTAGTGTTAGTCGTGTATTAGGACCGTAAGTTGGCTCCGTAGATTTACCATGATGAACATCCCTCAAGGACGTAACGAGTCAGCAAGATGGCTATATATTTGGTGGGAGTTCATACCAATCGAGGATCAGAATCCTGCGGCAGGTCTCTGGGAAGTCCAGTTGACACACTTTCGCTGCAATGCTGACATTGTCGAATATGCAAAACCCCATAGGCCGGCTGCATTCAGCATGATGTCCCGGAGGTCGTATGACTGCAATAGCATTTTTGACTGTTCTTGCGGCGACGGCTCTGCAGGTTTCTATCGCGCCTCCTGCTGATAATAAGGCGCAGGAAAATGTCACTGTGTTCAGGTATATAGAGTCGTAATTCTTCTCCAAGTAGACAAGCGTATCCGGGGTCATTTCTGCTTCGACGTCAGCCACTTTTACTTGATAACTACTTTAGATGTTGGCATCAGCCCACCACTGGTGCTCTTCATAAAATCATAATGCTTTTTGTCATGTACCAAGCATACTTCAGATTCGGTAACGTTGCGAACAGGGATTCTTTTAAGAGGATTGGGTATCAATGTCCCATTATTGAGGAGGTCATCCTTGACAAGTCCTGCCAGACATAGTTCCTGGTAGATTTTGAAGATCCTTCGAGGATCTTCGGGATGGTAATCAAGTCGTTGCTTTGGAGGATCAAGCTCACAATGATATCGCATACGAACATCATAGCAAAGTCCTGTGGGCAATGACGATGTGTAAGGCTTTGGAGGCTCGTGCTCAGCTTCTGAGTCATCCATCATCATCAAATCATTTGGTTTTTCATCGAGTCCGTTGCTATGATCAATGCTAAGATGGTTTGCAACGTTGTTTGCCAAAACAGAAGACTCTCTAGACGGCTCTCGTTGGCGTCGGCGTGGTCGGGTCGACACTTCTGAATCGCTATTCGTTGGCGTCGCATATCGTTGCGGATCTTGTAGTCTATTTGGAATTCCGGAACCGGGAAGACCTGTGAATAGCATCGAGCCATTTGGTGGCCTCCCTCGTCTTTCGTTACCACGTGGGAATCCCCTCGGCAAGCTCTCTGGTGCGTCTGGCATTTGTGAATCATCATCGCTGGGATCCATATCTGGGATTAGTCTGTAGGCAGCCTTGCGCTGGCCGTAGCATAGTCTGGATGCGGGGACAACGCTAACAACTCCAACATAAGAGTCTTCCTCTTTAGACCCCTACAAATTGTTTCACCTGTATATCCTCCTGGTAGAGACAATAATGAGGGTCAGCGCAGGATACTTCTGCCAGCATATGGAAAATAGGAGCAGAATCCAATCAGTAAATCATTGGTACAAAGACATCAAGTGCAGGGATTCAATGGCGACCAGTTTTGTATCCATGCAATGGCTAGCGGGTGACCACCGTCTATTCTTTCTTCAATGAAATCAAGCGCAATCGTAATCCCACAAGGACAGACAACCGTACTCACAGCTTGATTCATTTAGACAACAAACAACCGCATACAAGTAGCACGAAAAAGGCCTAGGAAGCTTTCGGACAGGTGTTCAACAGCGCAAACATCGCATGCTGAGTTGGTAATGCAGAAACATGGCGCTAGAGCCAATGCGGCAAGAAGTTTGAGAGCTAGCCCGGTCGTATTCGTATTAGGGCGGTTCGATACCATCAGGACTCAAGCATCGCGAATATACATTCGTTCCCTTTCTCCAAGCTTCTTTCCTGAACTATGCATCATTTGGAGAGCAAATTTGACAGAACAGAGATGGGTAGTTGCTAGGATTTCACTTCATGGGATCAGTAGTTGAACCTCGCATAGAAATGTCTTAATTCGTTGCTATCTACGTAGCCTTCGCATCAAGAAACTATCTTAGACCACCAGGCCGATTTCAAGACTGCCAACATTTTCCTCTAATCCACCTTAGTTATCTATGTTGAAGACTGCTACTTATTTCATAATCGACTGCGATTTTCAATGATCTGTCCTGATTCCTACTTGTGGCTGTGATCGACCTTTGAGATATAGGCTAATTGGCTGTTAGTGTTGCTCTTCAAAATTTATTTGGAAGCTGTTCCATACCCAAAAGATCCAAGACACGGCGGGAGTAACCCCACTCGTTGTCGTACCACGCAACGAGCTTAACGAAGTTCTTGTTAAGGGCGATACCGGCCTTGGCGTCGAAGATGCAGGAGTGATTGTCTCCATTTAAGTCAGTAGACACGAGATCATCTTCCGAGTAAGCCATGATGCCTGGAAACCGTCAGCCAGAGAGTCACGAAACGCGAAAATGAATCATACCCTTCAATTCGCCGTCGGAGGCCTTCTTCATTGCCTCCTTGATCTCGTCGTAGGTGACGGACTTCTCGAGACGGCAGGTAAGGTCAACCACGGAGACATTCGAGGTGGGTACACGCATAGACATGCCAGTGAGCTTGCCATTCAAGCTTGGGATAACTTTGCCGACGGCCTTTGCGGCACCAGTGCTGCTGGGGATAATGTTCTGAGCAGCAGTGCGGCCGCCTCTCCAGTCCTTGGCGGATGGGCCATCGACAGTCTTCTGAGTAGCGGTATAAGAGTGAATGGTGGTCATAAGACCCTCAATGATGGTGAATTCATCGTGCATGACCTTGGCAAGAGGAGCAAGGCAGTTCGTTGTGCATGATGCGTTAGAAATAACCTCGAGGTCGGACTTATAGGTCTCGTTGTTAACGCCCATGACAAACATGGGAGCGTCTGCTGACGGCGCTGAGATGACGACCTTCTTAGCACCACCCTTCAAGTGAGCCTTGGCCTTCTCTGTGGTGGTAAAGACACCCGTTGATTCGACGATGTAGTATGCGCCGGTATCCTTCCATGGGATGGCACCGGGGTCCTTCTCAGTGTAGAATTTGACTTTTTGGCCATTTACGATGAGGTCCGAGCCCTCAACTTCGATCGTACCTTTGAATTGACCATGCTGAGAGTCGTACTTAAGCATGTATGCCTAGTTCGCAGGGCGGTAACGTCAGCCACTACTTCGGAGCCCGAGGGGTCCATGACAGTAGAGTAGCTGGGAAGGAGCTTACTGCGTAGTGGGGCTCGATGAAAGGGTCGTTGACTGCGACGACCTTCACGGCACCGTGCTCGACACTGGTGTCAAAGATGTCAGCTGTAGCTCTACTAGCTTGAGCTTCGGGAAAAGCAATCGCGGGGTACCTACGCATTGCGGAAGACGATTCTGCCAATACGGCCGAAGCCATTGATACCGACGAGTGTCTCAGACATATTGAGTTATGGTGATTGTGAGCCAAGTAAAGTGACAAGAGATGTGGAGGAGGGTATTTGTAGATTAGTGCTGGAGAAAAAAATCTCGGTGGGGATTGAGAGCTTGGGTGAAGCGTCATATTTCTCTTCGCCGAGACGCCGCTCGTTCGCCAAGACCGTCATCGGTGGGGCACTAAATTGTAAGCGGTGTCCGTAAACTCTGCGGGCGGTGGAGGCCGAAGGGAAAGACAGCGCACAGCAGGGCAAAAATAACTCATCCTGATCCCATGACGCCTTTGATACGGAGTCATATTACCCATCTCAAAGGTCATACATAGGATACTGAATCTAATCTAGAACATGAACATCATCTCTCGCCACATGCTAATCCTTTTCATTGCTTTCCTTTCCCCTACAAGGTCGACTCCAGAGCAAGGACCTAGGAGAGCATTTGTAAGCTTACGTTCCATTCGAGACAGATGATGACACAAGGTGGCTCAGATTACAGCATGAGGTGACTCACGATAGCTGTCCTTGTTGGCAGGTACACTTGTATGAAATTCTTTCGTCCGTTCCATTCGAAAGGTGTCGTGAAGAACCTCGTCCCCTTCGCATTGCGTCCAAATCCACCAAAGTCTGGCTCATCCGTGTCTATCACAATCTGATAAGTCCCAGCTTGCTGTACCCCCACTCGATAATCGGTAAAGCTCTCTTTTGGATGAAAATTGAATATCCACAATAGTCCCGCCCGCTCGAAGACAATGACTTTGTCAAGCTCATTCTTTAAGCTGACATACGCTTGCTCAGAGTGTAGCCAGCCGTATTTCTCCTCCGTCCATTGCATCTTACCGTCAAAGTCGTTGAGAAAGTTGTAACGCAACAGCTCGTCATCCAAAAGGTTAAACTGCCTTCTAGCATACCAGTAGCTGTTATTGTTGCCTTCCCTTGGGAAGTCAAGCCATTCTGGATGGCCAAACTCGTTACCTTCAAAGTTGAGGTACCCTTCTCCACCAAGGCCATGGGTAATCAGTCTGATCATCTTATGCAAGCTTAACCCTCTTTCAATGACGGGCGTCATTACCGTCAGTTTCGACATGTTTGTATATAACTCTTTGTCGCAGAGCCACATCATCAGCGACTTGTCTCCGACTAGCCTAAATAGCCTTCGCATCAGCTCAACACGTGAAATTCGTGAAGATCATCTTACGCTTGATCATGGCTCTCAGCATACGCAATTGTCTTTTCGCCATGTCTCCGATTCGTCAGGGTAAAGCATAAAGTACCCATATCCCATTCATCGTCTTGCTTTTCCTTGAGCCACTTGATATACAGATCTGGGATGGCCATAGCAAGTCGATAGTCGAATCCAATACCGCCGAGTGACAATTTAAGACATAGAGCAGGCATGCCTGATACATCCTCCGCAATAGTGATGCAATTGGGATATATATTATGCAGCATCTCATTAGCCAGCATAAGGTAAACCACGCCGTCTTCGTCGACATTAGGTCCAAAATACTCGTGATAGCCTCCCGAAAATCCACTTTGCATGTTAGCAAAGCTAGGGTATCAATATTGGTGCTTGACTTACGTTCCAACTCCATGATGGGTATAAAGCATGCTTGTTACGCCGTCAAACCGAAAGCCATCAAACTGATATTCATCCATCCAGAATCGTAGATTAGATAAGAGAAACCGCAAGACTTCATGGTGTCCGTAGTTGAACAGCCGACTGTCCCATTGTTCATGTCTACCCTTCTCACCTTCGTGAAAGTACAAGTGATCTGTTCCATCAAACTGGTTTAGTCCGTCCTCCGTGTTTTTCGATGCATGGCTATGCACCATATCCAAAAGCACTGTGATGCCCATGCCATGAGCTGTATCAATCAACTCTTTCAGCTCCTCTGGTGTGCCGAACCGACTGCTAGCTGCGAAGAAGCTATTGACCTGATAACCGAAACTTGCGTAGTACGCGTGCTCCATTACAGCCATCAATTGAATAACATTATAACCAAGATTTTTAATGTGCGATAGGACATTGTGTGTGAATTCTTTGTATGTAGTGATGCGTGTTTCGGGTGACGAGATGCCTACGTGGGCTTCATAGATGCGGGCGCTTTGTGGTTTGGGCGGTCGAGGATGTTTGAAGTGGTATCTCTCGTGCTGTGGAGGATGCCAGAACACACCATCGTACACGGGAGAGAAGTTTAGATCTTGTGTGACTCGTGTGATCCATGCAGGCACCCGTTCAATACGTGCGTGAGATGTGGGAATGACCATGGATATCTGCCTCTTTGTCAATGGCCGCAATCAAGGACGTCGAAGCCGTACTGCGGACCTTGACTTTGGTATTGTGTGGTATCCCGAGGTGTCCGTCTTTCGCAGGTAGCGTTACCTCCCAGACTCCAAAGTCCCCTCTTGTCATTGGCGTAGCATCTCTGTTCCAGCCATCTGCAGACGTATTCCGTCAGCTGAGAATCGAGGTAAAGCAGCTGGTACTGAGCCCTACTGAAATCGCCTATGAGGTACGCCCGTAGAGCGTTGGGAGCCCATTCCCGGTATGTAACGTCTCCGTTCTCGTGCACCACGAAGCCAAACTTCTCAGTCCCTCGGCTGAACTTGTCCAAGCCACCTTCTGCATCGTTGATTGTCTTGATCCATCTTTGAGCGTGACTGTATCTGCTCCTGAGCGCATCTTTGAAGGGTCCCAGCCATGGATCGAGCTGAATAACACCTGATCAACGTTAGTTAGATAATGTACCTCTTAATTACCTCGAGAGCTCACCAGTGCCGTCTGCAGGTATCTCGTTTCCTCCGGTTCGCCCTAGCACTGAATTGCTTGAGTCTTGGTTCAACACAGATGTCATCTTCTGAAAGCTTCTCTGGACTTTCCTGAGCATATAATTAGAAGACGATTCACCAGATCTTGCATAGGATTGTCAATTACTTATAGAACATGGGGAAGAGACCGATCTCACCTTAGCAGCACATCAGGGTCTGAATAGGCTTTTGGTTTGGTGGGGGCACCAGGGGGCACGAGGGGGCTCAACGGCCCATGTGAAATTTCCCCGCCATTCGTCATCGTGCATATGAGCCCGTCGACATTTTGGTCTGCGGTGTCTACTGCAGTAAACTCACTCGTCCTCTATATATCTTGGCGGAATCTCTTGCCACATCAAAGATAATTATATGTATTTCTATGTGCTATGGCAATTTTTTCAGATTCTAGGTGATTCACTCCTACCTACCACTACAAATTGTCCACAAACACAGATGCTGCATAGAAGCAATCTTTCTTGTTACTCCACGTTCTTACGCCTCAGTTGTGATATTCATCCATAGTGATAACACGACAGCATAGGTCTTGGTGGCATATATAATCATTCAGCTTCCAATTCCGGCGGCTTCTTGGCCTGAATCGTCCAATTGATGTCCGAAAACGTGGCAAAAAAGAAAATCCCAAGCTCAGGAGTAACTTAGACGTAGCGAGAAAATCATTAGCATGAATCTCAAAAGACACCGAGATGTAGATCCAAAACAAAGCAGGACCACTCACCAAGCTGGTTCGGCAGGGTAGCCATCCGCCCAAACGAGACCCCAGCGGTGCCGGTTCATACCGGTGTAGCAAGCACTTGCAGATAACCCAATGCCCAGCCTCTTCGATAGCGCCCCATGTGCTTACTCCGGTATCCAGGTAGGGCCCACGTGGAGCATCTGGAACCCAATCCACTGGCAAATCAACGAAGAGTGCGACAGTGATGGTGCACAACTGAGATACATTGCGTCTTTTAAAGGTCATGTGCTTCTGCGCATGCGGAAGTACTGACGCAGTATGAGCGCTGGATGCCATGAGTGCGTACTGTCTGTCATCTGTACGATAGACAGACATGAGTCCCCCAGGTGCGGCACTGCAGGCATGGCTATAGCCTTCGGCACTGAATTTACCAGGCGCAAGCCAGGGCCAATTGTTAGTGCATGCAAGCTCTGAAACTCACTTCTTCAAGTTGCGTAGCTGTGAGTTCAAGGGAGTGAATGCAGAGGAGTTTGAGACAATCCCCATCGGCCAGCACTGAGCGGCGCAGAGGAAGCCATGCAAGAGGATTTTATTAAGGAGCGAAAGCAGCGTAACGGCATGCATAGTACATCCTTTACGATAGCAGGTCCAGGTCCATGAATCGGATACTTTTTGGGTCGATAAATGTAACCGCGTAGGATGGTGTATCGCATATACGGGTAAAAATGAAGGGTAAACGGTAAGAAGAAGCTTTCAATCCAACAGTGTGCCTTGTAGTGTACAGCATGTGAGATGGTCAGGATGGCTTCGGAATGTGATTCACACAACAGAGGTAGTCTCTCGTCTCCCATGCACAGGTCGTCGCCGATGTTACAGGTCGTCTCCTTTCTCGATACGCTCGCGTCTAATGCTTCGAATCTCTTCGTCTCGGATCTCTACTTGCGTCGTAATGCCGTTCTGGGACGAGCTGCGGAGGCGGTGGAACATCAATAGGACTAGCCAAACATCCAGGGTCCGGTCTTTGACTGACTTGATGGACAGAATCCAAAGTCATTTTCATTAGGCGGCTGTAGTCCTCGAGCCTTTCGACTGCCTTCTTGGTAATTCCGATCTGATCAATCGTTGTACGGATATGGAAGATTGGCCGAGACCGCTGTTTTCTCCTGACCACCGGTTTTGCCCTGACCTGACGTTTCCAGTTGGAACGCAGTGCCATCCGGAAGGCCTCTGGTCGAGGTTCTTGGCGTGGTCTTTGGAGAAGAGAATTTTCTGCTGTCTCTTTGTCGGCATATTCCATCTCACACATTGCGATTTCGCGTATTCTGTCTCTGCAATACTGCTGTGAGCATACGTCCTTGAGTATGCATCGCTACGTACATACTTGATGTCTTCTTCATGCTGCTCTAAGTTGGCAGCAACGATCGTAGAGACTTCGTTTCGGTTAAGATGACTTAGGACTATATCACTAGCAGCAGATTAAATGTCAAGATAAGTAAACATTCGGGATATAAGCATACTTTGGGAGCGGTCTTGGGAGCGGTTCCAGAACAATCTGCCTCATGGTATTCGGGGCAGTTGCATCCCCAAAGGAAGGCTTATGGCAGGTTTAGCATGAATCGCAGCCTTAATCGGTAGGACTCCCTACCATCTCGCAACCCCGATAAATGTACAATTAAGAGCACGATAGCTACTAGATTGGCTTCTCACACAGCAAGGAATACGGATTCGCCCTCAAGAACACTGGCAGTGCTGGATGATGCAAACTTCGCGTTGATGCTTGTGGTAATTTCGTGCGGAAATATCCCGCGCTGGTGGGTCACATATCTTGACTTGATGGCACGTCATACACAGAGAGGATACCTGTGATGACAAATCCACCAGCATTTGTGTACTCGTATATACAAAAGGCATCGAAACATCTATCACATTTATCATTCAGCTTTAGACCTCTTACCAATCCATTGGACCTCCCACCCCCATACTCACTTCTTCCACGAGCAATTAGCACCTCCAGAGTGAAGATGGCGAACATACATACCCCGATTCCCCAATTGAAGCTCAATGATGGCACCTCGATCCCAATGGCACGTACATCAAGCCAACATCATAAGCACAAGCTGATACTTGACATAGCTTGGCTATGGCAGTAAGCCTCCTGACCAACCGGTTCTTACATAACGCTAACGCCATTGTTCAGCCGGAACAGCATGGTACAAGGCCTCGGAAGGATCCATTGATCGCAAAACAGTTGAGGCCGTAAAGACAGCAATTAAATTAGGTTATACTCATCTTGACAATGCTGAAGTCTATAACACCGAGAGTGAAATGGGTGTTGCCATCAAAGAGAGCAAAATTGAGCGTTCGAAGCTCTTCGTCACATCCAAGGTCTTGCCAAACATAGCAGACATACCAAAGGCTATCGATACAAGTTTGAAGAAACTCCAGCTCGAATTTGTCGACCTCTACCTCATCCATGCTCCCTATTTCGCAAAGACGGATGAGGATTTGCAGAAAGCGTGGGCGGCGATGGAAGACGTGAAAGCCTCTGGAAAAGCTCGCTCGATTGGCGTGTCCAATTACCTCGAGCGACACCTGAAAGCCACATTAGCAACGGCAAGAGTCCCTCCATCCATCAATCAGATCGAATTCCATCCCTATCTCCAGCATGGTGACCTTATCGACTTCCACAAATCTCAGAACATCGCCGTAGCAGCTTATGGGCCTCTGACTGCTGTCACGAGAGCAAAGCCAGGACCTTGTGACGAGATTCTGGAATCATTGGCGAAGAAGTACTATGTTAGTGAAGGAGAGATAGCATTGAGATGGTGCATTGATCAAGGCATTGTTGTAATAACGACGAGTGGGAAGGAGGAACGCATGAGTGACTATTTGAGGGCCATGACGTTCAGCATGACACCTAAAGAAGTCAAAGACTTGGCAGAAGCGGGCTCGCAGAAGCATTATCGAGCATTCTGGCAGGCGAAGTTTGGCGACAATGATAGGTCGTGAAGGGACCATGTAATGTCCTCTACATATGCAGAGGACCGAAGTGTACATACCTAGACCTATATGTCGGGCAGTCCCCATGAACATATACTTGATCCCAAGAGCCAATCCTATTAGCAATGTATCGTGTCTTGTAGAGGCACTGCTATTGGAGGCCACCGACATAATTAATGTCGACTAAGCATTTCATTCAGGTAGTGAGATTCCCATTTTCAGGAATGCGATGCCAAGCTGTCAAATAGAAGGCCCCCGGAGGTCAGTCCGCGCACTAGCCTCCCTATGAGCGTCATTCAGGGTTCCCTGCCAGCCACCGAGCCACCCTTCCAAGGACTTCCAAGGAAGTGAGCTCCAACCATCAGCTCATAACCTGGCTACCCACCATCGCTTCTTCAGCTTACATACTTCCCGCTGCGCATCCATCTGATCTACCTTATCCACAGCTACCCTAATTCGCCCGCCCAATAACAACCATCTCCTACACCCTCTCCAACACAGCGCGGCGAAACATCCGCCACATCACTGATCATGTCCTCAGTCAGCTCGCAGCAGCCCGAAAAGCCCCTAAACGAGTAACCATCCCTTGCCCCTCCCTAAAAAATTAGTGCACCGTTCACTAACCCCCCCCACTCCAGACTTCTAACCACCTCCCTCGTAGACATCTACGTCGGCACAGAAAACACCCGCTGGACCCTCCACGAAAAGCTCCTCTGCTACCACTCCCCCTTCTTCCGCGCCCGCTTTTACAACAAATCCAACCACCCAGACTCCGTTTCCTCCAAAACCTACGGCCTCCCCGAAATCGACGACCTACCCTTCGAGCTCTTCGTCGGCTGGCTCTACTCCAAAGCGCTGCGCTACCCCGAGCAAGAAAAAGACATCGGTGCCCTCCTCGACCTCTACTTCCTCTCCCAGCAACTCCAAATCGACAAACTAAGCGAAGATATCGTCGAAACCGTGCGCGCCTTCTACCACAATGCGCAAACCTACCCCGGTCTCCGCCGCGTACAATACGTCTACTCCAACACATCCGAAGACAATGAGATGCGCGAGATGATGGTCAATTCTATTGCGAGATATCTTACACTATCGGACACGATCCCTGCGCATTGGGAGAACGCGTTGAAAAAGAATGGACAGTTGAGCGTGGATATTATACGGAGTATTCAGCAGTGGCATTTGGAGGGGAGGAGCGTGCCGGATGCGCGGGATGCGAGTATGGATAGGGGGAGGTTGGGGAGTGAGGGGGTTAGTAAGGTGGGATTTTCGACGGTGGAGGAGGGGAGTAGTATGAGCGAGCATATTAAGAAGGAGGAAGAGGAGGAGAATGGGGTTAATGGGAGTTCGTGAGGTATTAAGGGCAATAATGGTGAAGAGGAGGTAGTTAGGTGATCAATTGTATTGATTTATGGTGTTAGGATTTGTCGCGAATATCCATTTGTTGTTCCGCGGTTGCGGGTGATCGACGAGGTTTCCTTTTTCCCGATGGAACCACGTGTACAGCCTAAATTACGCCTCTCGGTGTGCATGTCGGTAATCCTCACAGTCAAGTTGGCTTTCTTCATGAAAATGATTTGCATATAAGCTATTCATATTGGCGGAGCCTTCTCTATTAGTGTTAAGCTTGGGGTAATAAAAACAGTATGGTACATGCTTTTTCTCCTATTCCATCCGCGTTCCAAGTACCAGTACATTCCTACTCTTGTGGAAGGGCGCCCTGAGACAACCTTCCTCTTCCTCCTTAAGACAAAGCGCTTGCTTCGCTTGCGAGAAGACATCATTTCTTCCCCTTCGCGTCCCTGACCGCTTTAGCCTTCTCAGCCACTCCTCGACCGAAGCACTCAGCGCAGGGATAATTTTTCATGGTCTGGGTGGTATTGGTGGCGTGATTCATCTCCATCATAGCTATGTCGCACATGGTATACTTGGTATCTTCGAGGTGGCCGCACGAGAAGTGGATGTTTTCGATGTGACACATGATTGCTAGTAGCAAGGCGCTTTGTTGGGTATATGTAGCGACCGTTGGGTGGTATGTTGAAATACCGAAATGTTTCAATTGGTATAAGAGCAGGTCGCAATTGAGTAGAGTGGGTATGAAAGTTCGGAGCTGCGCCGCGGGTGCTGAAAGTGCTTCGACCAATTGGGCAGGCTTGGCGTGGTACTGTTGACCAATTGAGGAAAGCAAGGGATTATATCCACGTGTGAACTAGGAAGGAAGAATGCGGAGTAATTTTGTGATTGAATTTTCGATACTCCCGCCCACGTCGGGTGCGAACGCTTTGATGATTGATTCGATGGGGTATTGACAAAGCTTGGGGGTCCTTTGTTGGCGTGTAGCGTGGGGACACGAGATCCAAATTGCGAAATGCAAGAACGCGAAGTAGCTCCCGCTGTTCTGCTTCTTCTTGCTGCTGCTATGCTTGAGACGATCAATGATGCTGGGAGACATGTTCGGTCTTGGGGCTGTTTATATAGTGAAGATGGTACATCGTTGAGCCTCGATGCGTGGGATGCTGTCAGATCTGACAGCAGCGTGCCAACGACAAATGAGGTATCATAATGAAGCGTTAGAGTTAAGGTTTATCCGATAGAGTGGTCGTTGGGACCACAGATGGACCACGATCGTAGCGCGTTTAACCTGCATGATCTGGTGGCGAGTGGCGTAGAAAGGGCGGCTTCCTGATTGGCCAATACCTTCAGACCTCTGATGTAGCCATATCCCAGACCATTCCCACGAGGGAATGATACGCCTCTTGGTAGCGACCGAGAGTGTTCATTGCGACGTCCGTGGGCATTTCTACCCCTGGTTTCCCCTTCAGTCCATTGCGCACTAGCCAATCTGTATGCACCATTAGCGAAAGCCGTTTCCCTGTTCAGCTGAAATCGAACATACCACGCAGGTACTGCTTGTCGTATGACTCCTGACCTCGGCCAATTCCATAACTGCCGGCGTTCCAGAAACGACTACTATCGGGCGTGAGTACCTCGTCGATCAGAACAACTGTGGCCGGTGTGGCTGATTCGTCAAGCCCAAACTCGAGCTTAGTATCCGCAATGATGATACCACGTTCTACAGCGTAAGCACTAGCCTCCTCGTATATCTGTAATGACAGTGCTTCGATCTGATCTGCATATTCCTCGCCTACAATTCTGGCAGCTGCCAGAAAAGGTCATCAGCCGAACATTCAAGAGGGTTTTGGTAGCCGACGAAGCTGTCATTTCCAAGCTGAGCAGCCGCTTACCTTCTTCTGGACTTATGTTCTCGTCTTTACTGCCTAAATCAGCTTTGGTGCTCGGCGTCCACAGCGGCCGTTGTAATTTCTCGGACTCTTTTAGGCCCGTCGGCAGTGTAATCCCGCACACAGTGCCGTCATTCTGATATGAAGTCCATGCTGATCCTGCGAGATATCCACGTACAATGCTCTCGATTGGAAACACTTTCACGCGCTTAACAGCCATACTACGCGATCCCAGCCGTGTGACCAGATCGGGTCGAAGGCGTTTTTGCAGCGTCGGAGGTATGCCCAAAGAAATGAAATGTGTACGAAGCCCAGGTATCCTAGATTGGAGCAGATTGAACCAGAACTCGCTAAGTTGAGTGAGAATGGCGCCCCTCTGATCGATCCCCTGCCACCCCAATTCGGAATTAGCGATGGCTTTGATCGCCATTGTATCGGCAAGTTGCATTGATGTGTAGTCTTACATTCTTCATGACTACGTCGTAGGCTATCATTCGATGAGTGAAATTCCAAATAGCGGGTGAGTCTAGACACCTACCTGAGATCCTATCTGTGGCCACAAAAAGGAGGCTGGAATCATCGATCTCGTATATCTCACGGACTTTTCCAGAAGCTACGAGGCGCAAATATTCCGAAAGATCCGCCTGCATCAGAGCAGCCATTGGAGGAGGAATTGCAGGCAATGATGATGATGCTAGAGAACGTCGTCGAATGTACGAAAGAGGCTCAATTGAGGCAGTCGTAACTATCCCACGCTGCCACAATGCTGGATATGCACCAGACCCCAAGCGCTATTGAATCCAGGAGAATCCCAGGACTTATGATCTCATTGGTGGGAGCGAGATAATCCTTCGGAGTACGTGCATATTTTGAACCAGCTTGTGGGCAAAGGGTTTTCCTAAGAAAGGCGATACCGGGAGGCCAGACCTGTCGATAGCAGAAAGCTGTATTGTCGGAAGGAAACGAGTGGGCGTAGTAGATGGTACAAGAGGTGATTGGCAATACCTCGTGGAAATTGGTGGACTTTAGTTTGTTGATGGACGTTGAAATGCGTAATTGCGAAGTGCCGGAGACGTTCGCTCAAAGACCGGCTACTAATCTAGCTAGCGCGCTGTTTCGGAGATATGATAAGATCATGGAGATAATTCTCTTAGTACCTTAGTCTTCGAGTCTCTTCGCCCAACGTCATTCCTTCGATTACCTCAGCGTGACGGCGAGGTGCCCAAGAGAGAATCCTTTCGAGTCTTCTACGCGGTAGACATTTCATTATGTTTATTCTTCGCCTTCTGGGCTTCTGATTGTACGAAAATTGGTGCTTGTTACTATTTATGCTTCTGCGTACTTTGAGCCACCGCTCGCAGCTTCCGTACATGCGCATCGCCCAAATGACAGCCCATCTAAGCAATGGCACCACCAACGGTGCCAGCAATGCCACCTTTGCTGGTGTCTCGCTAAAGGAGCTTCCTAAGTCGGACAATTTCACGAGCAACCTACCACCAGATCCAGAATTCAAAACGCCCGTAGAGTCACACGAAGCACCTCGCGCGAAATTAGGTCCTCGAATGGTCAAAGGGGCGTTATATACCTACGTAAGGCCAGAAGAAACAGAAGACCCGGAGCTTTTGGGCGTCAGTCGAACTGCTATGAGAGATATTGGCTTGAAAGATGGCCAAGAAAACACAGAAGAATTTAAGCAGACAGTGGCGGGGAACAAGATTTTCTGGGATATCGAAAAAAACGAAGGCATATACCCATGGGCTCAATGCTACGGGGGTTGGCAATTTGGCTCTTGGGCTGGACAATTGGGTGACGGCCGTGCAATATCCCTCTTCGAGGCTACGAACCCTGCAACAAAGGTTCGATACGAGATACAACTCAAAGGTGCTGGTAAGACTCCATACTCGAGATTTGCAGACGGCAAGGCTGTTCTCCGATCGAGTATTCGAGAGTTTATCGTTTCAGAGACGCTCAACGGCATGCATATCCCAACTACTCGCGCTCTTTCCCTCACACTTTGCCCCAAATCCAAGGTCCGCCGCGAACGCCTCGAGCCTGGAGCCATTGTCGCGCGCTTCGCACAGTCATGGCTCCGCATCGGCACTTTCGATATCATTCGCGCGCGTGGAGATAGAAAGCTTGTACGCAAGTTAGCCGATTACGTTGCTGAACACGTTTATCCAGGCTGGGAGTCACTTCCCGCAGCCCTGGAAGATCCTTCAAAGCCTACCTCCTCTGCCATCAACGTAACCAGCGGTGTCCCCGCGGACTCGATCCAAGGAGCAGAGGGTCTTGAAGAGAACCGCTACACCCGCCTCTACCGTGCTATCTGCCGGAAGAACGCTCTGACAGTCGCAGCCTGGCAAGCCTATGCTTTCACGAACGGCGTCTTAAACACAGATAACACATCGCTTCTCGGCCTTTCCCTTGATTTCGGTCCCTTTGCTTTCTTAGACAACTTTGATCCAAGCTACACACCCAATCATGATGACCACATGTTGCGGTACAGCTACAGGAACCAACCAAGTATTATATGGTGGAATCTCGTCCGCCTGGGCGAGAGCCTGGGCGAAATGATAGGAGCCGGTTCAAAGGTCGACGACGAGGAGTTCGCCAATCACGGCGTGACAGAATCATTCGCACCTGAATTGATCAAGCGGGCCGAAACCATTATTGGCAACGTTGGCGAAGAATACAAAACCGTCTTCTTAGCCGAATACTCCCGTCTAATGCGTGCACGCCTCGGCCTCACCAGCGAGCTAGAGAGTGATTTCTCCGAACTATTCTCTGACCTCCTCGATACCCTCGAAGCCCTTGAATTAGACTTCAATCACTTCTTCCGGCGTCTCTCTACTCTCAAAGTTTCTAACCTCTCCACAACCGACGCTCGCTGGGTCAAAGCCGCCATCTTCTTCCACGCCGAAGGCATGACCGCCACATCCGGCGTCACCGAATCAGCAGCAAAAGAGCGGGTAGCGGCGTGGCTTGAGAAGTGGGCGAATAGGGCGCGGATAGATTGGGGTGAGGATGGGGATGAGGAGAGGATGAGGGAGATGAAGAAGGTTAATCCGAAATTTGTGCCGAGGAGTTGGGTGCTGGATGAGATTATTCAGAGGGTGGAGCAAGGAGGTGAGAGGGATGTGATTGGAAGGGTTATGAATATGGCGGAACATCCGTTTGAAGATAGCTGGGGTGGTGATAGAGAGGAGGAGGAAAGGTGGTGTGGAGATGTGCCAAGGGAGGGGAGGATGATGCAGTGTAGTTGTTCCTCATGAGAGGTTATACCATACTCAGAGGCATTTTAAGTGAGCTTCGAATTTGATTTTGAATTTTCTTTTTGATTTAACGGGGACTGTGAAGAACTCGCAGTATGAGACGACATACTGTTTACACAACGAAAAGCAATGAACACACTGATTGCATTTCACATTTTCCACAAGCAAAGTGCTGTAATTGTGACCCTTCTATTATCACCCAAGTCCCAGATGTTGCACTCCCTTGGAATATGGACTCTTTCTGCGAATATAAAATCGACTATTACCCTGCTATATACAGGTAATACATGAAGCGTGTCTCGGAATTATGAATGCAGCTGATGGGCCTTAACATCTAACAATGATAGATCATATGCTGCAGATCACACTCGTTAATCTCTCGGCACAGTATGCATTTACAGCCAAATCCAAGTTATTCACAAATAATTTCACATGCCAACTATCGCCAACCAGATTGTACAGAGTCACCTTAGTAGGGTATTGAATGGGACCCAACAGTGATGAACGTTTATTCTATTTTGACCTGCCGATGCCAATGTTGGGAGCTTTCATTGCTTGCACTGACAGTCATAATTGGCTGGCGCCCCACTTGTTGGCCTTGATTGGCATTAAATCGTTGTATGTGCTCCAATTTGGAACAGGAAGCCGACCAGTTTGCGAAGACACCTGAGCTCCACAGCGGATTGAACTGGATTCACACTTGCATATGCGCAACCGACGATGGACACGTACGATTTAGCTGAACCTGCTACGGATCTCAGAGCATCTAAATTTCTTGCTTATTTAGATCTGGGTATCCATGAGAATTAGCTCCTTAATGACCACAGAGCTGACGTGACTTTTTTTGTTTTTAGAGGCTCTCCGTCATTTTTGTTGCTACAGGATCATTGGTTGTCGGCGAATGAAGATGTTACTCCCATGGGATGTCGTCACTCAGCAGGCGCTAGCGGAACAAAGTGGAGCCTTTGCCGGCATTGGATCTTCAATGACAAGACAAGGCTCCCGCCCCTCACGACTCGAGAAATCGGACGACTCTGGCTTTTGTAAGCAGCTGCTGTAAGCTCAGGCTTCTCGTACGCCCCAGTCTACCGCTTCGCCCTCGCATTGTTCGTGTTGTTCGTGCTCTCCAAGCTACTGGACAGCAGACCGCGTATGTAACGCAACTCAAATCGTCAAGCGGGGAGGCAGCGTTAGGGCCAATCTGTGAAGGTAAACGACGGCCGCAGGCACGCAGCTGGCTTGACAGAGCCTGCTACACTACAATGACGAGTGCCAATAGCGGTACTGGTCCGGATGGCCTTCATTTGGTTAACCGCCTCAATGAGAGCAGGAGTCCGTACGTAAGTCCTCGATATGTCGCGCGTCGAGGCCGACGTAAGTGATCTCTTGGCTTATGCACACATTCATAAGGTTCGGGGACATAAGGACAATCCCGTAGCATGGCAGATGTGGGGACCCGAAGCGTTAGCCCTGGCTAAGGAGCACAATCGGTTGTTGTTTGTGAGTATTGGCTATGCGGCATGCCATTGTATGTCTTGTGTTTGACCTACTCCCTCGAATTTTGCCTCTTGGGAATATTGGGCTAATCTCTTGTCAGGGTGCCATGTTATGGAACGTGAATCCTTCAGCTCCCCAGAAGTTGCCCAGCTCCTCAATGACTATTTCATACCGATTAAGATCGACCGCGAAGAGCGTCCTGACGTTGACGCTATCTACATGAACTATGTGCAGGCTACGACCGGGTCTGGGGGTTGGCCATTAAATGTCTTCGTAACGCCTGATCTTGAGCCCGTCTTTGGAGGAACCTATTGGCCTGGACCTAATAATTCTATGACAGCCATGGGTACAGCAGTTGCCGAGACTGTGGGTTTCATCGATATCCTGGAAAAGATGAGAGACGTCTGGGCAACGCAGGAAGGACGATGTCGAGAGAGCGCGAAAGAGATCACAAGACAATTGAGAGAATTCGCAGAGGAAGGCGTACATAGTCACCAGATGGGGGATAAGGGAGATGGAGAAGGATTGGAGGTTGAGCTGCTGGAAGAAGCATACCAACATTATGCGAAGAAGTATGACAAGACTAATGGAGGCTTCTCGCTTGCGCCGAAATTCCCTACACCAGTCAATCTTACTTTTCTTTTAAGGCTTGGGCAATGGCCGCATACTGTCAAAGACGTTGTCGGCCATGATGAATGCAGCAATGCGACGGCGATGGCTGTTCATACGCTACGCAAAATGGCCAGAGGAGGGATAAGAGACCAAATTGGCTACGGGTTCTCAAGGTATTCAGTAACGAGAGATTGGAGTCTTCCGCACTTTGAGAAGATGCTCTACGACCAAGGGCAGCTTTTGGATGCCTACCTGGACGCGTTTCTGATCACCCGAGACCCGGAAATGCTAGGTGCGCTTTATGACATTACGAGCTATCTGACAACTCCACCCATGGCAGCTCCGAGCGGTGGCTTCTTCTCCGCTGAGGACGCGGACTCTTACCCATCGAAAAATGATACCGAAAAACGAGAAGGGGCCTACTATGTATGGACGCTCAAGGAACTCCGTGAAGTTCTTGGTGAGAAAATTGCTGATGTATGCGCTCGTTTTTATGGCGTTCGAGCGGACGGCAACATTGCAAGTGAAAACGACCCGCACGATGAATTCATCAGCCAAAACGTGCTGAAGATAGCTTCCACTCCAAGTGCTCTCGCAAAGAAGCTAGGCATGTCCGAATCCTCCATAATTGAGACCGTTAAGGAATCCAGAATCAAGCTCCGCCAGCACCGCGAGCTCCACCGTCCTCGCCCAGCCCTCGACGATAAAATTATCGTCTCGTGGAACGGTCTCGCCATCAGCGCCCTTTCTCGCACCTCCGCCGTTCTCCAATCCACGGACGCCTCCAAAGCCGCTGAATGTCTCCGCGCAGCCATCTCCGCCGTCAGCTTCGTCAAACCCGAACTCTGGGATCCCCAAACCAAAGTTCTTTACCGCGTCTACAGAGAGGGTCGCGGCTCCACCCCCGGCCTCTGCGATGACTACGCGTTCCTCATCCACGGCCTCATCGATCTCTACGAAGCGACCTTCGACGACTCATACCTCGAGTTTGCAGACACATTACAACAACGCCAAATCGAACTCTTCGCCTCGCCCGATAGCCCTGGCTTCTACACCACACCATCTCCTCATCCCCCAGATCTTTTGCTACGCTTGAAAAGCGGTATGGACGCCGCAGAACCCTCCTCCAATAACATCAGTGCACGCAACCTCTACCGCTTAAGCAGCATGCTCGACGATCCCTCATACTTCAAACTTGCAGGAGAAATTGTACACGCGTTCGAAGCGGAGGTGGAGCAATTCCCGCATACATTCCCCGGCATGCTCGGGAGCGTCGTCATGGGGCGATTGGGTCTCAAGGGTGTCATACTTACGGGGAATAGCGAGGAAGTGCTTAAGGTACTAAGACTGCAGGTAGCGCCGAATAGAACTGTGGTTGCGATTGGAGGGGGAAAGGGGGTTGGTTGAAGCAAAGGAATGGATTGTTGAGGGAGATGGATGGGGAGAAAGATGGAGTTATGGTTTGTGAGGGTGGGGCTTGTAGAGTGGGGAAGGAGTACTTGTAAGATGATAGTGGAGGAGCTAGGGTATATGATGGCTTCACGAGCTTGTGGGTATGACAGTGTTATGTGTGTTATCTATGGGCGGGCGAGGATGCAGGCGAATGCGGGCTGGCAAATTGTTGGAAAGCATGCGAGATGAATATAGTACAAGAGCAATACGAACACAAGCATAATCACGTCTACTATGCCGAGAGTCTATATCGTCGCAAGGTATCATGATACTTTTATTCATATACTATTCCTTAAGAAGCTCAGCTCGCATCATCACTCTCTATCAGTCATGTACCGTACTGCATCTCCCTCAGAGGCGGCACGCTCATACCACCTCCTACTCAGCATAAGCAACATAAACTTCCAACCCCTCCCCCTCAAACTCCACCTCCGTCCCCGCCCCCACAAAAAACACATATCCCTCTTTACACTCCAAATCCTCCCCCCACCCCTCAACCTCCCCTCCCCCTTGACACAAAAACAAACCGCCGGACCGCCCAACGCCTGCAATACCTCTTTATTCCCATTCCCCTCCTTTTTCCCCTCCTCCCCCTCCCGCTCGCCCTCCAACACCACCCTCAACATATCGAACTCCCCCATCGGCGGCGCATAAACGCTCGTATTCCCAAATTTTCCCTTGTCGCTCTTTTTTGCTGGCAGAAGAACATCTTCAGGGCTATGTGCCGCAAACGTGAGGTCCGTGCAGAAAAGATCGACGGAGTCGCGGTCAGGGCGGGGGCAGAAACCGGTATTGAGGACGTTGTTGGAGCGGGCCATGCATTCGACTATGTTTCCGGAGAGGTAGGCGTGGGGGCAGGAAGCGGGGACGTAGATAGCGGAGCCGGCGGAGAGGGAGAGGAAGTTCATGGTTAGAAGGGCGACGAGGTTGCCGGGGTCGGTGGGGAGTATTGGTCTTGCAGGCGGGGGAGGAGGTCGAGGATGTAGGAGTGTTGGCCGTATTTGGCTTTGGGGATTTGTTGGAGGGCGAGTTGGGTTTGGCGGATGGTGGAGTCGGAGGATTTGAGGATGGTGGAGACGAGGTTGCGGATTGTTTCGTTGTTGAAATGGGTTTGCTGGGTTTTGGGGAGGAATTGGTGGAGGGGGGGAGAGCGGAGAAGAGGGATTGGATATCGTGCGTGGGTTTCCAGCCGGCGAAGACTTCGAAGGGACCGAGTGCTATTGCTATTTCTGGCTTGTGGTTGTCGTCGGTGAATTGCTCGGGTTTTGCGCGTGGAGTCTTTGGGCGAGGTCTTTGTCTGGGTGGATCTGAAGGGGCAATGCCTTTGCAATTGACAGTATCTTGGGAAGGAATGGCACCACACCCCCGAATTTCTCCATGCATTTCTTGCCCAATAATTGCTCTTTGTTCTCATCGACAATTTTGTGGAGATCTTCTCCCGTCTTCAATGATTTGGCTGGTAGGACGGGATAGTCACCCATCCACATCTCGGCATACTCCTTATCTTCAACCTTGAAACCTGTGTTTGGGGTCTTCGAGCAGAGCACAGCGGCGAGAGATTCGGTACCACGGCGACCCCATGGATAATTCTAGTAATAGTTAGGAGGGAAAACTTTGTAGGGTTTGGTGCTGGGCTCACGTTGCATGAGCATTGAAGCTGAAATACTGAGGACACCATAATTGTAAATTAGTATTAGGATAAAAAGTACTGTTCGAAGCTGTTGGTTATATGCGAACTTTTGAATAATTTTGTAAGTTTTTCAATGTTTACGTGTTGCCAATGGCGTCACAGACCGTTGAGCTTCGGAGGTCTCGTCATTCTTGGCCGCATCTTCAGCATATGACATCAGAAACATTGACCAATCGGATGCGCATCAGAGAACCGCGAAGTGATGAGGATATTCAATGCATTACAGTCGTAATATAACAAGCGCCGAAGGAACAATGCAATGATGCAAACCACATGCAGGCTCTAGTCGGACAGACTGTGTGAATATCTTTCACGTACAGTGCCGGCTTGCCGCCAGATCGTCGAGCCAATTCATGCTCTTTCAGTATGAAAATTCAAGGACTGTGAACACGGCGCCGGCTTTCAGGAGACAATGTTTGAAACTTTCAAGGTAGGCTCACAGTACACTCCCAGGATTTCTAGCTCACGCAACCTACCGTTCCCTCCCAATCTGTTAAAGGGTTGCACCTATATCAACTAAAGGTTAGTTCCCAGGGATCTGAACAGCGTCCTTTCTCAACTGAAGACCCTCTTTATCCGTCATCATTCAAGACGATAAGTCCCAGGTCAGTCTCTCGTTGGAAGAGAAGTCCAAACCGCGGCCCAAAAGTACAGGGGTCGTAGCTGAACACATTGGCTGACCATCCGATCTATACGCGATTCTGTTTGCAAGGATGGTTCAGGAGATGGGCGACAATGATTATAACAAGGGTTTGAAGACGCAATCCTAGTACCAATCGGACGCGGCGGACTCAGTCTGCCGTCACGCAAAATCTGCAAGTCGGACAGAGGACTACTTGAGTAGCTGTCTGTTGATAATACTATTCATGTAGTAGCAGGTCGTTAGTGGTGCCGACATGCCCTGGTCACATCGCCTGGCAACGCCATTGCTATTAAAACAGGCCAGATCCATAATGTTGAACTGGATACGCCTGTGGTAATTCTCGACTCATTCAACAAATTGGTCTGGTCGCCGAGAAGCTTTCAGGGTCGATGGACGTCGAGCAAGTAGAGTATGTTTGTAAAGCATCTGGCTGTTCTCCAGTGGAAGCTTTGTGAAGAGAGGACAGTCGGAGAGTGCGTTTGCCGGATCATTGGGCATAACGTCCGGTAACCTTTGGAGGCATGGCTCCCGCAATTTGGTTTAGCGTCTATCTGTAAGTCGTTAGCCACTTTCGTATGTTGAGGCGGTTGGCTTTGGCCGTGGCCAGAGCGAAAGCCTCGCCTTGAACGAGCTTGCAAACATGAGATGAGGGAGGAGCCTAAAATGAAGACGAGACGAACATTACTATAACGATAGTCAGGATGATGGAGGTTGATATAGGAGAGTGTAGACTCACTCAATGTGAGTCTCCCACAGGTACCCAGCTTCTTGCTGTTTCATTAACATGGATACGAAGTAGACTGGTCTTACCCAGACCACCAGCACTTTTATCAACAGCTATTCCGGGAGTACGGTAGCATTGAGCTGAACGGAACTGTACACAGTATAAACCCCCTTACTGTACTTAAGGCTGGCGAAAAGCGCCCGGAAGACACCCTAAATCGAGTTACCTACAGGGCAGCGATATCGTACTTTCCAATCCTCCTTCAACCAAGTCAGCTTTGCTTTGGCGGTTAACTTGACCGGACTTCATTAGAAGCGGCTTATTCTCCGAACACCTTTCAGCCTCAGCTCTTCAACCGCCAGGAACTCGTGAATATGACGACCATCAACCACAAACGTCGCAAACGTCCGGCAGCTGCAGAATACGTCTGGCCTTACTTCTTCTCTTTGCCAGCAGAGTTACGCCTAGAAATCTACAGAATACATTTCTTCTCGCAAGACATCTACCCCGCCTCCGAGGTCCGCGAGGGCCAACTCGGCTTCAGATTCTACGACCTCCTTCTAGCAAACCGGCAGATCTTCAAAGAAGCGCAGCACGTTGCACGCAGACATCATATAGCCCAGTTGCAAGAGAGTCAGCAAACTTTGTGTCTCTATCAAAAGCAGGTTGGGTTCTATCTTGGATCTCCGACATGGAGTTGGGTTGTTGGCTCTAGAAAGACATACCACCCTAAGAGTCTTAACCCAGAATCACTCGCAGCCCTGCGCCTACCGATGCTGGGACTCAGTATATACGAGACTGAAGGCTCCTACAGGGACGGTTTCGAACTGGGGAATTTGAACGAATTCTGCTGCAAGCTGCGGACTGCACTTGATAAGGAAGGTGCTACCAGAACATTGGAGATACACTTCACCCGCGAGAAAATAAATCAGAGACAACAGATATTCGGATTGCTTTTCGATATGAGAGCCTTGTTGTGTCCTCCAATTACCTACAGCGTCACCATTGTGGACTACAAAGAGCGTCGTGTTAATGCCGTTCGAGCTTTCCTAAACAGCCTTGTTTGCAACGCCCATGTTCGCTGTGCAATGCCTCCATAACCTCTCCTGAACGGTTTCTCCCAGTGGTAAGTGAAGTGAATATCATGGAGCGAGCAAGGTTATGCAGGGTTTGCTGTCTCCTGGCAGGCGGGTGGGATCTTGCATAGCAGATCGTTTGACGAGATGAATATTGTGCGGTTATAAGCGCGGCACTGCCTGATACTATCGCTGGTGGAAGAATGGAGGCCACTGAATGTCGTTTGCTGCGACGAATGAACTCCATTGCATGCATAATGGACGAGTTTCATTTAATGGCCAGCTTTTGCACACCTCAATATCCGTATCTGGAAACCCAAATTTGCGGCCACAGTACAATTCGCTGAATATTAAATGCTAATACCGCTGATCATCTCCTCAAATCTGCTTCGTTCAGAAAGCCATCTTCGTATACAGGATGGATAAGAAAACTCAGATGGATCTCTCAAGACAAGCATGGAAGGTACGGGTGTGTAGGAGCTAGAAAGCTGTGCATCAGGAGGAAAACGCCAACATATGGGGTATAGAACTCGTCTCGCCCATGAATTGGCACGACACGCCTGGAGAGTGGCTCCACGATCGCCAATCTGGATGGAGATGTGTCGTGGAATGTCTTTAGATCGTGGAGTCTAAACCGTGCAGAACGCACGTACACATCTCCATAAAGCCTGACTAGAACCTCGCAGACAGGACGTTGAAGCGCTTCGCTAACGCTGTCTTATGTCTCGAGCGTTGCGTGGACTCTGAACGTACACTGCCGAAGTAATCGCTATAGTCCTTTACTGGAGAAATATGCCATGCAGGAACGTTCTCAAGTATATAAGCAACCTAGAAAATTTATCGGACTTGGCTGAACTGATATACTCGGACGGCTTAGGTTCGAGCGTTCGGCAATTTCAGTCAAATTACACAGCACTCGCAAACACTGAGATCTCCCACCCTACAATCGAACTCCGTCAGCCGCCTGGCTCTACAAGTGGGGAGAATGCACTCCTAGCTGGTCTTTAGGCAACAACATTAGGCCATTCATACCGTGGCTTTTCGTCTCGCAGAAACAACCCTGTCCGTTCTCTCTGCTCCATCCACGTCCTCCTCTAAAGTGGCCCTGCCTCCTTTCCGAACACAGAAAGGGCAAACCCCGATTCTAGATTTAGGGTTAGTATAGAATACGTATTTAGTCTTCGAATACGCAAAATACCATCCAGGCGCTGTATGCTGGTGGGCCAGAAATCAATGGAAAGGGACAGGTCCCATCTGCAGAGATATATCCGATCGCCATGAAGGACACAAGTGGCGGCTCCCCTGAATTAGTGCCGTACTGGTCGAGATCGTGTGCCATAGTGTATTAAGGCAACGGCTCAGCCCCGATAATCCTGTTACACAGCCGTTCAGTGGCAAATGTAACTTACAGATGTATTGTTTCAAACATCGAGAATAAGATATGAGACAACCTCGTAGAACGGTGCCAAAATCATCACGTATCGGGCGCGTTCTCACCTGCACACGGAAAATCCGGGACTGCCTTATTCCCATAAGCTGACAGTTGCAGATCTGCAAGCCTCAGCCGCACTGATTTGTGAAACACATGCGGGGCTGCCAGGCTGGGGCTCCCTCACTCCATCGATCTCAATCAAACGATGCTGACCGTCCGATATACTCGCTTATTCTATATTGATCTTGCTTCAAGACTAAATGGACCCGGTCACTCTGATTACAACCGTCATCACCATTGCCGGCGCCGTTTGTACGAGCTACGAACAGATATCAAAATTAGTAGCGCTTGTCCAAAATGCACCGAAGGAGCTAGAAGGGATCCGCTCCCGGGCAGCAAGTATCAACAGCCTTGTTACAAACCTCAAGCAGGCGTTAGAGGAGAGCACGATCAACAAGGCCGTAGAGAAAGATATATTGGCGCTCAACCATGTAAGAGCGCTGGATGGGCCATTGAAGGCTGTAGAGTGCACGCTTGACGAAGTTGTGGATAAGCTCACAAAACAATCTCGCCCTACAACCAGAGGGGAGCACTACAAGCTGCGTTGGCGATACTATTTCAGTACTAGTGACTGGGAGCAGCTGCAAACAAGATTGAACTCTCATATACAGGTCCTTGGCGCATCGATGCAAGGCCTGAATACGTGCGTCTTCGGCTTTCATCCCTACTCCACCCCCAATGCTGCAGCGTTATCTGACACCTTTCCCAGCCTTCACGTACTACGCATCCTTGGCGGCCCCAACAAAGACCCCGCAAGAACCCTCCGCACCTATGCCAAATCTATACTTGAAGGCCAAGAAGCTCGAGAAAGCACACTGGTCGACGAACGCAAATCCTCGCCCCTCGCCAGCTCCAACGACGATCCACCCTCCCCACTCCCCTTAGCTGAGCGTCGCCTCCTTGCAGAAAAGAAGCTGCGCTTGCAGCGAGAACTCCTGCAGTCTGCGCGGGGTGGTAAAGACTTCGACGTCTCCCTCCTGCTTGACGAGGGCGCTGAAACGGAGTGGAAGGAGGCAAATGAAGGGATGACAGCCCTGCACTTGGCAGCTAAATACGGCCACATTCGCGTCGCAGAACTGTTACTCGAGGCGGGTGCAGACATCGAAGCACAATCTGACGCATTAGGCAACGATTGGATCGTCCGCACAGAAAAGGATCGAACACCCCTCATCTGGGCCGCAGCGGCGCGCGATTGCCCGCGCATGCAAGAACGTATGTGTAGATTTTTGTTGGACAAGGGTGCCAACATGAACGCAAGAAATGTTTCTGCTCGTACACCGCTTCAAGAGGCGGCGATGAGTGTGTGCTACCCCAATAACAATGCCCATGCCACTATGGAAATGTTGATAAGTTGTGGCGCCCAGGTCAATGCATACGACATGGAGGGCTGGACGGCGTTGACCGAGTGTGGGGCCTATGGGAGAAAGGACCTGGCCGAGCTACTGCTGGCCAATGGAGCCCAGGTTGATGGCAAACCAGATAAAGACGATCCCGCAATTGACAGTAACCCTGTTTTGGGAGGGAAGCATTGCATTACCCCCCTAGTTGCCTGCGCTCATTGGAGCTGGAATGAGGAGTTGATTTGTTTGTTGTTAGATAAAGGAGCGGATATGGAGAGTAAGAATGGAAATGGCAAGACAATGGCAGAGTTGGCTTCTGATGCCAAACGTGGGATGGTGCTTGATAAACTGGAGAAAATGAATAAGTCACGACGAGCCGAGTCTTGAAGCTGGCAACAAGAAAAAATGGAGCTAAGGTTTGCGAAGGCTTCTGAACATTATGGTAGGATCATCAAGATTTCCCTTCATACCGGACATTTCTTTGCTGGTTTGATCCTATCAAATTATGGACGATAATCCGCATATGCTAGAAGGCATTCTCTCACTCGACCATCGCGCTCAAACCATTCTACTAGGAGTAATGAACCCTTTCAAAATGCTTAGGCTTTAGCTCTCTTGATATGAGCGTCCTTCATTTGCTTTGCTTTGGCTTTGATAGTTTTGAAGCTGGAAGAGAGATCCTTGGATAATGCTCTCTCTCACATGCTTCGGTGCTTGTTCGGGTGCCGGAGAGAAAGCAGGAAATATTTGAAGCATTTAGCCTGGTTCTTTCAGCACTCAATCAGACCGATTCTTTATTATAAACTATGAGTAGAACTATGAAAATGTTGCCAACGCTGGCCGTTAACACTTTTTCGACAACGGCTCTGGGTAATCGAAGCGTCCCCAAGTTCCCTCCCTAAACTATATCAGGTTAGTGCTTTCCGTTCAAAACAATAACTCGTATTTTATAACGCCGTCACACCCGGGAAATCTTAGCCCGTTCATTGCGCTAACAAGCTACTTTGACAGACTTCACAAAGGTCTCTAAAGGCGCTTTCAGAAACCAAACAATACTCGACGATCTATTATAGCAGTTATGGAGCTTTTATTCTCAAGCCTGGGCGGCACAGCTGGTGTTTGCCAGAGTAAAATGAGTAACGTAAATCTCGCTGCAGGGAATGTCGTGCGTTCACTGGGAGGTCATTTGGGTGTTATTCTCGCAAGATGGAATGTAGACATGCCTATGAGATGTTATTAAGCTTGGTACAGCATGCTAAGCTAAGACAGGCTATTGGATTAAACTAGGTCAAGTGAGCGCTGATATGCACTTCAAACGCCCACGGAACCGCTGTCTACGACCACGTTCCTTAACACGGAGCTTTATACTCATTTCCTGTTGGGCTGCCGAAGTGGCAATGCCACCAGTGCGAAAAGTCTCTTGAATGGAGCTCGTTTTCACGGCGTGTTGGGACGAGAGCTCCGGCACGCTGTGTGGAGTATGGCAATGGAGCTGATGCTGTAAGGATGAGGCTAGTTGCCGCCAGCGATAGGACGTAGTAGAGTGAATGCATGATTTGCGAGTGCTATTATCTTATGATCTCTGGCAATGGGTACGCGGAACTAGGCTGCGGGGATCGACGAGAGTGGTGTTAATGGGGGAATGGCCGATATTTGCGCTTGAGTCCTGTCAGCTGTACATCTGCTGCAGATTAGTGATGGGTTTTATGAACTGACAAGAAAACTGTGGCGCGGAACCAGCCTGGCCTTAAGAAGTGCAGTATTGTGTGGTATTGGGAATTTTGAGAAGGTTAGGTGGAAGAAAAGACTCCTCCGGAGGCTGCCGAGTTTTAATGCCTTTATCAATAAAGTGAGGCAAACGGTTTCACTTGGGCAATGCCTTCCTTTGTGGAAGGGAGGCACAAAGAAGGTTATATGAACAATACCCCGGAACGACAGGCCAATCATACGTCTTCTGCAAAAACAGTGGGCCCTACTAACAATGCCATCATTGGACTAGGATGTCACTTATCTCCTGACGTGATGGTCTTCTAATCGCGCGGGTAATTTTCGCGTTATGGAATTCACGATCCATATCTTCTTCTTCTTCGACATGTAACTCGCAAGCTACAACCAATATGGACGGTCAAATGAAAATTAGATGCCTTCAAGGTCTGCCAGACGAAATTCTCCTTAAAATCCTCAACTATCTTCCGTGCAACTTCCGTCTAGCTTCCGTCAATCGTGTGTGCCATCATTTCAAAGACTTGATTGACTCAATCGGAATAAAGAGCCTTGATCTGAAAGTCACGCTCCCAGAGAAAGAGAACCAGGAAATGAAGAAAAATGTGCGAAATAAGCACTCACTGGATGGGCTCTTGCGAACGTTCCTCCAGCAACTACGTGGTCAAACACATATATCGTGGTTGCCTCCAAGCTACGATCGATTTCACCGGCTCTTCGAACAACTCGAACAGCATCCAAAGATGCTCAAGGAGATCAGATCCGTGTTTTTATCGGTCCAAGCTCGATCCTGGTACATCTCGTGCTTTCAACATCACCGGCTGCTCCACAATCTTCCTAATCTCGACCATTTGACCCTCAGTCCACCTCCTGCATCCTCCACAAGTCTTCCTAGGCAAAGCCCCAACTACAGACCCAGAGCTTTGAGGTCTCTGCGACTGGATTTCTTACCCCTCACAGCGCCGTTGTACCGTGGAAATATCCGCAAAGACATCCTTAAGGTGATAGACCATTACCGATCTTGGTTAGGGCTTCGAAAATTGCGAATTGACGGTTTAGAATGGAGAAACGGGCTTTTTGTGAGAAAGGGAATGACATCCATTAGGGACCTCTGGTGTGTGGGTTGCAGAAAATGTGAAGCAGCTGTCACGATTACCCAGCTTATTAGGTCATGCACGGGCCTGGTACGTTATGTCTTCGAGACTGACACTGCTCGTTCTCCTTATCGCATTTTTGGTCGGCAATATGCCCTTTTTCTCTATAACGATCTCCTTATGCACAAGCGCACACTGAGACAACTGGTCATCGCCACAAGCAAACTTGGCGTCATCCACGAAGGCTGGACACTCGGACCGCTGAACACTTTCAGCCAACTTGAGAAACTAGCTCTACCCTGCTTCATGTTGCCGGAATCGCCATTGGACAAGGCTGATTACGAAGTATTACCGCCGAAGTTAGAGGAACTACAGATTGAATATCCTTTCGACGGTTACTCATTGGAATTTGAAAAGGAAACCACATCAGAGATGTTTCGAAGGCGGACAGGCCCGATGAAGTCTTCCGACGATTATCCATTCATACTTGACGACGAAAACAGGTTGGATATGTTTCGAAGACGGACAGGCCAGATGAAGTCTCGACTCCCCTGTCTGAAACGGTTTATTATTTGGTTTCAAGGGAGCCCCATCCAGATAGCTGGAAGAGATAGTGATATCTTTGATCCTGCCACTCTCAAAACACTTCGAGTGCTCGGGCAGGCTTTCGAGGATTTCGATATAACATTCGAGTGGTTGGCGGTATCTTCGTTTTGGGACACACCGGTCGGGAAGGCTTTAGATAGGGAGGGCGATGTGGTTATCGAGGAAAGCGGAGGTGCTGAGAGAGAGCCCATCACTCTTCACCCGACCTCGACCACGATTTGACTCGGATCATATCGAGGCGACTCAGGTATGCATTGCGTATGAAAGCCATAACATTCAAATGGTACTCGGCGCTTACATCCCTTGGACAGGACTGATTGGACATTCACTATGCTTGCTATGAAGTTTCCGGTAGTGGACAAGTACTTATCAGACTATCTTTGCTTAAAGATCAAACAATTACAACACCAACCATACCACCCCACCCCAGCCTGCCACTAACACCAACCCAACACCAACCCTGCCCTGCCTTCTCACCCCTCCTACCTTTTTCCCATACCCACCATCCCCAAATCCCTCATTCTTCTAGACAAACAGATTTGCTAGATAAAGCTGATCCCTCTATGTACATTTATATCAGTGATATAAGTACGCCCGTCACGCTGATGGATGTATCTCGTATGCTGGAACTGGTGGGATGGGATGGCAGGAATGGGATGGCAGGAATGGGATGGCAGGAATGGGATGGCAGGAATGGGATGGCAGGAATGGGATGGCAGGAATGGGATGGCAGGAATGGGATGGCAAGGGAGTTGGGGATTGAGAGGATGGATTTATATCTCTTTCCACACCTATCCCACTAATATAAATATACCTATCACGCTAGATAGATCTATCTCGTGCTGGATTGGGAACAGTGGTAAGATGGCGTCGTGTCAAAATCCACAAATATGGCGCTAGTCCTATTTGAGGTTTTCAGGAGTTACCGTCCAATTCTTCGGATGAGCCATTTTTATATGCGCTACTCAGATAAAGTCACGCTAGCCTGATTTGGAAGACCTGATATAAAATTGCGATTGCGAAGGTGAAAATGAGTATACAGATTACGAATATCTTTAGGAATGGATGGGGATGGGGATGGTGATGGGTAGGGTTGTTGAGATGAGATGAAATAAGAGGGAGAGGGAGTTGGTGTTTAGTGCTGAGCTGTGATGGAGTGGGATAATATGCACAGCCTAGTATAACGGAACTCCGTGGTGTTTAGTGCGGAGCTGTGATGGAGTGGGATAACATGCACAGCCTAGTATAACGGAACTCCGTGTGAGGGTGATGTATGATTAACTCAACATAGCAGGATCTTCAAGTGGTAGATTTAATTGGAGTGATTGGGCTCGAAGGGCTATATTCTGTTGTATCTTAGAATATTCGATTTGCTAACGTAGGTAAGTAAGTAGGTCGGTAGGTCTAGATATATACAATTCTTGTGCTGCACACGTGTGCGTTCCTCCTCCTCAAACTTTCCGCGAGAGTAATCGTGAGGTGTCTTTTCCGTGTCTGTAGGGGGATTTTCAGGCGGTAGATGGAAATGAATTGATTTGCGCTCGGAGGTTAAGATTTGTTGTATCTTAGAATATTTGGTCTGCTAAGGTAGGTAGGTAAGTGGGAGGTCTGTATGTATATATATACAAGTCTTGTATATGCACACGTGTGCTTTTCTCCTCCTCTTCCTCAACCATCCCGCAAAAGTAGTGGTTGAGCTGTCGTTTCTACTTCTGAATAGAAATTTGGCCCTTTCCTTTGCTGAACATCATGGCTGGAATAAAAATAGTCCTCCATCAAGAGTGATAGTACTGAAGTGAATTATAAACTTTCTAAGCGTCCTGCTGGGATAACGGAAAGATATATGCACGCTAGAACGCCGAGAAAATGCTGGATAATAGTGTGATAGGCAACGAGCAGTATCGATGGTAGAATGGGTATCTTGGTTAGTAAAGATGTGCTGCTTAAGACGGCGAGAGTGTGTATGTATCGTGAGTGTATAGAGGTGGAGTGACCGGGCTATCGTTGTAGATCTTTCTCTAGCGGGCGTCTCCGCAAATGCCTGAGCCCACTCGTCTCTCTTTCTAGCACCAGTCCCTCCTCTTCCTCCATTTCAGGGTCTGCAATTGCATCCCTTTTCACCTTAACAATTGGTTCCTTCTCCGGCTCCTTGATGCCCTGATCACCTCCCGCATCTTCCTCGACTTTCTTATCACCCTCCCCATTCACCTCAGGTACCGGCGATGGAAGACCCTTCTCTTTAGCTTCCTGCTCTGCCTTCTCTTTCTCTTCTTTTTCCTTTTTCCGCTGCATTTTCTCTTGTTGTTTCTTTCGACGGGCGTCTTGACGATCGAGGCGTTCTTGTTTTATTTCGGCCGGGGTCTTTTTGACCCATTCTTTCAGCTCGGGATGCCACTTATGGCTGCTAGGAGGTTAGTGGGTGTTGTATTAGATGTTGGGAGAGGAGGTGAGTGAGGAAGGGAAAGCATACCCTTCGTATTCAGTAACAACGAGCGCCTTTTCTTGATATTCTTCCGCCAGGATTCTGTCGTATGCGTAAGGAACCTTTGCAACGACGCCCTCATACATGCTTTCCCGCATGGGATAAAGATCTGTGGTTTTGTAATGGTGCAAGTTCTTGCAACTCCAGACTCCCGGCGCGATTTGTGGTTCTGTTTCCGATAAGCCCGTAACGTCGATGTAGAGGCCATTCCGTATATCAATCCACCGCGCATCAATAACGTTATTGCCATTGCCACGATCTCGTTCTATAATAGCTGGGTTGACATCGAGGAGGTATTGGCGCTCAACGACAGGGATAAGGTCGGGGTCCGAGTCGGCAGAGCTGTAGTCGTAGATGGAGCCGTTGAAGTGTTTGCCGAGATACATTAGTGAGGGGCCGGATACTTGGGTGTCGATGTCCCAATCCCACGGGAGCATCTGCAATGTAATCGTCAGCCCCATACCCTACGGCGAGGAGTGGTAAGTAAGCCTTACCCTCCCATTCCACCACCAACCCAATAGTGTTCCATGTGCTAGCCATGTTTCTATGTTATTCTTCTTGAAAAAATCCAAATATGCGCGCATCATATGTACTTGGGTATCTTGCTTGTCTTCATAGCTTAGTATGCCGTGCTCATATCTACTGTCGTAATGGTTGGCGAGGTCGTTCCCTCCTGGTTCGTGAAAGTACTTGGGCCAACCATCTTCGACCAGGGCTGGCACCGCTGGCTTTTTCCTTCTCTTCCGTGCATCTAGGCGTGCTTTTACTTCGGCTAGTGATCGAGGTATGAGGTTGGCTTCGACAAGGAGATCGGAGAGGAAGGCGAGGCTGAGGACTAGATGTCGTATCTTCATAACTCTGGTGGATCTGTGGGTCTCGGTAGGCGCTTTTGGCTGTTGGGAATGAAGAAATCACAGTTCCATTCATCTACCCCGGAGGGAAGATGTTATGAAAGATCGGAGCCGCAAAAGACTTGCGAATCTTACCGGGATGCTTAGTGAGGCGAAGCGGGAGGATGCGCGGGAATGACGACTGCTGCAAGATGGTTGGTCAGCGCGTGGGGAAACGGTGAGGAAGAGAAGAATGCACAGAACACAATACAATATCATCAGTGAAGAGAATTGAGGGGAAAGAAGGGAAGAGAAAGCGTGCTGGAGGTAACTGGTCGTGTGCTTCCTTGGCGAGTCGGCGATCGTCGTCTCTGCCCGTGTGGGTTAAGGCCTATCATTTGCCAGGGTTACGTACTCTTGTTTATCTGCCTTTGGAAGTGCTGACGACGACGTCGGACATGTACAAAATCCATACCAATCGTCCATTTGCTTGTGTAGCTACTCGAGATATTACACGCGCTTCGCAGAGCTGCATGATCTTACTTATGCGCTGTCTACTGATATTCTGCCATGTGGAAAAGGGATGTTACCCAGGGAAGGGCGCCAAGCGATAAGATGTCGTAGAATACTTATCTACAGTCTCATGCAGTTGCAGCCTGCCAACTCACCTCCCGCGAGGACATGGCATACGGTGTATCAATACTTCGGCACGACTTCCTCTACCCAGGCTGCCCAATGTGCCTATCTTCAGCCATGTGCTGGTAAGGGAAGTCGGCATGGATATCTTGCTTACTGGAAGAGCCACCTACCTCATCAGGGTTAGTAGCCACACGGGGGCTTATTTAGATACCCGGATGCCGTGTTTATTTATTAGCTGGGACTTTTACCGACAGCATAACCCCTGTACATTCACAATCTACTGCTGTATTGCAATGATCGGACCAACAACCATGATATGTGAGAGCATGGAATCGGACCAAATAATTGCATGGCCATGCTTCAGTGAGCCTGACGGGCGAATCAGGCAAAAGCTACAAGTAAAGAATGGAGCAGAAGTCATACATATAGACAAGATCAGACGCGGGGATGGTGTAGGATGTTAAGGTTTTTACACAATTCAATAGGTCCTTGCAAACGCTTATCACGTGTTGATTAGCTAGGGGCTTTGACTTCATGAAAAAGTTCTACGGGCTGTTTTTGGAGCATCGGACTCGCAAATTTTCGCTTTGTATGCATGGCTTCTGCTCCATTCCCTTACGTGGAGGGTTTGTACATGCTCTACCTAGCCATACAAAGCTGCTATGCCGCCGCGATATCCCCAGCTCCAGCACTCGACGCTACAGCGTTCGGCGCCGTCGATACCACTGTCCCGTTCGCGGCGTTTGTTGACATTTCAATCTTTTTAACTGTTGCGAATCCACAGTAGTGCACGCTGTTATAGACCACGGTCGCAGTGACTTCCTGGTAGCGGGAGTGTTGTGTCATCCATTGTGCCAATCCCCTCAACGCCGAGAAGCCAATATCGTTCGTAAATCTGCCACGAGGCGTGCCTTGATCCTCAAGTGTAATCTCCACTCCACCGTATCCGTATGTTACCTTTCCATTTTCGAGAGGATCACCACCCACGCTCTCCCCAAGCTTGTCCATGCCAAGGATCACGCACATCAGTATGTCTATGGCTGCGATAGGTTCGTCTCGACTTGTGGTTATGAAGCCTAGCGAGACTTGGGTCCCAATAACGATAAAGCGTCCAACATTGGGATCTGGTACTTGACTGAGATTTTATTAATCATTGGCTTCCTTCGTCGAATTCTGATTTAAAGTCCGTAACTCACCTCTCGGATGCCATGGTACTGTTGGCAGTTAGGACGCCGGAAGGCTGTGGCACTATTGCTGCACTGAACATGATGAGCTGGAGCCATACCAGAGCGAATGCCAGTTGAAAATACATCACATCCAAGCAGTAAGGCAACGAATGCTATAGGAGGATCTTTAGGCGAGTTTGGGGAAATATCACACGGATGGAGCTTCATATAGGGATTTTTCCTCGCAAGGTATCCTCCAAAAAGGCACTCTGCTGGACTTTGCCTCACCATGAGTTTGCCGACTCTGCTTGAACGCGACAAGCGATAGGCCGAAACATTCGAGACCTGTCTAGCTCACTACGCGCGACATCTGCAAGCACCGTAGAACCGATCTAGTAGGAAACGTTTAAAAGTATACATAGAAAAGTCTCCACTAAGAGAATGCCTGTGCGTACATTTCACTAGGATTGGGAGTCGCTTTGACTGATAAAGAAGAGGTTGTACGTTGTTTTTAGGCCGATCAAGAGAGTAAGAAACATGTTAAGGCATAGACCTTGTTTCTAATGAAGGAACAATCCAGTCTGGTTGCAGATCAAATCTTCTAGGCGTATACAGAGCTGATCTGGGATCTCTGCCTAAATGCTGCTCAAGGCTCCACTGCTTAAGACGAGACACTCACCAGCGAGTGATTATAACTCTTATCTACCCTCCAGCAAATCTCTAGAGCCAGAATGCTTTTTGTACGAGGAAATCGAAAGTCGTTAAGAAAGTGTTGCCGTAGACACGAAGAAGCGTTTGAAGGTGCCAGATGGAGAACCATGCATTGTAGCGTGTCGCCGCCGTGGTGCGGATCGGCGTCATCAGTTTTCAGCCCGATTACTCCAAATCCAACGCCCCAACATGCAGACACGAAGGATCCCGATCACAATGCGGTGCTGATCAAGCCTTGATTTACGAATACACTCCTTCACATTGAAGAAATTTGAACAGCTTATACATTCTTTACATATACCAATCAACAATGCCGCAACGGTGAACCTCGGCCCATTCCTCCCTCTCGCTCTACGACAGACATGTCCGACTCTGTGGGTAAGGATGCCCTCTGTCTACGCCTCAACCTCTCCCGCTGCTCTTCTGACAATGCCTACAACACAGACAGAGTTTTCGTCCATGCCCTCAACACCGTCAAGCGTATCCCTAGAACAGGCTCCGCTCGCCCTCCACCCTCTGATCGCCTCGAGCTCTACGGTCTCTACAAACAAAGTACAGAAGGTGACGTCGAAGGTATCTCGCCAAGACCAACGGGCAAGGACCCAGACTCGATAGCAGAGAGGGAGAAATGGTAAGCAAGCTCCCACATTCTTTGATCGTCAACCCAAGGCTAATGTCGTGTGCCAATTTAGGGACGCATGGCACGCACACAATGGCCTCTCCAGGACGGAAGCAAAACGAAGATATATTTCTACACTGATCGAAACGATGCACAAATACGCCACCACAACACCTGAAGCGCGGGAACTAGTTGCAGAACTAGAATTTGTCTGGGACCAGATAAAATCAAACTCCGTCTCCTCCTCATCCACCTCTGCTGGCCAGCTGGGCAAGAGAGGTAGCAATGCTGGCCTGGACCAAAGTCGTATTAATGCAAGCCAGCGAGTTAGTGCGGAAGAATTTACGACTGCCGCTGGCCTCCGTGTCCTCCGCCCCGTCAGCGACGGCGATGAAGAAGACGACGAAGATGCTGAGTTCGAAGACGCAGCTCGCCATCCCACCGCTGGCGAAGAATATGAAGACGAGGAAGCCATCGCCGTTGCAGGCACGAATCAGACCCGCGATCTTGACTTGCGCAACAGAAAATGGAGACGGCGGATAGAGCGCACGCTTGTTAAGATGACAGCAGAGATCGCCGCATTAAGGGAAGTGGTTGACGCAACAAGAAGAGGGGACTCCAGGAGACGGAACGGGGTCTGGGCATGGATTAATTGGTTAATCTGGGTCGGGTGGAGACACGTCTTGGTCGATTTGGCGTTATTGGGGTTGCTTGTGGTTTGGGCAAGGAGGAAGGGAGATCATAGAGTTGAGCAGGGACTGGCTCTTCTTTGGGGCTATGTAAGAGAAAAGATACGAAGGATACATATACCAGGCTTGAAGAGAGGGGAACGGTGAGGGAGGTGAAGAAAATATGAAGTGTAAAACCAGACTTCTTGACGGCAATTTCATTCCTGCCATGGGCAAGGATTCTGCACCCATCTTCGCGCCTAAGAAAGTTGGCTCGGCCGGCGAGGAGCATATCAAGGTCCTTCGCCAGAGCTCCTCACCGAACGGAACAAATTCAACATGGCAAGGTCTCACGCACTATAAGAATCACTACAGACCCTCCTACTCACTTCAACATCAACCGCGCAGATCAAGAGAAGATTTTCAGTCGGGCGCTCAGCTGTCAAACTGCAACCTCGAACCGCTATCGAGGGCTCACAGCGCAAGGCATGACTTCAACACTGGTTAAGTACTTGGGCTCAGAATTGCTCTTCGACCACCAAATTCGAGTCACCCAGGCCTGAATGAATGAATGGCTGGATGTCGAGCTGGTGAGCTGGATAAGTCATAAAAGCGGACTCGTCCTTGGAAACGTCCAGATCCGATCATGTACTTCCGCCATCAGCACAGATTGTATACCGGATTTTATACGGTGGTGTGAAGAATAAGGATTTACTGCGATATAGTGACCTCAAGGGCGGTGAGGTTGGGTTTGACGGCTGGTGTCTGGGTAGCACCGAGCGCGTCGTCGAGGACTAGGAGTCTTGGGCAGGTGGTATGTGTTGTGGATAGCACGGGATGGGGAGTGTAGTGGGAAAGAGAGGGACATGATGGGAGAGGAGAAGGGATGAGGATGAGGATATAGGTATAGATGCAGGTATGGGTGCACGTGTAGGTGGGTATATGGCTATCATCTAGCCAATGTATAATATATAAAACGGATCTAAACGCTCAAATGCTATGGTATCGCTATGCTGAAGTCATTTTATATCTTTCATCTCATCAGTCGCAGATGTTATCACTTTGCAGATTTCATCACATCATTTCATGGATCGATCATTCCACTTCATTCTCCGTCACGCAGAGGGTGGCCTGATAATCGAGTATGCTCTAAATTAAGAGCACACCGTGTGAATCCAGCCTCTTTAAAGTCTCTGGGACCGTTCACGGACGAGCGTAAAGCTGAAGCACTTCCGCTAGGCAGTCGGCGTCAGTACTCCTCTGGTGGTCAATTTGCGTTCCGTAGTGGTTTTGCCAACCGAGAAATCGTTGAGCAGCATGAAGGCTCGCCACCGAGGGGAATCTTGGTGATATATAGAACACCTCTTCTCCCCATCCACTCACGCCGACGCCCCACTGCCCCCACCACCCGCCTCCCTCTGCCTCTTCATCCGCTCCTCCGCCGCTTGCGCCATCGCCTCCCTCCTACTCATCGTCTGTGCCGGCGCCTTCGAACTCCCACTCGCACCTCCAAGCACATACTCTCCACCCGTCCACCCACCCCCATCCACATGTTCCCCCGCGCCCTCACTCCCCTTTGGATCGTAGAAAACTTCCTCACTGACAGCCCTCCCGCCGCTCTTCCAATCATGTGCTCGGACTTCCTTCTCAATCTCCTTACACAGATCCCAAAAATTGCGGTCATGGTCCCCATGCACACAATGCGCCAGCTCGTGACATAATGTATCGCGAATGATTTTGTAATCTCTGTAGCCATCATAGGCGTCTGTGCGGAGACGGAGCTCGATTACTTCGCCTTTGTTACGGTTGAGACCGAGCGTGCGGGAATCGTGCGTGGTGTGTGCTGCAGGATCCATTTCTGTGAGGATGGGGACCGAGAAGTGGTGCGTGCTCATGGCGTGGAGGATGCCGGGGTCGGCTTTTAGACGTTGGAGGAAGGCGAGGGAGCGCGAGGGGTTGGGGAGGTGGGAGAGGGGGAGGAGTTTGTGGAAGGTGTAGGTTGTGGAGTCGTGGGTTTTTTTCCAGTCGCGGTGGGGAGTGGGGTTGGTGGGTTTTAGGGGGAGGAATGGCGGGTTGGAGGGGTGGGTTTGGAGAGGTTGGTGAGGTCGGTGGGGGTGGGTGCTAGGAGGGTGATTTTGCGGTTGGTGAGGGTGGACAGGAGGAGGGAGGGGTCGGGAAAGGGCGGTTTGAGGAGGCCGGGCTTGGGATTTATGATGAATTTTTGATTAGCAGGAGGAATGGAGAGGGTGGAGGAAATGTGGGTGGAGAGGTCGTATATGGTGGCTGAAGGGGGGAAGGTAAGGGTGTGAATGGTGCCGTGGTGGGTGAAGGTTATGCTGATGTCTGAGGCAGACGGCGGGGCGGGAGACGTGGGTCCTGTAGTTTGGGGTTCGTTGTCTGCCATATTCGTGATGTGATGAAAGCTTCAGGAGGTAGTGAGGCAGATGTGAAGTCGAGAATATAAAGGAAAGAGCGCGTTAGTGCACAAGTAGATGGATTTGTCAACCACGCGAAGGGCTCGCCACGGGAAGATGACATAGAACCTGGTAGCGGCGAATTTGACCCGTTCCTCATCATAAAATTCTTTCCCTTAGAAGGGTTCACCCCCCAACTGTACACACCCCCCAGCTGTACAGCCCCACAGGGCTGGACCTAAAACTGGTGAAAAAGGCCTAGAAAACGCCTTAAAACTAGTCGCCTAAGCAATAAGATTAAGCCTCAGATTCAATTACTTTAGGGAGTTTTGGACTACGGACATCAGATGATTGCCTGAAGCTGCTGCCTTGACAAGGCAGATTAGAGACTGCTCAGCGATTGGTGATGGGGCTAGTCTCGGTCGTGATGCCCACATTTGCTTCCTCGTGGTTGGATGTGACCATAGGGCTGCAGGACTCCAAGGACGACATCAAGTACGCCTAAGCTATTGGGACTCGACTGGTAAGATGTTTATCATCCCCAAGCCTCAGCGCATCTTTAACTGTGATATCTCTCTTCTCTACGCTGGTCTTTTCCCAGCTTGCGATGCACAATGCATGAAATTGTCTAGTATTATCCTATTGTTGTAGCCTTACACACTACCTTGGCCCGTACGGCTGCTGGTGGCCCAGCATTTGCTCTGATGAACCACAGCCTTTCGTTCCGCAGGAGCTGCCCTTGAGACCTCTTTGCTCTTCCCTATTCCATATTGCCACAAAATATAGACCTAAATAGCCTGCTATTCATTGGCGGCGTCGCCTTTTTATTACAACAATTATAAGCCCGGCCTGCGACAAATATCCGCAATCATATATTCAAGACTCAGTCAAAACCAGACATTTTCAGCTCAAAATCAAAGGACAGGTATATTCCGCCCCTCACTAAATAATCAAATCATCTACCTATATACAGCTAGCGGCACCAACAGGTGGCCCAATACTATACGAAGCGTAGCTCTATAACATACAGTATTACCTACGCATTATATCATTATCATACAGCCTTCGATTCGATCATCAAAGCCTAGGGGGGTGTGTCACAAAATATAGACCCAAATAGCCTACCATTCATTGGCGGCGTCGCCTTTCTATTACAACACATATTTACCGAACGATAGACAAATCTCCCATCGAAATAATGGCAGACCCTCTCTCAATCTCTGCCAGCATTGCTGGTCTAATCACTCTAGCTGAAGCAGTCTTTCGTCGAACGTTCAAGTACATCAAGTCCGTCAAAGAAGCTCCGAAAGAGATCGCAGCCTTGTCTTCTGAAATTGGCGCCCTTTACGGTATCCTGAATCATGTCCATCTTATAGCTTGTCAACTCGAGGGGGAAACATTTGATTCCGCCATCCAGGTCCGCTATATTCATTCATGTTATCAGACCTTCGAGAAGGTCAAAACGATGCTGGACAAGTATGACACCCTCAACATTGATAGGCGTTCCGTAGACGCCATGAAGAGAAGGTTGACGTGGCCATTCACCGTTCCCGAAGCAAAAAGCCTGATCGCTGAAGTCGAAAGACATAAGGCGACCTTGGGCCTGGCTTTGACAGCTGACGGGATGACGGGCCTCCTCACAGCTCTTTCGAGGCAGAATGAGCTACAAAATGGCGTTGATGAAATCAAACACCAATTACGTCAAAAACAGGAAGCCGATACTCGAATTGCCATCGATAGGCACCGCCAGAAAGTTTTAGACTCATTTGGCCCCTGTAGTCCAGATAAGAACCACAGAATGAGTCTGAAGCTCCGGCACCCTGGCACTGGCGTATGGCTCACAGAAAGCGACGACTTCAAGCAGTGGCTGGATACTCCACATTCAAAGCTCTGGCTTCGGGGCATTCCAGGGGCAGGGAAGACTGTGCTCGCATCTTCCGTGATTCAAGAAGCTTTAGTTGCGAGTGACCCCAGTGTTGCGGTGGCATTCTTCTACTGCGACTATAAAGATGCGGCAACTCAAGACCCTTTGAATATCCTTGGTTCTTTGGCAAGACAGCTTGCTAGGCAGAATGAAGATGCTTTTGAAAAGCTTCAAAAACTTTATCGAAAGCATTTCCCGGACAACAAGATGACTACTGAATACGAGCCGGAGGAACTCCGCGAGCTCATTGTAGATATGACATCAACATTCGACAGCACATTGCTCCTTGTGGATGCTCTCGACGAATGTGGAGACAATACAAGCTTCGTGGTTGAGCTACTCACGAGCTTGAATACCAATGGCAACATGAGCGATGTCAAAACTCTGTTCCTAAGTCGTGACGAACAAAACATCAGAGATTGGCTTAAGGATTACTGTCACATTTCTATAGCTGCTACCAGCAGTGACTTGAAGCTATATGTCGGTGCAGAAATCGAGAATAGGACACGCAGAAACCTTCTTCGCCTGAAGGATCCATCGTTGAAGGAGCACATAATGGAGCGTTTGGTAAGCGGTGCAGAGGGAATGTAAGTAAACATCTCCTATCACAACGGCGGCCGTTTTCATCTTCATCCATGGCAACTCCTGCACATGAACGAGTGTGAGGCTGATCACCATCTTGACAACAGGTTCCGCTGGGTCACTTGCCAAATGGATTACCTTTGCGAGCTACCAACAGACTCTGCGAGGAAGAAGGCCCTGAATTCGCTTCCGCCAACTTTGGATGCTACGTATGCACGCATCCTAAGACGAGTGAAGGAGAGTAACCATGACGCCCAAGTCTTGGTTCAAAGGTCGCTACGCTGGATTGCCTATGCTGAAGCTATGCTGAGCTATGCTGAGCTATGCGAAGCTATTTCTGTGAATCCTGGGGATACGTTGCTCAATCGCGAAGGCATTCCAGCAGTGGAAGAGATACTACGCTGCTGTAGCAGCCTCGTACGAAAATCCGCTGATGATTACGGCTTGGAATTCGCTCACTTTACTGTGGAGGAGTATTTGCAAAAACTTGACGAGCCGGCTAACAACGAATTTGGCGCATACCATATCCAGCGTCTGCCTTGTCATATCGAATTAGCAGAAGTATGCCTTACATATCTGAACCTGGATGACTTCACGCGAGTCGACATTACTGACGAAGAGGCTCGGATCCGCCGAATGAAAGATTACGTCCTGCGTTCCTATGCTGTGAGAAATTGGCAACGACATGTTGATTGCGGAGTGACTAATAAGAGTGTATTTCACTTAATTCAACAACTTTTCCACCCCTCGAAATCGAGTAACTTCGTCACTTGGGCTCAGGATTTCAACCTATTACTGTACGAAGAAGGTGCTTTCGACATCCAGGAGACTAGTAATATGTTTACCTTCGATGCTGTCAATCTTCGTCTAGCCACAGCAGGACCTTTACATTATGCTGCTATTTTTGCAATACCTGAATTGTGTACTTGGCTACTTGACGAGGGGTGTGAAGTTAATCAAAGAAGTTCATGTGGCACGCCGCTTCAATGCACAATCCTCGGATTCAGAGCATTAGTGCCTGGAAACCCCGAATTATTCGAGATTTGGGATGATTTAGAGGAAAGTGAGGATGTTATGTCCACAATCACAACACTTCTCGACCGCGGGGCGGACCCGAATTGCTATTACGATGATGGCGAGGCAAAGCTATCGCTACTTGGCATTATTGCATTATTACAGTGGAGTTATTCGTGCTTGAAATTTCTCCGACGTGGGGCCGTCGTCGATAAATATGCTAGGACTCAATTTGAAAAATGGGCAGATGCTTCTGAGGACTCCTCAGAGGGCATCCTCACAGAATTGATGGGTAGGAAAGACCTTGAAGAAGATGATTACACCAGTATTCTGGTACGTATGTTAGCTTCCAACGAGTTCAAGACAATGAAGCTGTCGAAGTCGGAAGAACCGGTATCGGAGCTCCAATATGGTGCTGGTAATGATCATTTGCGTCTAGCTGCGAAATTTGGGCAATTGGGTATCATCAACAGATTATTAGTTAATAGCTCGCTGGACCTGAATGCTGCTGAGACTGATACTGGTCGAACCGCCCTCCACTATGCTGCAGAGAATGGCCATTCTAACATTGTCGCACTCTTGTTGGCGCACGGGGCCGATAGCAGTCTGGTTGATAGTGACCGCAGAACACCGATATTTCTAGCCACGAAAGCGACTGAACCCCATTGTTTCCATAGCCTTCTGCGACAGGGGTGCGATATTAGCGCAAAAGATCTTGAGGGATGCACCATAGTCCATCATGCGGCGAAAAATGGGAATATTGCTGCGTTGATAGCGCTAAAAGAGCGTTTGGGAATTTCTGATACTCCTGGGTGCTCGAACACTGTTGAAGGTCCCACTGCTCCGCTCTGCGCAGAACTCTGCATAGTAGGAGAAGCAGAAATTCTCCTAACTGGACAAACTTTCCTCCAAGCTCTCTCTCAAAAGACGGCAGATGGTAAAATCCCATTGCATCTTGCTGTAGAGGAAGGATCATTAGACGTTCTTCGTTTTCTGCTTGACAGAAACTGCGATCCAAAAGCGCTGATGAATGATGGATCGACAGCATTACATTGCGTTGCCGAAAAGCGGTACCCGAAAGACTCTCATATTGATATTATGAAGGTTCTTTTGAAGCATGGGGTAGATCCTTGCCATCACCGTTGCGATGGAGCTACAGCTTTGCATGTACTGATACAAAGGCCGTTCGATAATTGGCATAGCTTGAGTATAAGCCTTAAAGTTCTTGGGACCCTTGCTCGCGCAGAGGGAACTTTGCTTCAAACCAATGCTGAAGGATTGACAGCCTTGCATTTGCTTCTCCGAACATGTTTCGGTCGTGAGGATGCTCTTGAGGATGCTATTGAGTGGGCAAAGCCTGCACTGACTCTCCTTTTAGAAGCTGGTGCAGATCTTCAAGCTGTGGACACGCACAATCAGAGTGCAATTTGTTACCTGCTCAACACTTTCACAGCGACGACGAATTGTTCAAACCCAAAGACTCTATCGCACATGATGAGTATCATCATTGACCACGCCAGGGAGGACGAAAGCCTTATTAAGATGATTATTAGTCCGGCTGTGCTGGTCCTGGCCATCAAGTTTGGGCAATTAGAACTCATTCAAAAGCTGCTTGATAGGTCACCAGCAGTGGACCTGACAGCTGCCACTCTTCCAGCAATGAGTCCAATGCAAGCTGCATGTCATTACCGCTGTGACCACAATATTTTGCTTAGGCTGCTTGATCTATCAAGAACTCGATCCGATCCCGCAGGTATGGGCTCGGATCTGATTCGCCGAGCGTGCCGAAGGAACGATACAGAAGCTTATGCAAGCGCTCTTGTGCTTCTCGAAGCAGGCTTCGACCCGAGCAATCGCTCATCTAGGGGCGAGAATGCCTTAATGCTTGCTGCTCGTGCTGGTAATGTAGACATTGTGAAGTTACTGATCGGTCATGGCGTCGATCCATCTGTATCCGATGCACAAGGCTGTACTGTTGCTCATTACGCTTTGGACGGCGGCTATGTGGAGGTCGTGTATGCTTTGAGGCACTGTAAGCTTGATTGGGGTGCCAAAGGGGAAATGTTCATCAATGGCGTAATGCTCCGAGATGTGACAGCTCTCCATCTTGCAGCTAAACTTGGGGATAGTATGCTCTTGGAATATTTAATAGATGAGAAGCTGATATCTGATATTGATTGTGTCACGCAGAGCGGGGAAACACCCCTATTCATGGCTGTCTGGTCAGTACAGCCTTGTAATGTAGCTGTGTTGCTCTCGAAGGGGGCCAATGCCAATATTGTGGCACATGAACACGGCGAATCTCCGCTTCACATGGCCGCACGATTCGGCCATCGAGATACAGTCTCTGAGTTTCTCCGACATGACTGCGATGTCACGATTCCAAACAAAGACGGTCTAGATTGCCAAATGATTGCGCTCAAACACGGCTTCAAGGATCTAGCACAGACGTTTGCGGAGTTCGCGCAGAAACAAGGTAAGTGTCGAATTCATGCTGATTAGCATCCTATGGTCAATGTACGCAGGACACAAAAACTCATTCCTTGGTAGTATCCGATAATGTGTCTACTCCATCCCAGGGACCAAAAAGTTTTTCCAGGTCGCCGCGTGCTTCGGAAGCACTCAAGGTGGCGATTGATGCAGCTGACATGGACCTCTGTAAGCGCCTAGTTGAGAGTAAGGCGGACTTGGATTCCGGTTTCGCGTTCTGCCTCGGGTGCACACCTCTTCTGTATTCTTTGATCAGGGGTCGGCGGGAAATAGTAGAGTTCCTGGCCAGCCATGGAGCTTCGATGACCGGAGAAACATGCCGAAAGCTTCCATCTCGCGGCTGGACACCCCTCCACTACGCTGCAGCTTATGGTGACCTTGGTTTGCTCAAATGCCTGCTCAATAGAGGTGCTCTGGAGCTCATTGACATGCGAAGTCCTGTGCATCCAATTCATCTTGCCGCAGCAAATGGTCAGACTAAATGCGTTGAGATGATCCTCGACCAATCTTACCATGGTATGCCCATATCCAATTCGAATTGTAAGAGAGCTAATGCGTCCTCAGAAATGGGCGGAGGTGCACGAAGTCACGGTATAAGTCCAGAGCATCTCCTGATCAATCAGCCTATTGATTGGTCTCTGATGCAATGGACTTGGGTGGTAAAACCCGGCGTGGCCTTGCCGTACCGCTATCATTGTGCAAATCCATTGCAAATCGCTGCAGGCAATGGGTGTATCTCACTGGTAGAGTCCTTGCTAGAAAGAGGAGCTCTTGTGAATTCCATAAATCAGGATGGAGGGACACCTTTACACTTTGCTGCAGCCGACGGTCATGTACCCACTATCAAGATGCTGCTCAAATTCGGGGCCAACCTTCACCTTTCGGACCGAGCTTTAGCAAACGCTTGTATGTGTGCGGCCGACAGTGACCACCTGGATGCTGTGAGAGAGCTTCTGAAGGCCGGAGCCGATCGTCAGGCTCAAGACATCATCCATCGAGATGTACTGCATCATGCGGTATTCAGCAACTCCTGGAACGTCTTTTTCTACCTATTACCTAGTACTGCTAGATATGAGCTGACCATGGAAGATCTATACGGGGACACAGTCGTCACTCATGCTCTACGACATACGGAATCATCTCGGTTTTCGAGCTTTCTGAATCATGCCCTACCCGATCAAGCCTACTTCCCGCTGAAGCGCAACGTCTTGACAGCCGCTTCCATGAATCCCCAGATGACAACATCTGTTCTGAAGAGGTTCCTAAAACGCCTGCCTCAAAGTCTTTTGCCACAGCTTTTAAGTCATCAAGCTTCGTTTGGAGGAACGCCACTCTACGCGGCCTCCTGTTATATGTCGCCTCATCACGTAGATAATATCTGCGTTCTACTCGATGCAGGCGCAGCACTCGAACTTGAAGGTGGTGACCACGGAACTCCACTCATGGGTGCCTGCGCAATGGGTCGCCTTTCTGCCGTAAAAGTCCTTGTCTCCAAAGGAGCAAAACTACACTACACCAAAGACGGCTCCACAATCCGCGCTCTCGACAAAGCGAAACACTTTCCAGAAATCAAGCACTGGCTCCTCGTCGGCCGATACACCGAAGGTCCAAGATTACTCATGAAAGACGACACCCAATCAGCAACCCCCAGGACTTTCCCAAAAAGATCCGGCTATGTTATTGGTACGCGAATCAGAAAGAATGTAAACGAGGGGTTTTCTTTGGTTCGCTTGACTGTTATCTAAGACGCCTTCGAAGCATTTCGTTGAGCATGGTAAGTAGTGATACATCTAGTTTTCGCACGGGCAGTATTGCTTGTCGGTTTGCTGGTTATATATATGTACGTTCTTTCAATGAATGACGCTCACTCACGGACTTAGGAAGCTGGAAGCTAGACGGGAAGTAAAAGGACAACGCTCACTCACGAAACTTGGGAAGCTGGGATCTAAACAGGAAGTAAAACAACAACGCTCACAACGAGACTGGCATTGCTAATACTAAGAGGAGGAGGAAATAGATCCGCAGGATAGAACACGCAACTTCACTTTATCTTTATTTGGTACGGGCTTGGCGTATGTAGATGGATGGATAATGGGAAATTGGGTTGAGAAAATCTTAACGAATTTCATTTTGTAGGGCACGTTTAGACGGCTTGGGAATTTCGTTGGGTAATGGTAGGGATGGGGAGGTGGGGGTTTGATTTTTTGTGCTGGATAGTGGGGGAAAGGGGCGTGTTTGTTTGGGGTGCTATGCTTGGGAAGGGGTGCGGAGTGGAGGTAGATTGATTGATATTCTGAGTTTGGGTGATGTTGATGTTTTTATTTTCTGGCCCTTGTTGTTTGGGAATTGGTGTATTTACATGGCGTTCGTACAGTGAATTATGCAAGATAATGCCTTATGAACATGTACATCATGATCTCTCTGTAATCTGCCCATGCACACACCATTCTCACTCGACGCACCCCACCACTTATCCCCTCTCCTCCCCCTCCTCCCTCGGAAACTCATCCACCAACCCCACCCTCGCCACAACATTCATACTCGCCAATTCCTGAATCAGCAACTTGGCCGCATACGGAATCGTCATCTTACTAATCCCCTCACTCTTCTGACAACTCTGACACCACCCCTTATACCCCATCATGCCACACCTCCCACAAATATCCACCACATGCGCATCACTACTCAACATCAATCTCTCCAACAACAATTGACTAGCCCCATACGCTATCAAACAGTCCCGTTCCATTTCCCCTAACCGCAGCCCCCCGTCGCGGGACCGGCCTTCCATTGGTTGCCGAGTCAGGGTTGCGCGGGGCCCGCGAGAGCGAGAGTGCATTTTGTCCATGACCATGTGTTTTAGTTTTTGGTAGTAGATGGGGCCGAAGAAGACGTAGGCGGGGAGGGATTCCCCTGTGATACCTGAGGTGAGGAAATCTTTTCCGCCGTAGCTGAAGCCGTGGGAGATTAGTATGTCGCCCATGTCTTCTATTTTGCTGCCGCCAAAGGCAGTTCCGTATTGTAAATCACCGGCTAGGACGCCGGCTTTTCCGGATACTAGTTCCATCATTTTGCCGACGGTCATGCGGGAGGGGAAGCCGTGCGGGTTCATGATGATGTCGGGGGTGATGCCTTGGTCTGTGAAGGGCATGTCTATTTGTGGGGCTATGAGACCCACGACGCCTTTTTGGCCGTGGCGGGAAGAGAATTTATCGCCGACTTCTGGGCGGCGGGTCTGGCGGGTTAGGATCTTGATGATTTTGTGATCGGAGTCCATGACGCTGACGAGGACTTTGTCGATGTAGGAGGGGTCGGGGAGGCGGTAAGTCATGGGTGTGTCTTTGTATTCCCCCACACCCCAGTCAGAACCGCCGAAGCCGGGTGAGGCGTGCGGGTTCAGGGGAGTTTGTTTCATGATGTAGACTTCGCCTTGGGAGACCTTTTCGCCGACGCGGGCAAGGCCGTGGGAGTCCAGGAGGGCGTGTTTGCGGATGGGAACGCCATTTTCGTAAATCGGGTCGCCGATGCGCTCTTCGAGGCCGTTTGGCCATTTGCGGAGAATGGTGTTGTATTTGCGGAAGACTTGGCAGCGGCCGAAGCCGCGGTCAATGGAGGCTTTGTTGAGGACAAGGGCGTCTTCGATGTCGTACCCTGAGTAGGACATTACCGCCACGATGGCGTTTTGACCCGCCGGGAGCTTGTCGTAGTTGACGAGTTCGATGGTGCGGGTTTTGACGAGAGGTTTTTGCGGGTAGACCATGAGGTAGAGAATGGAGTCTATGCGGGTGAATTGGTTGGTGGAGATGGCGCCGATGGCTTGTTTGCCCATGGCGCATTGGTAGGTATTCCGTGGGGATTGGTTGTGGTGGGGGTAGGGAATTAGGCCTGCGACGGCGCCGAGGATGGTGAAGGGTTCGATTTCAAGGTGGGTGGCTGAAGAGTTGATGTCGGTTTCGTACATGGCGATATTGGAGTCGTCTTCTTCGTTGACATCTAGATATTCGATGAGGCCACGGGAGAGGAAGTCATCGAAACCCAGTTTGCCTTTCCGCAAAGCTTGTAGAGATCTTGCAGTTACCTTGGATCTTCCTTTCTCAACCACGATAAGAGGGCGACATATCCTTCCTTCGTCTGTTGCAATTTGTACTGAACGATGGTGGCCGTTCAGTGATATGCTCACGAATTCTGAAACACGACCTGCTCGACGCATTCGTCGGAAGGCGTTAATGAAGTTTCTGGGCTGTTTAGTGAGCGCTGTAGGTGTCCCGTTTATGAAGATGATATAAGAGACCTCCTTGTATATATCTGTACCGTTGACTTGGCACAGATCTTTAGCCCCCAATGCGAAGACTAGCTTTTTCACCGGAGCTTCTTCGTCATCGGTGGTAATATGTGTCATTAGAGCCAGGTTCTTGACCAGACCACAAGCTTCTCCTTCGGGGGTATCTGACGGGCAAAGCATTCCAAATTGTGAAGGCTGTAAGGCACGAGGTCCCGCGACTTTTCTAGTTTTCTCAAACTGACTAGTAATCCTAGTCATCATTCCCAGGGCACTGATGAAGCTCAGTCGACTCAGCACATGTGTTACCCCTGCTCGCTTCATTTTGAATCTTCTCAGATCCCAGTTCCCAGTAGCAACGGATCGCTGAATTCCTGCAGTGATGTGGTTGGCGTGTAGATTTAGGTATCTGATGCAATCGAACTCTTCAGTTCGTGCTGGCTTCTTCAGTACTTTGTCGACAGCCATTTTTATGTCATGGTTATATTTCTTGAATAGATCTTCGAAGAGTAGTGATAGCAATTGTCCTGCCAACTCAAGCCGCTTATTACCATAGTAGTCCCGATCGTCGACCAGAGTGCTATCATGGTAGGCCATCATGGTTCTTCGTGTCATATGGGCTATATAAAGTGCCTTGGGTCGAAAGTCGAGATCACGCACAGGGACGTGGTTGACGATGACATTGGACATGGCTTCGATAGCTTCCTGCACATGCTTTCGTCTATAGTCATGGTATGACGGCCTTGATTTCATCTGGATCTTGGTCCCAATGTACTCCAGTGCCTCGTTCTGGGTGGTAATGCCTAGCTTTGTGCATTCTTCGAAATTGACGAAGAAAGTATCCTGGTAGGCAGAGTCATGACCTGCAACGAGTAGAAGGATCTCGTTGTCTGAATGTATGCCTAGAGCCTTGAGAACGAGGACTATAGGCAAATCTTCGCTGAGAAAATTGTGCTTCAGGTAGATCCGATCGCCACGCATGATGACATAAGTCTTGGATTTCCGCTCGTGAGTTGAGCTGAAGCAGTTAGCGTAGACCAAGCATATCGAAGGGCTAAACTACCTTGTCACAGATGCCTGGACGATTCCATATTTGGTGCCTTTTTCCACGATGACTCTGTTTTTGCTGATTTGCTCTTGTACCAAAATCACCTTTTCGGTTCCATTGATGACAAAGTAGCCCCCTGGATCCAGCGGACATTCTGAAAGCTGGGCCATTTCTTCCTCCGACTTCTTGGAGAGGATACAGCGGGAGCTCCGGAGCATTACGGGGAGCCTTCCAATGACGATGCCTTTCCTCCTTACCTCGCGAACACCTCGCCAGTATGCTACGTCGACCATTATAGGTGCGGAGTAGGTTGTGTCACGGAGCCGGCACTCGTTTGGAGTGACCGAGGATGTCCAATGTGCGCGTGCCATTTCTGGTAGATCCTCGTCGATGCGAGTTGGCCACCCAACGTAGACATCGGTGTATGTAATGTAGAATCTAGGGTCTATATCACTGAGGATGGTCTGGTTGGCTTTGATTATCCTCTTCAAGTCTACATCGATGAAGAAGTTGTATGAATCGATATGTTGCTTGACAAGGCCTTTGACCTTCAGGAAGGCTGGAAGAAGATTCCATTTGTCCTAATGAGAGTCAGCCTGATGTGAAAAAACAGTGCCAGATGAAGTATATATGTTCATGTCATGTTGATCGATTGGGAATACGTATGAGTTACGAGCCCGAAGGAAGAGCAGAGCTCTGGTATTTTCGAGTTCCTCGCCGCTACAATTTACCACTCGCGGGTGACTTTCACAGTCGTGCTCTCCCATGGATCATAAAAAACAGCGCCCTATTTTATGAAGATCGAAATGAATGCTTAGCTCCTACCTTTGCAGTATCTATGGGATCTGTTAAAGATTTTCCATGATAGAAGGGTTCGAGTAGTGCATCAAAACCCTAGATAAGTTTAGCACCTGTAGATTCTCTACTGAAGCGGAAGTATGGATACATCTTTTTGGCCAGTTTCTTTCCCCAAGGCGTGATTATCCGGTCCTCTTTCATGCTGGACTGCAGCATTCTTGGGCTGTGAAGGCCTTCTCACCTTTTTCGCAGGTGATTTCGTTGCTGGCTGAGAAATATCAGTCATAGAAAGTGATTTTGCGAAGCTCTACACACTTGAGAGGACGATTGGTCAGCTTTTGACTTCTTGGGTACTTGTACTGGTTCAGTAGATCTGTTACGCGTAGGAGGAGGGACCATATTGTAAGACGTAGATGTTTCTCATATTCCTATATATAAGTGGTATCTGATTGGCTAGAAAAAAGTTGCATATTTTTTGGTGCTCTCGCAATTGTCGATCGGGTTCTTCTAAGACCCGCCCTAGACCCGCCCTAGACCCGCAAACTAAAGTAGGCCCGCGGAAGCTGGACCCTGACTATACGAGCCTAAAGCAGCTTAGCCACGACTTAGCCGGTTGCTCACCGCCTCAAGTAGGTGTATTGAATATTGTGGGGTTCCTCATCACTGCATGCCTCCTCTGCACCTATTCACACCTCGCCACGCTTACACCCACGCACCACCCATCAGACAATCTCTCTGCTGCAATTCTCCGAACGACAGTTGCTGAGGACTCTGTCACTGCCAGTAATGAATGTGGCTCAAGTGAATTAAGGCAGAGCCGCAGCGGAAAACCGTTAAACTTTTTCAGGGGTTCGAATGCTTGAACCTGAGCCTCACCTCCCACCCTCCCCACCAGCCAAACGGTTACAGTGTAAGATTGGGCCTCTGCCATCATGGCAGAATGCTCATCCAAACCCCGAGGAAGCACAGATTGGTGGGCGTGCTGTACCTATTGCCCCTTGCTTTCGTCGTACTCGTGGGATCTGCAGATACCGATCCAGCTTGCAGGGTACCGCCGAGGAGTGAAGCTGCGAGGACACAATTTTTCTTTTTCTTTTTCTTCATTGTGATATTATTTCCCTTGTAGAGCCATATACGTCTTATTGTTAGAAAGCAATGCGCATATCATCAAAGCAGAAAACACCATCGTAGACCAGAGGTGTTCTTCTAGCTGTAGTGGGAAGGCGTAGGGAATGAATAAGGTACCACAAACCAGCCCACTCGCGGTAGCGCTGCGCCTAGATCCCAGCAGTTTTTGCTTCGATAATCCAGCCCAAAGCACCTACTCCTCCACTTGCATCTTTTCTTCGATCACCTCGTTGGCGCCAATTCTTGTATTTGTACCTATGCATATCAACAATTGAGATCATCCCATTCCTTTTGGAAAGTTGTACGATTCTGCACCACACGAGAATCTGCGGGGCTTCGCAGGCGGAGCCAATGTACCCTTGTGCATTCACTCCGAAGACCAATTGTTTGACGCCATCTCTCTACTCTTGAGGACTCCGCATTCGCTGTCACTCACCTCGTACGTGTGAAGGCACCATCACCATTCCGACCCTTCCAAGTCTCATCTGAATCTTCCTACTACTTCAACATCTTCATCCTCTTAAACCTCCCACCTCCCCCTCTATCCTCACCGCCCACTAACACCCCACATCGTACTCGTTACTGGAATGCTTTGTACATCAGCTCTAACGCATCGTATTGGCTTGTAGTATCATGGCTTTCAACAACTCAATCACTGCCCGCTACGACGAGCTAAGGTCACCAAATCCTCCGTCCAGCTCAGCGACCACGGGAACTACCACACCATCGCGATACTCTGGAAGCTTTATGCAGAGCCACTCTCAGTCGTTTGGCGATACACGAGCAAGCGTGCAACGTAGGCAGACTACAGACCTCAGTAAAATGCCAGCCATCACCCCAATCGGGCAACAGCCTACACCAACTACTCAGGGGGAGTCCGTGGACATAGCTGCAACGGTGAGACAACAGCCCTTGCATTTCCCTCAATTTCACTGCAGACTTTCATTTGGTTTTGTCGTCCTCCATCTCGAAATGTGCCATTGTCAGATATACTTTGGGTGGCCATCATGCTCTTCAATTTGAATTCACTGACATTTACTTCACAACAGACCTTTCACAAAGCCCAGCTTGTAAGAACCCCGCTCTCACTTTACATATAACCCCACGACTTCCACCCCTCATCCTACGTGCATCATGCATTACAAAATGTTTAACACTCTCCAGGTCGAGAAGAAGCGACAAGAGTACGAAGTGCTCCAGGAGCGACGAAGACGTTTCGAAGCCCAGATGGTTCTCTTCAACCAGCAACAGGCTCTAGAAAAGGAGGAGCTGGACCGTATGACACAAGATCTTCAGCAAGCTAGTCTTGCTGGTCATGTCAGCGAGCCCACAACACCTCCCGAATACCGCGATCATGTACTGCCTTCAGGGATCTTTGCTCGTAGCAACCGATACTCCACCTCAAGCATCACTTCTCCTCCAGGCCTTAATCGAAGCAGCCGTTCAGGTTCTCAACTTACCTCACCACCCTCGGAGCTTGCTCAGACTTTGCACAATCATATCAACTCTGACACACTCCCTTCAAAGTCTGTACCTGGATCTCGTCGTGGGTCCAATGAGGGAGTCCGGGCCTACGTGCCTGAGACCAATGGTACAAGCCGTCGTGGTGCTGTGTAAGTGACCACTATGGCCTATCTCAGAGTTGAGGGTGACAAGCTGCTGACATTTTCTAGGACAAACCGCTATTCCATGCCCGTCACGGGGTTGAGGAGTCGCAATCATGAGACGGTTCCTGAGCACTCTGCTACTATGGGCCTAGGACATATTAATACTACGAGTTTTCTCTTTGGGGATGATGATGACTCTAAAGACTCTACCACTTCGCCTGATGTCAAGAGCTACCTCCAAATGAATGCCACGGATGACAAATTCCCAATCCTGGTTCGTCGCAATGAGTATCCAGGAGTGGTGAGTGGCAGCCCGAATGTTATTTTCAGAGTCATTGCTGACATGTTGCTGCAGCTTTCTGCATCTTCGGCTGCTTTGGACCTCGCGCTGTCGCAGACTCCCAAGCCAGAGACGCAGGCTAATGGCTGGCCTCCAGCCGCACGTCACCGCCTTTCTCAGCAGGGAATCCCACAGAGCGCACTCAACACTTTTACAAATGGTCAAATGGGCAATGGAGTTTCCAACAATGATTCACAGGTATCATCAGAGACCATGAGCATTCGTAACCCAAATCGCCATTCAATGGAAGCTAGCCTCGCTGCATACACTCAGACGTCGCAAGGAAGCCAAGTTTCTTCAACCGAGTCAAGCCGCCCTACTACTTTAGGCAGCATCCACGCATCATACTCGACGAACGATGTTCCTACCTTGAAGAAAGCAAATGGCCTTACAACCAATTCTACGCCTACCAAAAATGAAGCAGAGCAGAAGTTTCACAACCACAATGCGAGCTTGGGCCGAATCCCTGTCATTAACAATCGCCATAGCCGTGAGCTCTCGGGAGGCGATAATCGACGTGATGATCCTGCTACTACATACCAGCAAATCCTTTCTGGTCTGCAAGCCAGTGCTGCTCCATTCGGTCCGGCCACCACTGCCGCTTCACCTGTCGAATTGCCAAACCCTATGGCCCAATTCAACCCTGCAATGCAGTTCCCCAATCAGGCCTTCTACCCTGGTTATGGGATGCAAATGATGAATATGGGAATGACTCCGATGCCTATGGCTAATCCGTTGGCCTTCCAAAATCAAATGCAAGCTTTCCAACCCCAAAGTGGATTTTCACCTTATGCCAATTTCGGCATTCAAGGCCGTTTCCCAGACAGTCAGGCTCGTGTTATCCAGCAAAGACGCATGCAGAATGGTGAAGGCATGCAAATCTATACTCTCTTGAGGATGTACACTACTAACATGAGTTTCAGAGAATACTCGCTTCACCAACATCAAGTTGGAACAATTGCAGGGGGAGATCTTAAGTCTGTGCAAAGATCAGCATGGATGCCGCTTTTTGCAGAAGAAGCTGGAGGAGCGCAACCCGGAGCATGTGCACCTCATCTTCCTTGAGACGCACCCGCACGTGGTCGAGCTTATGACTGGTAATACTGTTTTCTCTCAACCTACAACACATGCTGATAACGTTAGATCCATTCGGCAACTACCTTTGCCAAAAGCTGTTTGAGTTCTCCACCGACGAGCAGCGCACGGTGTTGATCAACAATGCCGCTCCGAAAATGGTCGAGATTGCGCTTAACGCCCATGGTACCCGAGCTTTGCAAAAGATGATTGAATTTATCACCACCCGCGAGCAGATCCAAACGGTCATCAATGCCTTGAAGAACCGAGTGGTGGAGCTGATTCAAGATCTCAACGGCAATCATGTAATTCAAAAGTGTCTTAACCGTCTCTCTTCCGAAGACGCTCAGGTATATTGTCCCAACAGCGAGCCAACTATATCTCAGACTAATCTTCAACAGTTCATCTTCGACACAGTTGGCGCCAACTGTATTGTGGTTGGGACTCATCGTCATGGCTGTTGTGTCCTGCAGCGATGCATCGACCATGCCACCGGCATTCAGAAGGCTAGGCTCATTGACCAGATCACCAATAGCGCCTTCCAACTCGTGCAAGACCCTTTCGGCAATTATGTCCTTCAATACATCGTCGACCTTCAAGAGGAATGCTTCACCAACCCTCTCTGCCTTGCGTTTGATGGGCAAATTGCTACCCTGTCGAAGCAGAAGTTTAGCTCTAACGTGATTGAGAAGTGCCTTCGTGGAGCTGAGAAGCACGTCACGCGCGTGATGATTGAGGAGATGATGCGTGGGAACGAGCTCGAAAAAATGCTGCGTGACTCGTACGCGAACTACGTCGTCCAAACCGCCATGGACTATGCAGATCCTGAAACCAAAGCTCGTCTCGTCGAAGCTATTCGCCCACTTCTCCCTGCGGTTCGCCAGACTCCTCATGGCCGTCGTATCCAAAGCAAGATTATGGCATTGGAAGGTCAGGGTCGCTTCAGTGGTAGCGGCACTCCTACCGACCGCTCCTCCGGCCAGATTCCACTGGGCCTACAGATGACCTCTAGCCCTATATCAACGTCCTATACCGCACCAGCGAACGGCTACAATGCGATGAATAACAATTTTTCGCCTCAATTCCGCGGCCCTTATCCTCAATTCACACCTCCTGCTCACGCCCACAACATGAGCAATGGCTCCAACAACTTCCTGCATTTTGGCCAAGAAAACAGCCATCAACCTGTACAACAGTCTGCACCGTCTTTTGCGCGCATGCCTCAGGTCAATGGTGGCTTCTTTTGAAGCGATTCGTTGATCTAGACTGTAATCGACATGATGAAACGAATTCTACGCAACTACGACCAGATTCCTTTGATGATACGCAATTTACTCATACGACCGCTATGTTAATTCATGTTTACATGGACTCGATTGGCTAATTATGCCTTTGGACCATTTCGAATATATGTCAAGCGCACGGCCTACCCAGCCAGGATCTTGACCTACAGCATTTACGATGCTCGTTTTGACCGTCTGCATTATCTTGCGAGGAGTTCAATTGACATCGATTCTGCTTTGTTTAGCGGAGGCATGTTGATAGACTCTGTGACCGGTCTGAACGCGAAGCCAGATGCAGCAATTTGATTCTTTGTATCCATATCCTTATTAGATGATACAGCAACCTCGTCTTTCCTTTTGTCACAGCTTGTCTTCCGTGGATCCAATCAACGACTTTCGACTTTCGAGTTTTCGACATCTCGCCTTTCTTTCCAGCATGCACCCGTGTCTCCGGTTGTCCTAGGGCTCCAATTGGTACCTCGATCTGGTCATTACGGCAACCCACGATGCTTTCATGCAGGTCCCTGGTGGCTAGCAGCAAGCTGGATACTTTCCGGCAACTCTTTCATATTTGCATCACACGATTTCACACATCGGAAGCGCTGTCTGATCTGAAATTTTCTATTATGAAGCATGGCATGCATGAGCGAGCAATGGAAGATCACTTGACGAGCATCGGTGTATCTATGGTAGAAGCATTTGGTAGATCAATTTCATTCAATATTTGCAATACGAGTTGTCATAATGGTGCGAGATCAAGTATTTGAGCAATTGCAACATATGATACCGAGTCCCAGAGGTAATATGAAGCGTACTATAGTATGTGTAGGAAGTCGATTTGGAAGAGCGACTACTCTACTAGGGGGGTGTGTTAGAATTTTAGGGCTGAGCACTGGCGCTAAATCCTTGCCAGCATCCGGACCTCCAATCTCGACATTGCGCGACTCAGTTGTCGCAGAACGAAGTAAACACTGCCATAACGCGTTTGTACCCTTCATTACTTACTTTCAATGATATGAGCGTTGAATGCTTTCATCTGTGTAACTGAGATATACCGAGCCGACATAATGCCTACCGCAATCAAGCCGTCAAAAAATCAGCAAAGGAGAGCGAAGAAGAAGGCAGCAAAACAAAATGGAGTAAGCGGCAATCATAATGCGAGAGAACTATATTCTAAATGCAGGTCACAGGTTGCTGCTACACCCACCCCAGAACCCCCCTCCGAGACAGAACCTCTACCCATCAAAGAAGAACCTGCTACTCCGGCAGCTGACAAGCAAGATGAAATCACGGATGGCGTTGATGTCATTGACGAGACAGATCCGCTCTACGAAATGTACAAAGATGTAATGGGCAGGTTTGAACAGACTGATAAAGAGGACCCATCGACAAAGGAGCCTGATAAACCGGAAATTTACTTCGACGAGGACGACGATATACCTGATGAAGATGAGGAAGCAGGGCAGCCGAAAATGTCGAAAAAAAAACGAAAAGAGCAAAATAAGCTATCCGTAGCAGAGCTCAAGGCCCTGGTCGAAAAGCCGGAAACGGTGGATTGGACAGACACTTCAGCTTCAGATCCTCGCTTACTGGTGCACATCAAGGCATATCGAAATGTCGTGCCTGTGCCGTCACACTGGTCTCTGAAGCGTGAGTATCTATCCTCTAAACGTGGTGTTGAAAAGCCTCCATTCGCGTTACCTAAATTTATCCAGGAGACCGGCATTGCGGAGATGCGGGATGCGGTCTTAGAAAAGCAGGACCAAGCAAGTCTCAAACAAAAGCAAAGAGAGCGCGTTCAGCCAAAGATGGGCAAGCTTGATATTGACTACCAGAAATTATACGAAGCCTTCTTCAGGTTCCAGACGAAGCCAGAGCTCACACGGTACGGAGAGGTGTACTACGAGGGCAAGGAGTATGAGACCAATCTCAAACATCTTCGACCTGGTGAGCTCAGCGAAGAGTTGAAAGAAGCTCTGAATATTCCACCCGGCGCTCCGCCGCCATGGCTGATCAATCAACAGCGCTTTGGTCCACCACCATCATATCCTGCACTTAAGATACCCGGTCTCAACGCTCCTCCACCTCCTGGTGGTGCATGGGGTTTTCATCCCGGCGGATACGGCAAACCACCTGTCGATGAGTATAATCGGCCCTTGTATGGTGGCGACATCTTTGGTGTGCTACAACCCCAGCAGAATACTCAACTTGGCGAGCCAGTCGAAAAGACACTGTGGGGCGAATTACAGGAGCCGGAAGAGGAGTCTGAAGAGGACGAGAGTGATGAGGAAGACGAAGAGGGAGATAATGAGGATGTTGGCGCAGGCTTGCAGACACCGAGTGGGCTTGAAACTCCTGGAGGAATGGCATCCACAGTACCCTCAGAATATGGGGGAGCTGAAAGTGTTGCTGGCGAGTTTGACCTTCGCAAGCATAGACGTGGCACAGAAACAGAAGAATCCACACACCCTCGGACAGCATATCAAGTCATCCCAGAACAGTCAGCAAAAGTCTCAGGCTTTTTTGGAGGTGACCGAACGTACGATCTCAAAGCTGCTCAAAGTAGCTTACCTGTGCTTGGTCAAGAGGATCAGAATAGGAAGAGAAAGAAGCCGGGGGATGTGGAGGTTGCAATGGACCCGGATACACTTCAGGCGAAAGACAGTATGGATAAAGAAGATCTGAAGAGGCTGTATGAGGCGGAGAAGAAACAGGAGCAAGGGCAGTGGGGCTTCCAAGAGGATTTAAGTGACATGATAGCTGTCGAGAGTCGGAAAAGGCAGAAGAGGGATGAAGAAAGGCGAAGCAAGCGGTAGAGTGCAAGAAGCATATCATTCATCACATACAAGACATCAAGATCTGAAGGCATAGAACTGCCCAACACCCATAGTGAATCCAACTCGTACAGGTGCATCTAGGAGGCAAGACATGCGGCAAATGACTAGGACGGGTATGTCATGGGCTTTGCCCTGACCTGAGAAAGGCTAAGGCCATCCTTGCACGAGCTTGATGACTTGCAGCTAACCGGAGCTGAGCGTACTGAATGGTAACGGCTGCGTTCTTATGAGAGCTCCAAGCTTCTTGCCAAATCCGGTTAGCGCACCAAACTTTTACACTGTTGACATTTCGCTTCATCCATGATTGACTGAGCCAACCACCAACAACCCCCAGGAGCTGCGCATCTCAGTTTGCTCCGGCTCAGCTCAGACCAATCCTTTCCCTTGCTGTTCTGACGCTCAAAGGTGCCACCCCGCATCATGGATAGAAGCCGTGATAGAAGGTTTGTCCGCACCTTTTTTTTTTGGAAGAGCCTCAGATTGGTTGGGACTGCCTGACTTCTGACTGCTACCGTTCATATGAGCCTCAGTGATCCATCTCTGTGTACTAACTCTCTTTCACTCAGATATTACGACGACGACCGTCCTCTCGGTGGGGAGTCGTATCGCCCTTCAGACCACAACGCACGAAATTATCGATCTCCGCCACGAAGAACCCGTACCCCACCGTCACGTGCCGATTCATATGCTCCGGCAACAGACCGTCGCCGTTCACGGAGCCCAGGTTATAGAGGAAGAGGTGGGCCCAGTTATGCAGCCCGGCCAAGATCTCCACCCAGGGCATACTCACCTAGAAGAGATACGCGTGCGAGATCACCCTTACCTAGGGTCCGACGATACTCTAGATCCCCTGTTGGCCGCGCGAGGTCTCCACCTCCCGCTAGACGAGATCCTTCACCTTATCGTAGGCCTCGTTCGCCTCTTCCAGCCAGACGTGACTACTCCCCTCCAAGGTACTCACGACCTAGATTCCCAAATGAGAACAACTATCGTCCCGGAGAGAGATCACCTACTCCGCCAAGACGCTCTGAACATGTCTCGCGCGTTCCCTCTCCAATTTCTTCTCGACGCTCCTCACCTCCTATCCATCCAGACCGGCTAGCGAATACCGGATCTGGTACACACTCACCAGCTATCCGTGGTGGGCGAGCACCACCTGCTGGCCCTCGAGATCACGTTTATCGGGACAGATCTCCTCCGCGCCGGGGCTACTCACCTGTTCCAGTCCCTCAAGCGCGAGAGCAAACATCCTACCGCGCACGGTCGCCCCCACCACATGAACGAGACGACAGCCGTACTGGGCCTACTCCAGCTGCATGGTCAGACACACAAATTGCGGGACCCAAGGCATCAGGCTACCGCAACGGGGACACTCGTCCTCCACCAAGCGGTCCAGCGGTAAGAGACTCATACAGTAGAGACTCGCCATCCGTACCTCCACCAGCAGCTCCTATATCCATGTCAGCGCACAATCGTCCCACAAGTGCCTCCCTCCTATCTGCACCGACTCGCCCCAGAGGTGGTCCATCCTTTGGAGGTCGAGGGGACTCACGAGATCATCAATACGGTCCGCGTGGAGGTCGTGGTGCAGCACCTTCTTCGTATCATGGACCTCCCTCGCGGGGACACTATGACTCTCGGCCACCACCTGGAGATCATATTCCTCAAGGTCCTCGGGGATCCCACCACGGTCCTCCATCGTCCTTCGAAGCACCTTACCGCGCACCTCCTCCGTTTCGTTCGAACAACTCGTCGTCCACGACTTACCCTCGTACCCAGCGCTTCTCGAACAATCACCTGGCATCTGTGCCTTCTATCAAAGAGGGTGGTGAGGCTTTGCCAAGCGCGACCGATCCGGCAGCGAGAAAGAGATTGGCAGAACTAGAGGAAGGTAGAAAGAAGCTGTTGGATCAAATTGAAGAGAAGCAGCGAGAGAAGAGGAAGGGTCTGCGCGAATGGGGAAGTAGGGAGAGGGAGAGCAGAAGGGATAGTTTGAAAAGCGAGTTGGCCGAGGAAGCATTGGACAGGATGAATGGTGATGGTCCAGGGACTGGCGGAGCAGCCTTTTGATACGGGTATGCAAAAATTGGAGCTGATTCTTGATCAACTGTGGAGGCGGACGAGATTCCAATAATATCAGGTCTTTGAGCCCCTGCGCTCCAAATTTGAGACGATTTTTCGGACCAACAGCTATGTGTTACATTTGGGGTTGGATACACATCATGCGGAATCCTTCGAAAGATCATTTCAGCTCTTCATCAAGAAGGCTGGAAAATACATCTTACTATCGCTATGACCAGCATGCTTTCTCACCGCTAAGGCACAGTAACGTATGTAAGCTCCGTCTTCCTCCAAGGCAGTATGTACACTAGCAACCTAAAGTCTCGGGTAATGAAAAAAGTGCTCTTCAATCTTGAAACCCCTTCTCCATATCAAACACCCAAAACTCGACCACCCGAACTCCCACAAACTCCCTCGCTATGCACAATCCATCCCAGCCCATCCCCACCCCGCTACCGTCCAGCCCCCACGTCGTCTCCTTCGCCATCTCACTACTAACAGCCGGTCTCTTCCTCCCCCTCTTCTTACTATCCTCCTTACTCCTCTTCTTCTTCGGCGCGCCCTTCCCCCTCATCTTCGCATTCGCCACTCTCTCCAACCGATCCTCCTCATAATCATCCCACGTATCCAATCCCTCTTCGAACCCGCTAAACGCTTTTTTCAAATCTTTCACGGTAGCGAGCCGCCGCGGGTAGTAGGCTGCGGTCGCGGGCCCGCGGAGACGCTGGCGTAGGATCCGGTTGCCGGTTCGGGCGGCGGAAGGGTTGAAGGTGAGGGAGAAGAGGCTGCATTGGAGCTGGAGGGGGGGTTAGTGAGGTTGGCGAGAGGGGGGGATGGAGGAAGGAGGGAGGGGGGAAAGGTACCTTCATTAGGTCGAGGAGGCGAGATTTGGGGACGGACATTTTGGTGAAGGTTGTGGTGGTGGTGAGGGGATGATTGGGTTGGAGGGTGGAAAATGTTGGAGCTGTCGATGGCGCGCTAGTGGTCAGCCCTGTGGGAGATTTTGAGATGTGGACGAGCAGATCATTCAGCTACACCCTGGATTCACTCTTCCAACTCGACTTTCTATACTCAGTCCAAGAAATGGTCAGTTGTCTACGTGTTGGCCCAGAACATACGTTATCGACATCTCAAATCACAATTTCCCGCTAATACAGTCCAATCCGTCATTGAAACTGCGAAGCAAACTCTCAAGAGTCTGTTGCCCAGGTCCATTGCTGGATACAAGGAACGTAATCTTACTAAATCCTCGAGGAAAGTAACGGCTACAAAACCACCCACACTGCATATTTCGAGAAGTCCCGCTTTTGACACGTGCAGTCCCAAGGTTCACATAATCCAGATATATGCCATTTACTTCTTTTCCAAGCTCGAAAGAAGCAGAAGGCGTCTAAAGCCCAGTCATGGGTAGTAAGAGGAGTCATGACCTTGACGGTCAGTCTGCAGAAAACCCCAGCAAGAGACCTGCATCTACTGGCAATGTCATCAAAGTTCAGCGCGAGGATGCAAAAGTTCCCAGCTATCTACCCTCCAGTAAAGCAACTTCCGAACCAAGCCCCTACCTTGGTCACCCATCAACCTTACCACCGCTGCCTGAAATTCGAGACAAGTCTCTTGTCTCAACGCCCTTCACCCATCCTGGAACGCTTCACGGTCATTCATCTACCAAGGTAGATACCTCCTACGACCGCCTTGAGCTCCTCGGCGACGCCTACATCGAACTCATAGCCACCCGTCTCGTCTTCTCGCGCTTCCCCAAGATGCCTGCTGGCCGTCTTTCCCAGCAACGTGAACTACTCGTTAAGAACGAAACACTTGCAGAATACGCTCTCGCCTACAATTTCGATGAGAAAGGGCAGTTGCCGGCTAGCATGAAGCAGGGTGGGAAGGACAGTAAGAAAAAATGGACAAAGACTATGGGAGATATGTTCGAAGCATACGTGGCAGCTATTGTTCTATCTGATCCTACTGATGGTTTTGAGATCGCAGAAGGATGGCTCAGATCACTATGGGAGAACAAGTTGTCGAAGCAACCTACCATCGAGACACAGATAGCAGATCCAAATGCCAAGGTGCAGCTGGCTAATAAGGTTATGGGGAAAGATATCAAGCTTAATTATCGCGATGAAGCGCCGCCTCAAGAGCTTAGGAAGGAAGGGAAGCTGATATTTCAGATTGGCGTGTATCTGACAGGATGGGGATGGGAGAACACGAGGCTAGGAACCGGGAAAGGGTTGAGTAAGCAGGAAGCAGGAGCGAAGGCTGCGGCTGATGCTCTGACAAATCCCTTGACTGCCCAGGTGGCGAGTGTCAAGAATGATTTCAACACTCTCAAATCTTTAGAGAAAAATTGGGCAGACGCTGAGACCGATGCATCATAATGTCTCTAATGTAGTTAAAATTAAGTAAAAGTCACAACGGTTCTACGAAACCTAAATCGTTAAGCTTGCAAATGACAAGCATTTCAAAGAAAAATGCCTGCAGTATCTAGTCTAGCAGCTTCGTTTGATAGGAGGACGTTTAAGATTAAATTCTAGACACAACATCAAAAAAGCACTTCTCTTCTTTTCATCTGAGATAGTCCATTGGAGCTACATCCAAGCAATGGATGGGCACCCTCGACCATTCGAATCTGGATCTTACTCTCTGGCGGTTCTGACTCAGTCGTATAAGTAGGGAAACGACGTTCGCTGAGTTTCTGATGAACGCCTTTCTGGGCTCCGGTCCCAGAAGTCCAACCAACTAGCGCTTCTCCAACTTCGTGTCCAGAAGATTGAGTTGGTGTACATTCCAACCTTTTTGGCCAAGCCAAGGATATGTCAAAGTTGACTGTGGCTCAGTCGGGGATTGCTGATGGAGCTGAGGTATGGGGGCCAACAGCCTCCAGCCATGACTTCCCTACGACATCTCAGTCAGCTGTTGTTTAAACTATCGAGTAGTCGGGTCCACTGCGGCCCTTCGTCCGCTCTCTTTGAAGTCTTTTGAACGTGTCAAAACTGCCGTGCTGTTTTACGGCATACAATATCTCTTCTCTTTGTTACTTTGCTTGATAACCCTCGAAGATCGCTGTGAGAACCAGAAGAAGACATGGATACAAAGGCTGGCCAGCGGCGGGATAGGAGACTTTATGAAAGCTTGCGAGAGCCCGAAGAGTCGAATGTGCAGTCTACGCACGCCATGAAAACAAGGTATCCCTTTGCTCCATCTAATCCACATGAGCCTCAGTTAACCATGTCTATTGGAAAGACGTGTAGAGACGACAAACTCCAATACACGTCACAAGCCTGTTTGCATCGTTATTGGTGACATACAATACTGGCAAATCAACACTCATCGCCACCCTTGCCAATTCACCATCTCCAATTCCTCGGCAGGATGGCTGGGGCCTGATGCACACCGATGTTGAATGACATACAATAGAGGTGAAGTAAGTTTTTGAACTATCTACTCTGCCGTTGCAGCGTAGGCTTTTGCTGACCATAGCATCTTATTTCTACCACAGGATGAAAGACCGCAAACACGTATTGTCGTTGTGGGACACTATAGGGGACGAGGCTTATGACCAGCTACGCCCCCTTTCTTACTCAGAAACCGATGTTTTCCTGACTTCCTTCTCTATCGCCGAACCAGCGTCTTTTGAATCTGTAAGGAAGAAGTGGTATTATGAGCTTACTTCCTGGTCAAATGTGGCGAACAGTACGTGGGTGCTGCTCGGGTTACATGCCGATAAGAGGAAGAGTGAGCGTAAGTCTAGCAAAGAACTTATGGAGCACGGGATTTTGTGAGCCGGGAGGAAGCAGAACAGCTGGCAAAGGATCTAGGACGGTGGAGTAAGAAAATTGTTCCATATGTGGAATGTGATGCGAGGGAAAAAGGTGGGCTTCAAGCGGTTATGGAGGCGGTAATTTACCTTTAAGTAGCGCATATATAGGCCTATTCGGAGTGCACTTTTGTTGACTGTATCTCTAGATTGCTATTGCAGATACCAAAAAGCCCATAATCAAACAGAACCGTAGATTTGGGCCAAGTTGCACAATTTTATGATACCTCTAAGCTTCAAATCGTCTGTTCTCAGCAACGCTGCTGGTCAGATACCTATACGCTCGTAAAGATCTCTTTACATTATCTAGGTCTCGTCGGAACTTGTGGTGTTACTGTCGTCTTGAGGATCACTGGCACGGCTGTCGCCATTACACAACCTCTGTGCAACCCGGCCTTGCACTACAGGAGGGACTCATATATAACAAAGTCACACCAGGAATAATCTCAAGAACGAGTTATGTTCTGACCCGCACCCGCCAACAAACTTTTTCCCGCCCGAAATCAGGCGCGCTTTGCAGAAGGGATACACTCATGGCAAACAGGTTAGCCCACTCCTTTCCCAACCTTCCACATCCCAATAGTCCCTTCACTAAAGATACAAGATCGCTTCAGACCTGCATGGATGATTCCTGATATTTTAATATCGATTGCTCGCTTTCCAGTGCCAAGGTTCCATCCTTGAACTGCGTCGCCGGGGTGCCATCCAGAATCCGGCTCCCACTGGACAAAGTGGGAGATGGGACGCTTATGTCATCCAGGTCCTGATGGTTGTATACATTACATTTGTGTCTCCCGAGCAACCTCCCGGTTGAAGGAACCCAAGGACTAGCTTTGTTACCTTTAGGCACCGCCGAAATGAAGAGAGAGCGGAAAGCCGTCGCCGACAACATAGTCACAGCGGTGCAACTTTCTAGGTGCCACCAGAAGTGGTTCCATGATAGGTCGATCTTATTGTGATAGCGTAGGCCCCCAATTCGGACAATGGCTAATATGATCATGAAGATACTAAGGCAAAGGAACGTGGCGAGTTCGAACTTCTGCCTGGCTTTGGCTCTCAGCCGCCAGATTAGGTAGATGGGTATCATCAAGACTAGTCACAAATCAGTCCACTGTACTGACGGACTAAAGGGTCAATATACTCAAAAGGTCCGTTACGATATCCGAAATTATTGTCACATACGTTACAGTGACTGCCCTACCGTACTGTTGAGTAGGCGAAAAGCATCGGGCTGTTGGCTCATCATGAGAGAAATTCAGTGCATTAGAAAGCCTGGTGTTACTCACTACCAGCGAGGCCATCATTTGGGCAAAAAAGCCAGATACTGCAGAGTGCGAATCCGAAGGCCAGGATGGTGAGCAGAACCACAAACTTCCAAATAGCATACATGGTGGGTAAACGGTCAACGATATTTCTGAATAGGCACAAATATCCAAATTTAGTTGCAAATATAACCGTCCACGATAGAACCGAGTACGCCCACACAATCTTTTGTAACGAGATCACGCGCTGCAGGACCATTGTCCTGTCAATACCACCACCAGTGCTTTGGGTAGGATGCATCGATAGTTGTTCGATAGCATAATTTATGGACATCGCATAGTATGAAAGACCAGTTGCTGCGGCCAGGCATACGCATGCGAAGATGACACAAAAGTCATCTAACCGCAGCTTCTTATGAAGCTTGAGACGAATGATCATCCGAGCCGTCGCGGCGACAACCGCAATAGCGAAGAACACGCCGATGGTGACCTATTCAAAGTCTAAGTCATGATCAAACGCAATGGGACTGGGGCTCATAACCTCAAAAGCTTCGTCGGAGATCCTGGCCTTGGCGACGACCTCCATTGTAAAATTTCAAGACAACGAAACTGGTTGCGATTGTGGAATAATAAACATTAGAAATAGAGAGGATCTGATATACGCCTAAGGAAAGGCGAGAAATAGCGCATCCTTATAACAAGCAGATATGGTAACCTAAGGCCTCCATCCAGATAAACTGCCTTTGCTGCGCCATTGTATGTGGCAGAGTACCGACTGTCTCCGCTGCCGTGAGTCAGAAGAATGCGAGGTGCTAGGATGTTAGCGAAGGTGCAGACGAAGCCGCAGTCAGATTCAGCTCGAAGGTGTGGTAGAGGTTGCATCGATACGCGAAGTTCATGCAAGCCTATGCGACTCTACGCTGCCAGCCTGGTTCGGGCGGGGAGAAGGGGGGAGGAACATCCCTAGCGCTGACCACCAAAGACCCTTCTTTTGCGATAGAATGATCTCGACGCAGAAGAATTGAAATATCTAAAGTTCTGATAAACAATACAACGAAACCTTGTTGACTAGTCTCTTAAATGTAGGAGTCATTAGAATAGGCAATGTTTGCGCTGTGTTGATCATAACGCGATCTAGAACGTCTGGTGATTGAAGAGTGTACGTCTTCTATCCTGCTGACCATACCCCTCGCAGAAATCAATGTAAGCAAAGAGCGCCGGATAGTCGGGCCGGGGAATGCTTCGTCAACGGATTTCCAATTATGATTGGACAATCGTCGATGGGTCAGAGATCCAACTCGTACCGAGTGCAACCCATCATACTCGTACAAGTGCTGCGATTTTTTTTATCATTGGTGTAGATTAAATAATAGGACGTGCGGGAGAAGAAACATTCACGATAACTTGCCGATAATAGCTTTGATGACAGATTTTTGCTGGTAAAAAGAATGAAGATCCTGAGGTTTTGGACGAATTCTTCAATGATTGATTCTTACCACTATTGATAATGAAGTTAGAAGACGGTTCAACGTTGGATTTCTTGCGCCAAGACCCCCGTTTCTCTTTCTGTCTGGAGCACACGATCTTGATGCCACAGGGTATCGTCTTTGGGCAATGTTTGAGTACGACCCTCTTTCTCTTCGATGTTCGCCTAGAATTCCTACCTCTGGTACATGGAATGTCGCTTTCATAACAAAGCAGTGACATCTCCAAATATAATTGGCTAGCACTTATTCTCAAGAAACTTGGCGCAAACAATGGGTAAGGTGTCATAACGGCCCGCCCAAGGCTTCCGCTAGGCGGGACTTGGCGCCTAGACGCTGTAGTCTAGCAGCGCCGTCCATCTCGTGGTACTGCAATCCCTTCATTTCCAGTGTCTGAGATGATGTAACTTCTTTCTGCGGTTTCCCAGCTTCAAAATGCAGACGGCAAGGATCACGGATGCCAGTATTAAGACCGCCATCATCGTAGTTCTGCTCGGATTCTTGACTAAACTCTACTTGGCGCAAGGTAGGTAAGGTTTACATTTTAAAAAGAAAAAAAAGAAAGAAAGGACCATCATAGTAGTCCAAATGCAGATCTAAGAAATTAATTAACGTCATCCAACCTCTGCGCCCATGGAAACTCATGATCGGACGTCTCTCCTTCTGCTACATGATTGCATCTTCCCTCCCGCAAGATGCACGTCCAGGCTACTTTACAATGCGACAAGAGGCTCAAGAAGGCTGTGCGGGGGTAATACGTACTGTCAAGTTATCGTGAATACTAAACGTCTCTCAAGCTAACAATGGCCAGAGAACAGGACATTTCTGGACTATGCATCACAGTTTTCGCCGAGTGGTAAGTCATTCGGCCTGTCTCACTATATTTCGACAGAATATCTGACAACACACGTAACAGCACCCTGAATAACTTCGAAACTATTTTTCTCAAGCGACGTCACTGCTTTTAGCCTCGAAATGTTGCATCGAAAATTCCAAGCAATTCGAGTCAATCGTAAGAGCTCTATAGAGTCGGCACACCCCCTCTCATCCAGTAGGCGCACTTGCTCAAGGCGCCGCTTTGCGCCGTTTCTCCAGACACTTTGCATCACTTCCGTTCCATACCCGGTCCACTTTCTCTTTGTCGCGTTCGCTTGTCGCTAAATCAGAAAGCTGGCCTGCAGACGACCAGATGTTGTAAGCTCTTTCATCCCAACTCAACTTGCTACACTCCTATAGCGCCCCTGTTGCGAAAATCGTATGTAAGTCTCTTTCTTCTGTATATATTCTTCCCACGACCACAATGCCCCGCGTCTTCCTAATCACCGGCACGAGCACTGGCTTTGGCAAGCACCTCGTGCAAGAAGTTATCGACAAAGGCGACATTGCCGTAGCCACGGCCCGCAACCCCTCGACCCTCTCCTTCGAAAACACAAACCCGGAAAACTATCTCGCCGCAAAGCTCGATGTCACAGTCCCTAAAGACATCGAATCAGCCTTCTCTGCCGCCCTCGAACAATTCGGTCGCGTAGACGTAGTCATCAACAACGCAGGCTACAGCCTTAGTGGCCCCTTCGAAGAGCTCTCCGACGCCCAAATCAAAAAGCAAATGGACGTGAATTTCTTCGGCCTCCTAGCCGTAACACGAAAAGCAATGCAAGTGATGCGCGAGCAGCAGCCTTGCGGGGGTTTGATCCAGCAGGTCTCATCCATTGGCGGACAGCTAGGGTACGTACGTACATCCATCTTCGCTTCCCTTCCCTCCGATCCCAATCACCACCCCATACCCATCTCCTCCCCCACCCAAGCAACCTCAGAAACCCCCCACTAACACCCCCCAGCGTCCCCACCTTCTCCATCTACTGCGCCTCCAAACACGCCATCTCCGTCTTCACCTCAGCCCTCTCCCACGAAGTCCACCCCAGCTGGAACATCCACTTCAGCATCATCGAGCCCGGCGGTTTCCGCACCGACATAGCCGGTCGCAGCATGGAATTCGCCACCCACCGCCACCCCTCCTACGCTCACATCGACGCCAAGAAAAACAGTATTCAACTCCACGGCAACGAGGATGGGGATCCGGTTAAGGGCGCAAAAGCGATGTATGAGGTGGCGGTTATGGAAAACCCCCAGCTAAGGGTGGTGCTGGGGAAGAAGGCGCTTGAGATGGTGATGGGGAAGTTGGAGAGGGAGGGGGAGGGGTATAGGCGGTTGGAGGGATTGAGTCTTGGTACGGAGGTGGATGGGTAGGAGGGGAGGGAGGAGGGGAGAGGAGCCAGGGGGGGAGGGGAGAAGGGGGATGTGGTATGTATACGTAGACAACAACAATTGGGTATATCAAGAAAAGCGGATGTATATCTCTGTAGATAGCATAGGGATCCCCCGGCCCGTTAGCTTAAACATGAGATAAAGTTAAATGACCAATGGGGGCATTCAATCCATAGATTGCAGGATACATACGTAGGTAAATGCAATACATATATGAACTAAGGTAACATTATAAGAGAATAGAGCATAAGCTATACACATAAAGCTCATAATAGGCGAATTATTTAATAACACCCCTAAATATTATAGCTCTAAAAATTTCTACCCCTTAATTATAGCTTTTCAGTACTTAACTAGACGTGTGATAAAAGATATAAAGGACTTTAATAAGTATAAAGATTAACTTAAAACCTGCTTTATTTGTATGAATTTTACTCCATTCTCTTATGTATTGCAAGATATAACTACATTGCCTAGCCTGAGGAGCCAGAATCTACCTATATGGGAATGGGGCTCCTAATATACACGATGGGATCGTGTCAAACATGAATGGTAGCAGCCGCTAGAATGGCAAACATGCTGATGCTGATTGTCCAACAGTATGTACGCTTTAATGAGTCCCATTCACCAAATTTACATCTTCAGAATTTTCTGAATCCGAGCATTCCAAGTGGGGAATATATTGATCTCAAAAATGTCAAGATTGTATCCAATCTATCGCTGTGAGATATTGACGTACATGTTGAAGATTACTCTACTAAAACAGCTGCCGCGCATGAAAACTATCAATACATGCACCAACACCCTTAAAAAATGTGAAGAAAAGCGACGAGCATAGCATCAAAAATACAATACCATTACATCCCGACCCCAAAAAAATACAAACTGACACGAGCTCGAGCTGCCCATCATCCCATTTTAAGCCTTGATACCATTAGTCCCATTATGCCCATTAAAAACCACTTCCTCGGCCGCACTCTCATACCCATCCTCCTCATCCCCATCACCGCCTTAACACCCATTTCCGGCATCTTCGCAATACCATTTCCATTGCTCATCGAATAAATCGTCCCATTATCGGTCCAATCCTGCTCCGGCAACCCATGCAACACGCGGTGCACCTCACCAATACCCCAATTACTGGTCGCACGCTTGACACCCATACCCGGCCGTCTCAATCCCTTCGTCTCTTTAACATCGCCCTGAGCATCGAGATCTTCTGGTCTGGCGAATTCCCATTCCTTTGGCGCGACGAATTTGCCTAGGGTCTCGGAGGGGTGTTCTTTGTTGAAGTTCCAGGAGTCGGTGCCATGGACGTCTTTCCATTCGGGTTTACCTTTATACGTTTTGATAAGCGCGCTGACAAGGTCTTTGTACAGGGCAGGAGATTTATCCCAGCCATTGAGACGGAGGTAGCTCTGTTTGAGTAGGTCAAGGTGCTTGCGTGCTGCCTGGGGAGACATGGTGTCGATAGTCCTATCATCGTCATCATCGCCTTCTACGACGAGGCGAAGGATGCTCTCGTGCACGCCTTGTGCTTCACGGTAGTGCCCCATCGAAGTGTAGAGTTCGGAGAGGAGCTCAGACATCTCAAGGCATTTGGGATCTAGAGAACCCCATACGCGGCGCAGATTATAGCAGATATCTTCACAAAGGCGGATGGCGCGGGAGCGATGATCCTTGTTGAGGTAGCGGGCTTGCACAAAACGGCGCCCAACGGCAATAATGGTCTCCGTCTTCCACTTCTTCTGCACTTCGCGCGAAGACCAAAGAAGATCTAATAGCCACTAGCCAACAAAATTAGCATGGTACACCAAGATTGAACGTGTGAGGAAACAGGATAAACTCACTTCAAGATCCGCAAAGTTCTGTTGTTCGCCAAGAAGCCCAACAAGCTCATTCAGATCACGCAACTTGAGCCGTATGAAGTTGGTGTTTGAATCTTTGCAGGCCTGTAGGACTTCGCGGATGATCTTGCGGGAGAGCTCCAGCATATTCTCACGGAGTTTGGAGTTGATGTCGGCTTTGAGAGGTGTAGCAAGACCACGTCCTACCATGAGTGCAGACAATTTGAAACCATAAGGTACGTTTTGCAGGAGGTGGAAAGCGCGCTGGTGGTTGATAAAGTCGAGAGCACATTTCGCGACTTCATAACCCTTTTGAACGTTACCTTCGTCAAGGAGCTTCTTGACAATGGAGAGGCTCGAAGCACATGCAGCATTGCCAATCTTTACATCGCGCTCTTCTTTGCCAAGCTCATGAAGTAGCTCAAGGTAGAATGCGAAACTAACATCGTCGCGCCGCTTGATGGTCGATTCCCATTTCTTGATGAAGATCTCAAAAGCCTCCTTCTCCAGGAGCTCTCTCTGGACCTTGCGGTGATGGCTTGCCAGGAAAGCTTGGAGTCGAGCGGCGTGCACCAACGTAACAGTAACGTCTTTTTCGGATTTCAAGCTACGGTGATATGACTCATAGAGGATATCTTCAGTAAGAAGGTCTGCCATGATCTCTGAGTAGGAGAGCATCTCCCCACGAATAAGTTGTTCGAATGTTACGAGGAAGACGTAGGAGACTTTGCCAACGGATCTATCGATCTTGAAGCTGGAATTGTCCTTAGAGGTACCAGTGACGATCTGGAGACGTAGATCCTCAACCATGGTGCAACCTTGCTCCGAAAGCCCACAGCTTGTATAGATGCTGGCCAACAACTTTGCGGCTTCATGCAATGTCTTGGAATGTTTCTCTTTCTTGATGATCTCAATGCATGTTTCAACAAGCGTACGCAAGACTATAGCATGTGATTCTTGTTTCTTCAGTCTTATTTGCAACAGTACCAGCTCTCGGAGACATGTCAAAGTCGTGGTATGGGCCCACCCAAATGTAATCTTAAGAGATTCGAAGCGCTCACGGACCATGACTATGGCTCTTTCCATAGTGGAAGTGGATACAGAGCCATAACTACAGACTGAGATATAGGCTTTGGTGAGGCTTTCTTTGATTTTCGTAGTTGTTGAGGTAGAAATTATCGAAGTTGTAGTGGTAGTGGTGGTGGTAGTAGTTGTCTTGATCGTTGTAAGTACTTCCTCGTAGATAGATATAGCTTCGTGGATGTACGTCTCGCTTTTGAGGCAGATCTGGGCGAGCTCGATCGATGCCTTGATCGAGATTACAGCAGCTGCGCCGAAGACCTTGATGCAATTGTTTCGATATTCAATGGCCAGCTGCCGCAGAACCGCGTACTCGCAGACTTCATGATGTTCCAGTACGTAGCGGTAACGTAAATAGAGCACCTCGATGAAGTCAGCAGTGAATTTGTTGTGCCCGGGGTGTTGGTGTCTCCAAGTCTCCCACAAGACCTTACAGTCGACCTTGAGCTTATGCCAGTGACCGGCTTCGTAGTGAATTCGGCACATGACAAACATAGCATCCAATGCATCAACGTGGCAGACGCTCGATCCTTTGTTCAGGACAGTAATAATCTCCTCATAATACTCATGGGCAGATCCATGGCCATGATCAGCGCAAAGAGATCCTAAGAGGTATAGTGTCCGTATGGTAAGTTTGTGCGTTGCGCCCAATGTCTTGCGATAATACACAAGGAGTTCCTGGTAGATTTCGATCATTCTGTGCCAGTGATGATGCTCTTCATAAAACTTGATCAACATCTCGTAAGACTTGACGAAGTGTCCATCCTCGATGTGACAAGAGTTTCGGCAAGCACGATAAATGCGTACATAGATCTCTTCAGCCTCATGAAAATGGTGCGAGCGATGGTGGCATAGCGCTAGACTAATCGCTATGTCTATTGCACCAGCCCCAAAGTGTTGAGGTAATGCCATAGTACCTGTGCCAGCCACCACGAACTTCCATATGACGAGAAGAGACCTCTTCGTGACTTCGATAGCTTCTGACCACTGCTCAAGCTTCATATGGTACGAAATAAGGCTCTTGCAGATCGAGATCGTCTCGGAGGTTACTTCTTTGCGCGTCAGCGTCGACTCGAAAACTTCTTTAACTACAGTCTCCGTAGTCGATGTTGTAGTTGTTGAAGTTGTAGTAGAGCTAGATGCAGAAGTCGTTGAAGTCGTGGTGATGATCTCCTGGACGGTTTCGGCAATCAAAACCTCACAAGATGCCGTGTGTTCGATCTTGCCGCGGAATTTGAACCAGCTCATGCACTTCTTGAAGACGGAGACTGCGACAGAGAGTAGACTGACAGCCCTCATGAGCTCACCCACCATTTTCAACCTAAGGAAGATTGTCTCTGATTCGAAGTCATATTCTTCGTACTCGGACCAGACGCAGATCAAGATGTTGCAAGCCTCTTCGTGTCTATGACAACGACGTAGGAATTTTGCATACTCGAGGGCGACATCAATCATATAGACGTGGATTTCAACACCATGGTGATGGTGGTGGTGATGGCATCGCTCGGTCAGGCGCCTCCATAGTGTGATGTAGAGTTCCTCGGCCTTGAAGAACTCTTTCCGTGCTTCGTAGGATAGCGCCAGTTTCAAAGTCATTTCGATACGGCGAATGTCCCACACTTCGAGCTGCATGGTAATATCGAAGATTCCATCCTCGTACTCAACGATGTCGGTCTTATTTTCGCGCTTCTTGAGAACGATAGTGAGTTGCTCAGAGACACTGATCTCCTCCTGCATATATATAGTCAGCAGTGGTCACCCAGGGCAGCCAATGTCATAATCCAGACCTGGTGAAGGCAGTAACAGTGTGGAAGTGCATTATCTTACCTGAGAACCTTTCCCAAACCGGGAAACCATGATCTCGCGAAGTTCACGCCAGACAACTTCAGCCTTGTGTTCCTCGTGGATTTCAACGTATAATTGAGCGAGCATCTTGTAATACTTGATGACAAGTTCGTGTGTCTGCCCATGTTGGTGCTTGTAAACATCAATGACATACTTCAGCGTCTCCTCCTTTCTTGTGGTGAGCTCGATGCGTGTGGTTGTTGTAATAGTCTCGACAATGGTCAAGAAGCTTGTAGCGCAGTTAACGATAAGTATGTGATGTTTGTGTAGCACGGTTTGACCTATACGCCAAGCTCGGTAGAAGTAGGCACCAGCTTCTGGAATCTTAGAAAATGTCCTGTAGAAAGTACCGCAAATGATCAGGCTCTGGAGAACACATTCGTGTTTCTCGGTAAAAACTGCCTCTCTCACTCTCAGAGCAAGCTCATAGGTTTCCTTGCCTACTGCTTGAGGGGACCAACAAGCCCACTCAAGCATGGCGACCAAAGTAGAGCTTGGAAAGACCGCCTTCAATTCGGCAGGTAGATGAAGAGATTCCCCTGCATGCACGTCCGAAACAAAAATATGACCTGTCCAGTTACGTATCGCATACTCGAGCAGCACATGTTTGCTGAAAAGCTCATTGACGTCTTTCTTAGCAATTGGCTCCAACGATGGCTCCCGATGCCTGTTGAGATTGAATTGGCAGTAGGCCAAGAGTCTTTTTGCCAACTCCATCTGGGCAGGCTGAGGTTTGAGGAGCTTTGTTGTTCCGTTAAGCTGAAGCCCCTCGAGGTATTCACGGATGGCTGGGTGCCGCAATCTGACAAACTCTGTTTGGAAAACCACTAGCGGTCCTAGAGCTGCATGAAGCTCGCTTTTGATATCCATCTTTCGTTCGATAGTATGTTTCTTCTCAAACTCTATCTGGAGAAGGCACTGGATCTCCGAGAATGTCAAAGGCCGTTTTGCGACAAGCATCCAGGATAAGATGAGGTAGGCGTCTGAGCGAGATAAGTCAATTCTTTCGGTAATATTGCCTATAGTTTGATGTAAGGAGTGGCGTGTTTCCTTTGTAGCCTTGAGATGCTTCATGAAGGCTTCATGACTTGATTCCTTTCTGAGCAAGTAAATGGTCAAAATAAGCCAGAGAAAATCTCCGCGTGCTGATTCGACCAGTTGCTCGATGATGGATTCTCGCGCATGTTCACCCAGATTCTTGTAAGGAACGTAACCATGGAATGCATGTTCCGCAATGTGTTGGAGGTCATCATGGGTATGATCAGGCTTGATCTCGAACTCCAGGAACTTGCCCTTGCTCGGCTTATGAGGAGAGCTTCGGGAGAGGGTGATAGCCTGGAGCCTGCCATGCTTCGAAGTGAAGACACCTAAGCGTTCCATGACTGACTTGATGCTGTCGTGATTCTTGAGTTCGTTAAGGCCATCGATGACAATGACAAGATGATCTTTGCCTTTCCCGGCAAACTGATCGAGTCCGCGGTCCAACGCATCCCATAGTGCCTCTTCCAAGTTGGCAACAGTCGTTTCATTTGACTGTGACAGGTCATAGGCTTTTACAAGAGCATGGAACAGAGCCTCATCGCCAATGTTCTTCTCGAGAAGTTGTAGCGAGAGACTTTTGGCAACTGCAAGCGAAGTTGTCATCTCCGGCACATCGACTTCGACTGAATAAGAGAGGGTCTCATCTGGAAGTTGTGGAAGTCAGTGGAAGACACTGGTTCAGGATTGTTTATGACCAGCTGTGAAGCTCGCTTTCGTGCTATTCAATAGATCTTGTTAAGTACGAGTGTCATGACTGGTAAACTTACGAGTTTTCTTGCCTATTGGTCTCTGTAACCGTTCAACAATCCATCGAAACAAATATGTCTTTCCACAACCTTCACGCCCAACGAGGGCTAGGATATCATCTTGGCTTCGTGAAAAGTCTAGCAGGTGTCTCTGGAACCATTCGCAGGTATATTCGTCTCGGTGTTCTGGCGTGAGCATGCGATTCTTATGCAGCTTCTTCAGGACGCTGTCCCGAGGGCTGAGCCAAGTGCTTATGGTTGCAATATCCATTGATTCGTGCTCGCCAAGTTGATGTTTCCACATCTCGTCTGTGATAAGCTTCCTGTGGGAATAAAAATGTTCAATCTGGGCACCGAAGAGGCTGTTAAAGTCGACACTGGCTTCGCTCGAATGCATACCGATCGCCTTGGTATTGTAGTACATGCTGATCTCTCGGACGAGCAAGAGCATGCCGTTGAACGCTTGGCCCACCTCCATGCGAATTCTGCCATTAGCATACAGGAGCTTATTGTGGCGAAGCAGTAAAGAGAGGGATAGTCCAAGCTGGTAGAAGACACCGAACGTTGTTTCAAGGGCTTTAGCGTTATCTGGGCCAAGCTGTGCATCGTTAGCAAATCTTAAACATGTAGCTCTTACTCGAGAAGCTAAAGTCAGACTCCACTGCAGAAGCTCTATTTCAAGCAGGCTTCAGTCGCCCAACGTAAGAGCTCAAGGAGACATACCTCAAGGAGCGTTCGAGATGCAGTCCATATCAATTGCGCCGCAATCTTACTCTCTGGAATAAAGGACTCGACAGCCTTGGCATATCCAGACACTTGTAGGCCGAAATATTCGGCCCACTTGAGTACTTTGTCCCATCGGCTTCCTCGGTGTGGCATGTAGGTGAGCCGCTGGCGCTCGATATATTCGAGAAATCCGTCAATTGTCATGCTGTAGATATAGTTTTCATCGACATATGCAAATGCTGACACGAATTTCCCACGTGTAGAGGTGACTGTCTCTTGAAGTATTGTGATCTGTTGTTCTCTTGAGAATGAGACATGAGTCTCGCTGCTGCTGCTCATTGTAGTTGTGCGAGTCTCAGAACCTTGTTGTTGGAATGATGGTCAGTTTGGGCCATGTACAGAAAACTACCGATTACTTACGGCGTGTCGTACGAGTATTGGAATATCTCTCCCTAAGATCTGTCATGGAATTGCTCATATACTTGGCTTTGTTGCTGTCCAGATTCTGGTTGGCATGCTGGTTCTTGACAATCAAGTGAGACTCCTCGCCATTTGATTGATGATTGCCATTGACCGCGAGAGGTTCAGGGGCCATTTCTCTGGTTTCTAAGTTGTCCTCGGTTCTATTGGGTGGAGGCTTTGTCGCGCCGGAAGAGGAAGATCGATGCTGCCCTTTTCGTCGTTAGCCATACGCACTGAGACTAAAGGATTCTTCTCATAGGACTGTGCCATACTGAAGGGACTAGCACGAAGACCTAACATACTACACCAGGCATATATGATATTACAGCAACAAGAATGCCGTGCTCGACAATGATGGGTGCGTTTCGGGCTTGACATCAATTCTCTGAGAGAGATAGAGCAGTCTATTATAACTAAAGTAGAGCTGGGGCGAAAGTCTCGCCCCTCCCTAGCTTGGTCCACATTCCAGGGTTGTTGAAGCAATAGCTTGCACAGCGAGTGCTGAAGTGAAGGACAGAGGAGGGCTAGGCCTCTGTTTTCAAATCATATGGTCATATCGAGGATAAGTCCGTCCACCCACAGGACTTTGGACGGCGAGACAAAGCGAGAGGCGTAACACCAGACGCACGAATTCTAGGCCAGTTGAGCTGATGGTAGGATGCAGCCCCAACGTTACAAGCTGTCCCGACAGTCCTTGTCCAATGGACTTCAGATATGACAGGCCAAATAGCGCCTGATCATCCGCTGTCATATCTCTCAGCCAGCCAAAAATCGCTTCCGGGTATGCACGTCGGAGATCGTGCACGCAAAGAGACGGATAGCCAGACGTGCAACGTCTCGAATACGGTTCGAATTGGACCCCAAGTTCCACTTCAAGAGGCAAGGCGCAGATCTACTCCCCACATGAATTGCTATGAGAGCTTCCAGACCCAAGTCTGGCCGTGGCGGGGCTGGCTCATTTCTCAGTCGAGAGTGCGCGTCACCCTCAAGGTTGAATGAGTAGTAAGGCAATCCACGAATAGCATGGGCTGGACTCATTTCAGAACGGTCTAATTTACCATTCATGCGGATGATAGGGGCCATCAGCTCAAGACTTTCATCGATGGCTTGCCTGAAGAGACAGAAAAAGAGGAGAAATAGAGCAAGGATAGTGATTATCCTACACAATTAAGGAAGGTGCAATTCAGCAATTCGGTAAGAATTTGCCATCTAGAAGAGGTGCACGGGAAAGACAGCCAGCCACATCCCACCCGCTAGGACTTGGGGGAGGTGAATGTTTCCGCTTTTGGACTTTCAGCTGGCGCCAACAATGTGGCGCCGGCAAGGTGTGCCAAGTCTAACAAGGGGCCTGCATTAGCTCAAACGACAGAGAACCTCACCACAGCGCATTCGGGTGCGTGAGGTACTGCCAATTCGGCCATAGCTTCGGGAATTGCAGCATCTCTTAACAACATGATCAGAAAGGCCACGAGATAACTGATGGCAACGAGGTTGGATCCAAGGAGTCTTTGCTTAGATACAATGATTGATGGGATATGAGATCCGCCTATTCTGCTTAGTCATCGTGAGATGCGAAATCTTATCTACCTATCCTCCAACTCACACAGACAACATGAGCAAATAGGTGCTCACTTCAATGGACGGTGATGCTGAAGTCCCGCCCTGATATTACGATAAATTCTATGCATCATGTTCTTCCTGAGTCTCAAAAGTCTTGCTCAACAAACGTTGCACAAAGCTCGATAGCACCTATCGATACTGTGAGGCCTGAGCCTTGCACTTGATATTATCGTTAGATACACAAGCACTTTCCGACTTGATGTTAACTCTGTATACTGATACTGTAGGGTCAGCTTTTTGAGTCCCTGGCTCTCAGTATGCTCCATATGCCTATCGTCAGCGCTCCGAGTTCAGCCATTTGCAGGCCAGGACTAAAGACAAGGCTGCTACCTCTGGAGATTTGAAAATCTGTCAAGCACCTGGATCAATGTATTGTGGCAAATGAATGGAGCATGGGTGGTGTGTAGAAGATCAACGCCTATCAAGGTCTATGACTCAACCCTTGTGGAACATCGTCCTTCCTGCTTCGATACTACAAGGCAAAATAACATAGGATACCATATTTTATCAAGATGACAATTTCATTGACTAAGCGTGAATGCTTCTTGATACGTTTACAATCATGGATTAATGCAAATCATACACACGTATCTATCGCGTATCCATCGACAACCTCCAGATCAATCATTGAGTCCAAGCGCTCGACTGCTCCCCACATGATATTTACCTGTACGCTCATGCGTTATTGCCCACGTTTGTTTCACTGAATATCGCGGTTAATAGAACTATCAAAAGTAAGGCTCGCATCAGTCTCATCTGCAAGTCTCGGTCAGAATCTCCGTGTCTCATTCTTTCGAATCCTTCACTTCTGGCATCTATCTGTACTTGTCCTCATTTCCCATTCATAGCTATCAGTCTGGACCCTTTGGCGGTACTCTGACCTCTCTCTCCATTTCCTTTGGGCCGACGATCAAGTCTATAGCTCTCCTTACAACTGTCTCAGGCTGCAGAAGAGGGTCAGAGAAGGGAAGCGCGAGTGATGAGATGAAAGGAGCGTGAGGATCAGATCCTGTCATTGTTTCAGTGCTTGAGGAAAACCTGGCTCTCGGACCTCTTGGCGACAACACTGCCGACGATGCAAGGGACTTGATTCCGGGGTTGTGCTTAGCTACTTTCCCGCAGCGCGAGGGTTTACATCCTAACGTATGCCATTGAAATCTCAAATGACGATTACTCTAAGATCTCATAACTAAAGTTATATATAAACGACAGATCGTTACTAACCCCACGGGTCGTGTCTCGGTGCGCACGGTCGAAAGCGTATGTGCTCCCGTTGGTGTAAGACATCGCGTACAGCATTCATGCGCATAAGGCTGAAAAGCCGACAATGAACTCCAGGAATCCCCACCGTCGATTTTTCGTCACAATCATGCAAAATCAAAAGGCTATGGACAATGAGAGGTAGGAGAAGATCGAAGGCCGGTGACCTTGAAGTCGACGCTTATGACCCTGGCCTCCAGTTTGCGTACGACAAAGACGACTTACCAGAAGCCTTATATCCAACCCCCGTCGGAAAAGGTGCAAGACAGAAAGTATCCGAATTACCAGGCCATGATGCCATCATAAAAAAGCAGGAAGGTACGCTTTTTAGGTTGAGCATAGCTTTGGTTTTGAGTGTTATTTTCGCTATTGTTGCTGCTGCGCTCGCAACCACTATGGCCATGCGATTACATACTGTCAAAAGGTTTTTAAAGCGAACACAACCCATAGAAAATAAAGAGTCCAAAGCCTAAACCAATTGAACAGACAATTCGGCAACGGCACGTGCCCTATCACAAACCATACATCCAACACCAACACTTCAACCATGGTACCCACAAGCGACTGTACGGACTTAACCGCGACCTACAGTGCCGTCGTCAGCGACGCTTCCTATGACCTCTTCTGCAACGCCAACCAACCCAACGGCGACATCATGAACGTTTGGGTCTACACCTTCGAAGATTGCATCCGTGCGTGCTCGAGCTATGATACCGGAAGCGCTCATAACGAGACTTATTGCCATGGGATTAGTTATACGTATACGGTGCATCAGATTCCGGGAGACGTTGCAGGTAGCGGAAATTGCTGGTTGAAGTCTGTGAAGCACAATGCTAGTGTGATGTTTGCCGATGTGGGCGTTGATAGTGCCTTTATCTATGGGCTATTTGAGTAGAGTATAGGCGGTGAGCTGCGGAGCGTTGTATCCCGCACTTTACAAACAGCTAGCGAAGGATACGATTCGGCCATAGCGGTCATTGGGCGGTGATTATGGCCCTCATGATAGGTGTGGCCAAATAGCTGTATACCAGTGGCAGAGTGTCGACGATTTGGCGCTGAACCTTTCTGGTGTTGTAATGAAGGGCCCAGTGGAATTGGGTTCTGACCATCTCAGGCAGAGCGTTCTTTGCTGCTTCGCTATGGTGGAGCATCCTCTCGAGGGTGATGTTGTAGACGCGATCACATCCGGCCTAGAGCCAGCCATTTAGGACCCGGATTAGTCGCTATTCATATTCCAGTGTATCAACATCGAAAGGCCAATCTGCCTCCTCATTCCTAGATTTGTTTAAACGCCCTAGCGTTTGGCGGGCCAACCAAACGGCAAGACCAGTCCACCCAGCCCCAAAGCTTTTGTCGTACGGCAAGGAACTTTTTCAAATCGCGCATCATCACACGTCACACTGTATTTGCAGTGCCTTTTTGGTTTCTCCAAAGAGCAGACAGTCATCGTGACTGGCGGCTTGACATCCTCGACGGCGTAGGCCCTCCAATTATAGGTATCACATATGTGGAAGACAACATCAAGTTGGTCGAGCCTTATACCGCACTTCTGTTTGTCAATACACTTATACAAATCAAAGGCTGCTTGCCGCTCCTGCCTAGGGCCCATGATAGCAATATCGGCTTGGCTGATGTAGAAATGAGTCGTAAGATATCGCAGGTTAGCGAATCGAGCTATCCTAGAGATAGCAGCATCGTTGTATGCAGACCTCACAGGAAATCGCCTAGGACTAAGCTTCACAAATTCGCAGACGAGCCAGTCCCATCCCGTGCTGTAGCCTCTAAATTCGTCAAGTTCGATAGTCAGTTTCGAGATCATAGGGCAACCACTCCTCAGAATATCAAGCGGGAGGCAGGGTATAGAATGGGTATAGGAACGATATGCCTCTCGTCCAATTCGAAGTTCAATGCAAGTAAAGGTGCTCTCAACGTTCAAAATAGAAGATACTGAAGGATATTTCTGTTCCCACTGTTGACTACGGGAAGGCAAGTATTCCCAGTCTGATACGACCGATGACGGGCTGTGTACCTTCAAAGTTTTGTAGCCCTCAGTTGCCGAAAGGAGAACAGCGTAAGGTGTCTCGTCAAGATGGGCTCTCATAGGCTTAAAGAAGTATGGACTGGCTAGAGCGCGACAAGTACGAGATGCACGTGCAAAAGCCCGTAAACCGACGATGGAGTTGGAATGAAGCTATTAAAATGAGCTGATTTGAGACTTTCCTTCTCAAATGGTCATACCTCTTCAAGAATAGGGTCGAGGAGCTCAGGAGGAAGGGTCTCCAGGGTAGAGAGTGGCTTCTCAGCAGAAAGCTGGCAGAGAAGATAATCCATCCATGGCGTAGTCATCTTCATCTTGAATTTTGACTAGTTGGTTTTTAGTCATGACGTTTACGTGAGGTTGTATGTTGATTAGGTAGCATACTGCATTTGATGAGTTGATTGTTACCCACGGACAGATCGCCTTCTCCTTGGGAGAGAGGTTAGAGAACAACATCTTTAGATTTCCAAATGCAATAAGAAGCAGTTCTATCGTTCGAGAATGCGCAATGCAAAGCAGTAGCTCAAATATAGATGGTATAACTCAATCTCGACATAACAACGTATGAGTAGGGACGAAAGATCATGAAGCATCTCTCGGGGATCTGCCGTAACAAGTTGGAAAAGCCTCGCGTTATGCCTTCCAGACTGACTGACTTCGCCCTTGCTTAAATCAAAGGATATCCAGCTCATATACTGAAGGTGATGAGGCTTTGCACCACGTGGCAACCTGTCAGCTGTCAGCCAGGCGCCAGTAAGCGCTAGCGAAACAACTAAGCCCGAATAATCTAGCGTGTACCTCAGCCCTATCAAAAGCTTTCCTTGCGCGAAACTCCATTCAAACCCGCCCACCCAACTTACACCCAAACCAAGCTCCACCTAATACCCTCCCCCTGGATCGATCATGTTCGGAGGCCGTACGTCGACTTCCCACACTACCCTCCTCGATGAAGAAAGTCACTAACACTATCCAGCGGCCCCAGCGCAAAGCAAGGCGGAGATCAAGGTACTCCACCACTACCCATTCAGACTGGTACCCTGCTCAACGTACTAATCCATTCCTTGACAGGCAGCCGAAGAAGAATCGAATAGGACACTAGCACAAGTAGGAGTGGCGGCTGTGCTGTTGTATTTTTGTCAGTCAGCCCTTCTAAACTCCCACATTGAGAGAAGGGAAGCAAGGAACAATATAGGAAGAGAGAATAGTACGGAGAGAAGGAATGCATAGGCTAGTTCAGGAAATGCACTGCTGATGATTGATGTGCTACAGCGCCGTTCGTTATCGACTATGTGTATCTGCTCGTATAATGGGGGATTTACCAGGGTTGGGAAGTAAGAGGAGAGGTGTACAAAGTGAAGCATACATACGGGGTTTATGGTAGGGCGAATAAGTGTACGATAAGGCTCTAGATGAAAAGATGGATACATTACTTCGCTCTATAAACGGGTATTTGGCCAGGAGTCGCATCATGTATAAACCGCTTTGGGAACAAACCAGCTTTTCATGCACACCATACATGCATTCCAGACCCAGAAGATATGAATATAGATAACACGCGCGCTACCTCCCGAGCGCCACCGGCTTCGTCGATGCCTCCCACTCCGCCCAATCTTTCTGAATCTGCGCCACTTCCTTCGCTAGCTGTGCAAGTTGGGAACTGTAATCTTCCAGGATCTGTAGTGTCTGATCAGTTTTCCCTCTATATGAGGATTGTGGACTTGGATGGTAAACATACCTTTTTGACCCTCTTCATAACCTCCTCATCAACAATCCCCCCATTCTCCTGCTGCACGATCCTCCCCGCCTTCTCAAATTGCCGCTGCAACTGCCTCCCAGTTTCCCTCACACTGACCATTCGCGCCCATATCTCCTCCCCTCGCCCATTTAGTGCAGGGTCAAAGACGCTTCTTTCAAGCAGCATGAGCTTCTTCCGTAATTCCTCTTCGGCACTATCCATAGCATATCCCCGATTCCTCAGCACTTGCGTCTTAGCGGCAAGCCCCAGACACTGGTGGCTCAATCTGAGATGTTTCCTCCTACACTCCGCAGCGCGGATAGAGATCTCCAGATCGTGCTTCTGGAGTAGGGTATTCAGCCCGTCATTGATTTCATGTAGTCGGCCAGAGAGGACGGTGAGGGCTTGATATTGCATTTTCATGCGGTCAGCGATCTCGGCGAAGCCTTTGACAAGAATGGGAACAGAGCCCGGGCTGGGCTTCTTGCTTAATGCTTCTTCCCATTCCGATTCTCGATCTTGTGGGGTGGGGCCGTAGAAGGCCGCTTGGTCTGGTGGAACGGCGTTGTAAAGGTACGCTCGGAAGAGTGTTTCCGGGGATTGGGGGTTCCATTTTGCATAGGCAAGCTCGATTTGCTGTATCACGGATTTTTGAGCTGGAAGTAAATGCGTTAGTCTACGAACAGTCTGATACTGAAAACAATCAAACTTACGCGGAGCATACTCAGACTGCTGAAACAGTCGCGACCCTTGCGTCTGGCCGAGGACACTGCCTTGCTGCTGATTCTGTTGTGGCTGTTGGGCGTTCTGACCCCAGTTTCCAAACAGACTGCTTCCCTGCTGCTGTTGATTTTGCTGCTGTGGCTGCTGGTTTGCAGTATTCCCTAGCCCCCCAAAGAGACCTCCTCCACTTTGCTGTTGATTTGTGCTGCCTCCCAAATTACCAAAAAGGCTACTGCCTTGTTGAGGTTGCTGTTGCTGGCCACCAAAGAGTCCACCACCACTCTGCTGGTTTGTCTGATTTGTAGATGACCCTAAATTACCAAAGAGTCCACCGCCGCTCTGTGCAGGCTGCGTAGTTGACGCCCCCAAATTACTGAAAAGCCCACCACTCTGCGCAGGCTGACTAGTGGACGACCCCAGATTACCGAAGAGCCCACCTCCACTCTGCGCAGGCTGAGTTGTCGTAGACCCAAACGAGCCGAATGGGTTCGCAGCAGTCGTCGCAGGCTTCGATATCCTGTCAAACAACCCTCCACCTGGCTGGGCCGCCGACGTCGTCGCTGTCCCAAACATGCTATTCTGCGCAGGTTGGCTCGTTGATCCAAATAAACTTCCGCCACTCTGCCCTTGAGTCGCCGCGGTATTGTTTGTATTCGCGTTCAGGCTCCCAAATATGTTAGGCTTGTCCTGTTGCTGCTGATTGTTATTCTGGCCAAAGAGGGACATTGCCATCGCAGAGAGATATCAGCGCGCGATCAGTTCGGACTGAGCCAGGAACTGTTGATTTCAGCAGGGTCACAGAAGAGAATAGTCGAGTATTCGAGGGAGGGACCGAGGCGCGAGGCGTGTTCGAGACAAACGACTAGAACAAACTAGTAATGAACGTGAGTGTCAAAACATGTTGCACACAAAAGCCTAGGGGTTCCCTGCTATACACCGAAGCATCGACATCGGTTTCGAAATGAGTGAAGCGGAGACTTGCAGCACGTCAAAGAGGATCCACGCCGGCAGCAATTATTTCCAGAACGTTTTCGCGTGGTAGGTGGTTCTTAGACGCGCTTCTAGCTTCCGGTGCAGCCAATCACAGCCGCCGTATCTCCAAGCTCACCTCAAGCTCCACCACCCCATTCTATTCACCAGAACAATTGCCGGCCATTAGGCTTCAACTCGCCATCATGTCAACACGGCAGCCGCGGTAATGCCCTCCCTTCAATTGTTCCTCTCCAATTCTCCCCCTTCCCAATGTTACGATTCTATCTCTGACTCTCCACTCCAGACTCAACCAACAAGTTCTCCTCGACACAACCCCCCTCCCCTCCTCCATTCCACCTGTTCCCGAAATTGGCGCCTCCTCGGCCCCTCTATTGTCGGCGTCATTCTTTATTGGTGCACGTTGTGGAGCGTTCAATGATGATTATATGAAGTGCAAGGAGGATGCGCAGGGGAGGGGGGAAATTGATTGTATGAGGGAGGGGCGGAAGGTCACGAGGTGTGCGGCTAGTGTGTGAGTATATTTCTATTATTCTATTCTTCAGGGGTAATAGGTGGTGGAGAGAGGATCGGGATGGTGGCAATGGGAAGGAAAGATGGGGTGGATGTGGGGATTGGAGGGAAGGGAACGGTGGGGAGGAGTATAGGGTGCATGTGGTAGACGAGGCTAATGCGTTTGTCCTTGTGCAGTCTGGACGACATCAATAAGAATTGCCTCGAAGAATTCCGAAAACACTGGAAATGTCTGGACAACAACAACCAGCAGCTATGGCACTGTCGGCGACCTGAGCAGCTACTTAATAAATGCGTACTTGACAAGCTAGTAAGAATGCTCCCCACGATCTCAACACCCCAAAGTAAGAGAGGCTCATGCATCTTCTACTTTACAGAATCTAGAAAAGAAGATCCCCGGCTCACCAGAAAACGAGACACCAATACACCTACGCAAAACACAGACATTCTCGCACAATATGTCGAGTATTCGGGAGGATGAGCCTCAGGTTTAGGACGTGTAGTGGCTAGATGTACATAATGGATCTAATGGGCCACAAGGCATTTTTATGAGAATTGCGATTGATCTTTTCCGGAGAACGGCTGCAATGAATTGTGTGACAACAACCATGCCTAAGTACAAGCCATGCATGCGATTGACAAAGAATCTCATGATCGACGCCTTGCTGTGCCATGATATCCATCCGCTAAATGATGCATGAACGTTATCCACCGTGCGCCACGAATCTGTTCATTACTAAGTATGTTCTCTGTCCTCTCTATGCATGTATGCGAACAAGTAGTTGTCCTCCGGAGAAGCTATCTTCAATGAAAAAATCGAACGAAGGCTTAGAGCAGGGGCAACGAAGCCCCATTCTAAATCTAGCACGGTCCAATGAATCTGCTATGATCTGGAAAGAATTGAACCCGTCCCTTTGCGTGGCGGAAATAAGATATTCGCTGTCGTCGTAAAAGTTCGAAATGTAGGGAAATTTCCGTGGTCAGCAAGTCTAAGTCTTTCGAAAGTAATTCAGCGAAGAAATCTAAACATGATAAGCGACATACAGTATTCAGGAGCGCATCTGGGATCAATGTTACCTCTGATGTACAAGATGAGTACCCAATGCGCGATGCAATAGCATAACCTAGTATTCTTTGCTTGAGGTTCATCGAGTGTAGTTTCTCAGGTCGCGGGCATGCTTGGCTAGAACATGGATCTTACGTAGAGCCGGATTGTGAGGCTGATCCTCATTGATGCGCATGTACTCGGTCTGGAGGCGTTCACTGAGCACTTCGATAATCTTGGGCGCGACTTCACGGATGTCCTGATCCTAGTAAGACGTTAGCTGTTGTGAACAAAAGGCTGAGATCGATTGACTAACTCTAGGATCAATGACCTGAAAGACAGTCTCAAGCCAAGCAAGGCGTTCCATCACGTTGGTCTCAAGGGAAACAGTGACGGCCGCTCCTACCGATAGAGATACCAACATCGAAGTTTGGCGAAGGTAGCTAGGGTCACAGCGGACAAAGAAGTTGTCAAAAAGCTCAATTTGTCGATTTGATTGGAGCCACTAATGATGTTCAGTATTATTCAAGGGCGTATCAATTGCAGCACCTACCATAATGGTTGCTTCCTCGAATCGGCCTTCGTTCATGGACGTAGCAATATTGTCAAGCTCTTCTTGTTCTGGTGACACGTGCATTGATACAGAATCGCCAGGAGTCAGGGACTGCTGGCGAGCCAGTGCTTGGCTGTCTTGACTGACTTTCTGCTGTAGCTTGAGAATCTCGAGCTGGAAGTCTGATTGCGCTGCCGCCATAGCATGGATCGTCTCTGAAAGCCCACGAACAAGATTGGTAAGCTGATCGATCTTATTACTGTCTTGGCTGTGTTGCAGCTCCCTTTGCTGCAGTGTTTCCTGCACACGACGCTCTATATCTTTGCCCGCGTTCTGTGCCGCATTTGAAGCGAGGTTTGAGAATGCCGGTATGATCTTGTTGTGTAGCGTTGTCGAGAACTCCTTCTCCACGTGCCCCGTCATTGCCTTGGCAATCTTCTCCGCAATGGGAGCAAGAACATTAGGACTCGACATCCATTTGCTAACAGCACTGCCAACGGCATCAGGCAGAGCAGCCTTCAATGAACCAGGGACTGTGTCGTGTAGTTGCTTGGAAATGATAGCTGGAAGGGTGTCATTCAACGAGGCTGCAGTAGTTTTGGCGATCGAAGGTACAACAGAAGCTTTAACATTCTTCTGAACGATATCAGATAGCGACTTCTCGACATTCTCAGTCAACGTGCTGGAAACAAGACGAAGCACTGCATCCTGCTTAGCGGCTCCTGCTGCATCTTGAACACGCTTATCTTCCGCAAAGCGGTTATATATCTTTTCAAGCTTTTCTCCAAGTACTTTATTGAACTCCTGAGAAACCCCGGCCTCAATCTTCTTGAGCTCCTTATCAAGGAAATCACCCGAGATGCCTACACTGATCGATTCTCCGTTCGCTACGGGGCGGACAGGCTTATCCTGGGAGGACGCAATGTTCGACTCCGGAGGATCGCGCACAGCATGCTTTGCTGCGTTAGATCGGCTGCTCTCCTTCGAAGTGATTGATGGAGATTGAGCCGCCGCAGCGTAACTCTCTGCATTTGTAGACATTGGTCCTACACGCGATGCTACTTCGCTAGCGCCGCTCCGCTTGGCTTTCTTCTTATCCGTCTTCGGAGCAGCTTCACCACTATCAGAAACCCCGCCCCCAGACTTTGAGAGCTCCTTAGCCGGCGCTTTCGCCTTCACCGAAGCCGTAGATGCTGGATCATCACCAATGACAGAAAGCTCACTCGGAGCCGTGGTCGTGGACACTGACGGCTCACGAAGATCTTTGATGATAATGTGACCTTCTTGCTCGGCATCTAATGAGTGAAGCACCCTGCTATCCTTAGACCAACCCATGTCCTCCTTTTTGATTGTAAGGCACGTGACACCTTTGGAATGCATCACATACAACTCGAAAAGCATAGCGTCCTCCTCGTCATCTGTAGAACGGGTTGTTTCACCGGATGATGGTACAAGTTCAAGACTACGCAGCTGACCGATCTCTCCAAGCGAGTACTCTCTCATGCCGCTCATGATTGCAGTTGCTTCTGCTTTCGCCAGCGTTGAATCCTTAGCGGCAAGGCGTGCGGCGAATCTAGCTTGCGACATGGTCTGCAAGTTATACTTCGGCGCCGACAAGTGAATGAAGTAGATTGAGTTCCTTGTTGGATGACCGACGGCAATGATGCCAGTACTTGGGTGGTAAGCGACGCTACAAATTGGATCAGTTTCCTTGTCATGGGGGAAGCTCAATTCTTGAACGGCCTTTCCCAGGCACAGGTCCCAAAGTTGGAGAGTGTGATTCTGCTTCATGCCGACAATGATGTATCGGAGTGCTGTGCCCTTGAGGTACGGACGATGTTTGTCAACGAATAGGACTGAAGTAGGCCAGGACTTCTCCGTGGAATTTGCGGTGTTGAAAGTCAATATTGGCGTTTTGACTTCCACAGGAGCAAGCATAGAGCTGGACATATTTGACTCATTTGTCAAATCCCGAATGTCCCAAATCCTGAGCTTGCCGGCCTTATCAAGGGTGACAATCGTTGTGTCGTCCTCACTAAAGGTGAAATCCTTGCCAGCTTTGCCAGTAGTGATCTTTAAGTTGCGCTCCGTAAAGTATCGCTCAGTATCCATGACGCCTTCCCTATCAACGCAATTCGAACTCTGGGCATGCATCGAGAAGATGATATGAATAGATTTGCCGCGGCCAATGGCAAAGAAATCGGGATGGCGGTTGCTCTTCTTTGCTCTAGTCTTCAGTTGTCCGCCTGAAGGCGAGTCTGATTGAGAAGTTAATGGTGGGATCACCAAGCCCTCCTTCTCCATGTCATCCTGTGAGAGTTCTTCTCCAGGTTTGGCGATCGTGGCCCAATACACCGTCCCGCTAATCCCAGTTGCGATGACGGTTTGATAGCCAGAAAAGGGGCTCATTGGTGGAGTTGATGGAGCGGTTGAGATGGCAACGTTGAAAATACGGTCCTGAGTCTTAGAGAATAGCAAGCCGGACAGACCGCTATCTTGTCGAATGACTCTTACGCCTCCACTCTTTGGCATACCATATGCAATAAATTCATTGGAGGCAGTTGCAAGTGTCCGGTCAGCTTGATCGAATTCCTTCTTCATACGTGCAATGTTGACCACTGAGTCCTCGCGCAGGGCGAGATGTGCGGACTCCTTCTGTACGAGGTCGATAGAGACGAATGGGCGCATAGGAAATTGATAGACTTGGACGATGCGGTCGGTTTCCGTAGCAGTTTTCTCTTCGCCATCCGCACTGTTGTAGTCATCAGCAAAGTGTCCGTCCGCAGCCTCATCGATGATGTCCTTGACCGCCTCAGCCACGGGCTTCGGCATGGACTCTTCTAGTAGACCCTGGTTCTCATCTTTTTGAAGCTCATGCTGAACATCAACAGCGATGTCATGTGCCTGGGCTTGGATATCTGCGAGTGTTGGCTCGTCGGCATCGTCGCGAGCCTCCCGCTTGATTTCCGGCCCTTCCTTTTGGGCGCCAGTTACCTCTTCTGCTTGAGCCAAGGCGCTTTCCACTTGTCGATCAACTTTGCTTCCCACCTCATTCAAGGCGTCCGCAACTGTCTCAGCATTCCGCGTGGGTGCACCAATCCCCATTAACGCTTCAATTTGGCTACGGGGGTCTTCAACACGCCCTGGGGCAGAAGTCTCGACGCTCTGCAATATCTCGTTACCCGACGGTGTAAGCTTCCGTCGTGAAGAGGACTGGACTGCCGCAGGTGAGGGGGATTTGACCTTTCGCTTGTGTGCATCTCCATTTGCCGGACTCTTGGAATGCAAATGTCGAGGAGACGACGCCGCAAGATGTTCAAACGGATTCTCATAGGTGAATATCCCTTTCTGTGTAGCACCGACCTCTGGTGAGACCTTGGGCTCGAAGGAGGCTGGCGACTGACTGCTAGTGCCCCCAAAAAAGCGCATTGGTGACTCATTGCGTCCGGGAACGTCACCCTTCATGTCTGCAATTGGTGTCTGACGGGCTCCGAATGACGAAGATGATGGACCGTCAGAAGCTCGGGCATTAGTCGCACCCATAGAGTCAGAAGACTTTGGCCCGGAACCCTCAGCACGAGCAGTTGTTTGATTGAGAAGCTTCAGCAAGGCATCCTGATGGTTTGTCGAACTGGATTGACTATGGGTCTGCTTTTCGCGTGGTGTTGGTGTAGAAGGCTTGCCACCTGTGAACGAGGCCACAAGATCAGAAGCTGAAATCCCCCGCCCGTGGACGCTGTGTGTGCTGGGGCCACCATACTCAGGCCTTGAAGGTGGACCCACTGGTGGCGGGGTTGTAGTCTGCGGTGAAGGCGTGGTGGGTCCGAATTTAAGAAGATTCAGCAATGGGTTCGTCATCTGAGCTGAGCTAGACTGAGCGCCAGACGAAGCTGGAGGTCTTGTTGGTGTGCTCATATTTGCAGGGTCGATGGATTGATGAACGTTGAAGCTCGAGGAGCTTGGTGAGAAGGTGCGTGACTGAGTACTGTTATGAATCTGGGTTTCTGGAGAGCTTGAGGGAGCTGTAAAATCGAAAAGACAAGAGGCTGGGGCGTCAATGCTCGAGGATACCGGAGCTTGATCACTATTGGCGCGCAGATTTGCAAAGAGACCGGGTAGTTTTGATGCAGGATCAGCAGTAGGGTTTGACATAACTGCTGCTTTGGGGCTGACCCCGGTTGTAGGATGTGAGGGGTAGTGGAATTGTGTCGACTGTTAATCAGTGGCGGGCAAAGAAATTATCGTCTGCAGCGGGTAAGGCACCCATGAGATCTGAAGCTAGTAAACTTTATTGACGCGCCTAGTCGCCCTCCCAAAATGGTCTGCTAATCTCCACAGCAAATTGCCCGACGTCACCATTTACTTATGTGGCGAGACTTGCTGCTCATCTACACAATTTCCTGGGCGACGAAATCCCACTAGAAAACGTCCTCTCAACTTAGATCTGTGATCAATGATATAATCAACTTGCAGATGAAATATTTTCTAACACGATATACCGAACTATCAGGCCAAACGTGTTTTTACCATGTGGTATGATTATCGACATGGGCGAAGAGTTTTGATTATCTCGGTATCGATGAGACGGTGACCAATGGTTGTGTTTGGGAGCTATGTAACGAGAAAGGTCGACATTTAATCAAATCCTTTCCTAAACGCTGCAGTCTGCTATGTGCAATTGGCATCGGTCAAGTAGCTTGTATTGCAAATGGTACCAAGCCTTCAAGTCAGAGCTGAAGCTCGAGACTTGATTGTTACATAGGGGTGCTGAGCAGTCCTCAAGGCATTGTCCAGGGACAGCCTCTTTGGGATCAAGCATAACTGAGGGTATCCACAACAGATTTACACCTTGTGTTTACTTTTCTTCTTGATCGTTAAGTCTGATTTTTGATGCTATGATAGGAACGACCTAGCGATGAATGCCATTCGCCATATAGAATACACAAAATGCAATGTTTGGCTGATGAAACGAGAGTCTCAGAATGGATTATCAGCAACGACTTGTCAGGTGCCAAGTTTCCATGCATGACTTATGCGCCATTCTCTTGCGAGCGGAAACTACGAACCAGCCAAGAAAATCTGATATTATCCCATAGTTGCCATCGCAAACTCCCGAGTCAACTCCCTATCGACCTTTGAATTGGCACGGTCCACGTACTGTCTGATGCGCCGACGTAGGGCATCTCTTCGCTCATTAGGGGGCTCCTTAACCACGAACATCAAATCAAAGTTGTCCGAGACCCCTCTAAAGACGGACTTTACGCGTTTCAAGAGCTGTGGCTGTAATTTTTCCATGCCATACTTCATAGCAGCTTTGATGCCCGGAACAAACCCGCCAAAAGGCTCTCCTCGCTGCATTGTGTCATTCAACAGGGTCACGCGTTGAACATGCAGCCCTCTCCCTGCTCGTTCGTTAGCCAATTCAATTCTAATAATCTCCGTTCATTGAAAATTTCACCTGTGACGCGCATCATTTTAGCATATAAAGGTAGCATAGCTTCCATCAGGAAGCTATCATCATCATCCATCATCATCCTATATTTGACGTCCCTGTTCCGAATTAGCCCAACTATCAGATCAGATCGAGCGTACTTCACCTGCTAAGAGCCTCGACCTCGGTAGAGAAGTCGTTCAGCACCCCAAGAAGCTCTTCCTTTTTTGTGGTCAAAGACTCCAAGAATGGATCCATTGGGAACATAATAACTCCATCCTCAGCTATTTTGGAGGTAGGTGCATCAGTCGTCGTACTTTTAAGACCGAGATATGGTCACTGACCTTGGAGATTGTTTCTTACAGTGTCGAGCGTTGCTTGGAGAGCGAGACAGCAGCGTTCCTTATTACGCTCCACATTGTCATCAAAAGGCTTCCATATCATTGGAACTTCGCCCACAACAGGCTCTAAAAGCTCGACGTTCCAATTGCGATACGCATGTTTCCTTGTAGCATGTGCTCCACCCCTACGACACCAGGCACCAAAGGTCGTAGGATACATCTGTGTGAAAGTCAGCAGCTTAATCCCACCAACCTTTCCGTTGGGTGGCAGTCCACCTTTGCCCAGTCACGCGCAAGTCGAAGCCCATGGGCTTTCCAACATTTCTCACGTTGACCTATTCATGAGTCAAACGATCCTACCTCAAGAAGATGTTCGAAGCCAAATACCGATTTCCTTGAGGATATTATCCTCCACCAAGTCCCTCAGAGAATTCATGTAAACAGCAATTTCTTCCTCGTAAGTCTTGCGGTCAATGAGTTAGTTGATGTGTAAAGTATGGATCCGACACTATCCTCACCTCGTATGATTTCTTGACCACGATCTTCAGCTCCTCTTGTCGCTGGTTGGCGGATTGACGGCTGTAATTTTTCATAGAAGCGATGGTACCCATGATGCTCCCCTTCCAATGATGCTGGAGAACGGATAGTTTGCCAGGAGCTGGTAGCGCCAACAACTCTGAACGGAGTGCCGGAATTCCAGTTGTTTCGAGTGGAAGGGGCAAAAAGTCTCTGTTGTAGCCAATCATATGATGCTCATAGTGGAGATTGGATACACAATGTATTCGGAGGTCGCGTGCTTCCGATGTTACGCCTTGATATTCCCTGTACAGATCAAGTGTGACCTTACGATTTCTCATTCTGACAAGGGCATCTTGTTTCCTAGGCGTCAATCAGTATCCTTTCGCCTTTAACGAAGTCTAGAAGTCCTGTGATATTCGTACAAGATATCATACTGCCTTTTTCTGAAACTAATGATGGTTAGCATAGAAGATGTGTCTATCTTGGCATTTTAACTAACGCTAAGATAGTTCTCTTCTGCTCAACTTCCTTCCTTGCTTCTCCTTCGAGCTTTGGAAGTGAGTTTTCCAACCTTTTCAAGTTACGAGCAACCAGGCTTTGCGCATCGGACAATCTGGTGAATTCTTCGATTGATCGTAGGGTTGCCCCAAGTTTTTGAGGACTGGTACGAGGAGATAGATCCTGCTCGGTCATTATTAGTTGACTTCGGGTTTTGTGGGTTAGACTGACATCAATCTTAGTCGTCACCAGCAATTTTCGAACTCCTGGCCGGCGAAAAGCCTCCATGAGCTTGTGGCGTACAGTCTTGTCGGTGGTTACCCGAGCTATGGGAGCTACAAGGACGCAACATGCACATTCCTTGATGTATTGCTTTGTAGTCCTCACTCGCGCCATATTGGTATCGGAGAAGCCTAGGACGAGGATTGACTAATTAGATCCACCCTAAGACTCAACATGGTGCAACATACCAGGCAGGTCTGCAATGACAAGGGCTTGACTGAGAAAGTGAGATTGCAGACCGACCCTGACAATCTTCACGATAGGCCAGAGGGAAGGTGACGCTTCGAGAATTTTGCCATGGTCATCGACAGAGATCGGAATCATTCCCACGAAAGTTTCGAGTTTGAATGCAAGATTTTCGGTCGTATCACTCCAGCGTTGTACAATCCCGCGCTCACCTCCAACCAGAAAGATCAAATGCTTTATCCAGTCCATAAATTTGCTGAGGATCGTGCTAATTGATGCGCTTTTTGTCTGCCGAAGGAACCTTTGCGCCCTATTTTGACCCCGAAACTGCTTTCGGTCGGCAAACAAGGCCTGGAAGACTTTCAAAGCCGTCCCAGCATCAAGCTCTGCGGCCTCCAGCTCATCCTCCGAAAGTTCATCCTGACGATTGAAATGGTAGTCACGATATGCCTCGAGATGCTCGCGAATCATTTTTCTGATTTCTTCCATGTTGAACAATTCGATTTCAGCATGGAAAGGCTGCACCTGAGTTTGAGAGGCCTGTCTGTACTCGGTAACCACGCAGGTACAGGCATCGCCATAGTCGCCCTTCCAGCTATCAGGGACCAATGTTAGGGTTGCCATCAGAATAGAGAACGTACCTGAGCAGCAAGGCCGGGAGTATCCAAGATTGAATTAATAAGTGAACTTTTGCCTTTTCGATAGTCAACATTCCTGAGACTGGTACATGTTTACGACTACTTACCGACGCCCGAGTCACCTATAAACCCAACTTTCGTCGCCGGAGGATACGCAATGCTCTGATGCTCTTTGATCTTCGCATGCAGTGACTCGGTGTACCGATCCTGATAATCAGAATTTGCAAAGATCTGAGCTGCACCAGCAAACAGTTCTTCACAGATTGTCTCAACATTAGCGAACGATGGGTGATATGCTGGGAGAGTCGGAAGCTCTTCATTATGGTCGCTATAGGGCTTTTCCAGACCCTGGCAAATGGCCTCAAGCTTGTCTTTGAATACTCCATCAACGCCATCCACCAAAGGTGAGCTGACTTCACTCTTGTTCTTTTCGACCTCTTCTTTCTCATCATCATTATGATGATGCGTCTTGAAGAGTAAAAACGGCTCTTGTTTGATCACATCCTTTGGCTTGAAGGGTATTACTGCTCTGGAATTCGACCCGTAGTCTTCGCTATTAGAGCTTTGGTGTCCTGTAGAGATGCCTAATTCGTGGTCTTCGCTACCAGAGCTCTGGTCCCCTGTAGAGATGTTTGATTCGTGGTCTTCGCTATCAGAGCTTTGGTCTCCTGTAGACATGAATGAGCGACTATTGAAGATTGTTGGAGTAAAGAGGAAGAAAGCTTAAAATGAGAAATATTGTAGAGCCGGCTAGTTTAACGAGAATAGGTTGAGGACCTATGTATGAGCGCGATGAGTGGGCTGGCTCCGAGTGCAGAGAGCAGAATTCTGCACGTTTATGATGGCAATCAATATACAGTGATAATCAATCCAAGTAAGAGAAAGCTTATCAAATCCCAAAGAAGCAAAAATTGAGCTTTCAGGACTGAGGTAAATGTCTATACTGAGGCGAAGATGATTGCGCAGCACGATGGGATACCGTCCAGGTAAGAAAAGCAGAGGACTTTAGCGGAGCTTTCAGATTATGGTAGCGTTGATTAGAAAGAGCCAGAAAAACCGAAAAAAGGTGTGTTGCAGAAAGAAGAAAGAATCCAAGTAGAGGATGATAAAGCAAGAGTTCATCAGATCTTGTTCGAGTAGGTCCAAAGCTAGAAAGTGAATAGCCTACTAGCGTGGATTTGTATGTTTGTAGGAGCTATCAAAGTGAATACCAAGTCGTCATATTCACAAAGTGAATGATGAATCCATTGAAGTCATGATTCTCAAAACCACAGCTGCAGGACGCAAGTCCGACCAGAAACGATACCCAACGAAATCTGCAGATTTTACAAGCCCCTGAGGTATTTTATCTGAACTCAGACGTTGCTGCTGTCGACTGATTGTCTCGAAAGAATCCGGTATGGCTTGAAGTAGCCTTGGGTAACAACCATGGTCATTCCTTCATGACGACCAGAAGTGAGATGCAATGACTCCCAGGCTTCTTTTATAGAGAGACATTTGGACAAGTTGCAGTAGACTGACGTGAGGATGATTTACCTAGGCAATGCTAGAGTATCACAAAGCCAGTTTTCACTTCACTAGGGCCATTCCATTAGGGACGAGGTTTCGCTGCGGGAAGAATTGTGTGCTTGGGACGAAATAATTCTTCATTAGGGACGGGTCCACATAAATCATTAGCATCTAGGATCAATGCCTCATCTAAACGCGCAGTCATAACCCTCATCGAGCGTGTGTATGCTGAAGCGGAGGGAAGGAATCCCGATGTACTTCCCCCAATGCAGTCCTCCCATGCCAAAGTCTAGGGTTTGTATCCGTTAGAACATCAACGCCGCGCTCGTCAACCTAGATGCATTAATAGTAGGCTTTCCTACATCACAATGCAATCTTTATCCTTCTTCTCGCCATCTTCTAGAGAGACAGCCGAATTAGGTCCTCCACTCCGTCTTCGAGTTGGACCTGGTTCCCCACTCCCTCGTCCACTTGCCGAGCCCCTGGTATTATGACCCCTCCTAGCTGGAGAACCAATGATCGGAGAGGTACCGCCAAATGAAGCAGCATGCTCGCTATATGCACTAGACTGTCTTGGTCTTTGACCTTGTGGCCTTGGAGTACTATTACTTGGGCCGGGAGAGGCGTTAGGGTGCGCGGGATGTGTAGCAGGGGGTATGTAAGCTGGGCCTTTCGCAGCTTGTTCGTAAGAAGGCGGTGCGTCCTCTGAGGAGGTAGATTTTCGTCGTGGTGGTCTCGACGTTGGCGGGGCGTATCGACCGCTCCCGTTCCCTCGTGGTGGAGGAGAGGGACCGCTTTCTGCTCCAGTAGCGCCACGACCGAAGCCTGGGAATGTGCGGCGACCGTTGGTGTCGGAGGAATTAAGATAGGCTTGGGAGAGCTCGTCCTCTCGTCGTCGAGCAGCGGCTTCTTGGCGATCTCGTTCTTCTTCTTCCTCTTGGAGTTGCATTGCTAGTGCCAAATCATGATCTTCTTGCTCAGTGTTCGGAGATACAGGTATGGTGTCGTCGTTGATGTTAAGGGTTGATAAAGGCGGTAGGTCCTCTTGGGCGCTTGTTGACCGGGCCTGTCGAGGTGCCTTTCGAGGCTTGCTCTCCACTGTGGTCCATCCTGACTCATCTTCTGCTGGCGGCTGCGGTTGGGTATCGCCTGCCACATTTCCCACAGGTCGAAAGTCGCCAGAGAAGAACTCACAACCTTCTCCAGTGACATCGACTAAGCTTTCCCAAACCACTTCATCGTGTCCCGCGTAGCCCATATCAGTGACTAATGTCAGAAGCTGACCAGACCGAGGATGTCGATACAAAGTGCTGAAATGGTCGTTCCGGAAAAGAATAGCAATAGAACCTGGAGCGAGGGACTCTGTCATGGTGTCGAGTCCATATCCAGTCAGCTGGGTGGCTGTCGAATTCAAGAAATATTTGACGCTCGCAATATCCTCTAGAATCGTTTGTTCTTCTGGTGTTAATCCTTGTTGTTGGAGCTTGTCCTCTAGCTCCTCCTCCCTAAACATCAGATTCTGTGCGTCTTCGTAGGTCTGAGCTGAACGCTTCAGTGCCGCGTATGCTGGATGATTCCTTGGAGGGATCCAACCATGGATAAGCGGGATTGAAAAGGTACTGTAGAGCTTCATCTCTCGAGTATTCTCAAAGCCACCGGCTTTCCGAGCCTGGTGTAGATTCGTGGGTATATCAGTATCGATAGGGGCGTCCATCAAATTTATCGTCTCTTCTTCAGGCACGAATCGTGGATTTACATTCATACCCGTATGCAGGTTGAGAAGGAAAGCATAGAGATCAGTAACGTCAGGTAATTTACCTACAGCATCACGTCTTCGCCCAGACATGAGCTCTTCAATCACAGCATCCAGCAGAAGGCCAAGGCTGACTTGCTCACGCACTCGAAGGGTTTCCACCAACGCAGTCGCAGTATCCGAGGGGGTTGAGAGCACAAGTGCATTGACAAGAGCAAGTAGCGGACAAGGACCGTTCGCGTTTTGCACCATTATCGGTGATCTTCGAGGGTTCATGGGCGACGAAGCATCATACCAGTTCACAAGCCTAATCTGGTAAGTTTCCACAGCTCTTCTCTTAATTACCACCTCCTGTCGCTGCGCTTGCGTTTCTGGCTCTTTTGGGGCATCTTCTACGAGCTTTCCGCTTGTATTCGCAGCCAACGGGATTGCCTGACTTTCTTCTGAAGTTTGAGGTGGTACTACTGGAGCTACTCTCCCGGGAAGCGGAGGTTTTATTGGAGCCTGGACAGTGTTGCTCAGAGGCGAGGATTCATTATGGCCAAAGTCATTTGTAGAGTGGTTTAGCCCTAAATGAACGCCACCAGAAGATGCTGGGGGCTCGGTTGTTGGGTCAAGCGGAGGATACTGCACGTCGCCGGCATTTGTATTAGGACTTCCTAAGGTTTGATCACCATTACTAGGAGAGTGTAGATAAGCTTGGCCCAAGCCGTAGCTTTGCGGATATGATTGCGATGCAGATCTCGGCGACTGTACAAGGACTTCAGGCGCCTCCGAAGCCCTCGCGTCAGTATCAATCAAATCCTGCGCAGCCGGTTCATTATTTGATTCATTGTTGGTAACATGAGAACCTGCTTGCGCCGAAGGTACATTTGGTCCACTGAGTGATGTGCCGAAATGCATCCACGGTTCCGCGAAAGGGTGCCGTAATGGCGTAGGGTTTGTTTGTGCCTGGGTTGTACTTGTTTCTGCACCCCAGACGTCCGCCCTAGTTTCCTCAGTATGATCACTTCGATCTGGCGCTTTGCCGTTGCTACTGTGTAATCGATGGTAGGGGTTAGTTGACGTAGATCTTGGTCTAGTCGGCACGACTTGCTCTGACCCGACCCCATCTGATTGCGAAATCTTGGAGGGAGCAACATGAGCAGCGAGATTATTCGACCCGTGACTCTCCCATGACGATTTTGGGGTCACCGCCGCAGATCCAGCCTGTAGTACAGCTGGTATGCTTTCGCTCCTCCCTCGTTCAATATCCTGACTTCCCCCACCGACGGCTAGTGAGGGTGGAAGCCCAAGATCTATCGTCCCCTCTTCCTCTCCGTTGGTGTCGTTGTTCGAATCTCCACCCCAATGGAATTGATTGGTCCCAGCTGTGTAATTCTCTGAAGTTCTGCGATTAGCTGATACTGAAATCTTTGCTCTGCCTCCACGTGGCGATGTAGGTGTTACAGGATAAGGTATTCCTTGTGCTGCTTGCACTCGAGGCTTCGCTACTGGCTTCCGGACCACCATGTTCCACTCTTTCGAAACACTCTGCCCTGAGGCTTGGCCAAAGTATAGCTTGTGAATGTCGATGAGGAAGCGTTAAGTATCGCATGTGTGCGGCAACTTCAATGAGCGCAAGTCAAGAGAGTAGTTGGGACCCAATGGTGTGTCGTAGGCAGACGTATTTCAAGCGGCGGTGCACGTTGGTGATTGGAAGTCTTGAAGATCGCGGTGTTCATTGCTGAATCGCAGGCAGAAGCATACACTCTGGCAGTTCGAAGTTGTTGGTAGAATTAGTAGATCTACAAGCACTTAGTATATTCTATAAAAGGTAGCATTGCTTCGCAAAGCCACGTTCTTGCTGTCGACGTAAATGCACGCGTACTCAAGGACAAGGGTGGCACCGCTATCTTATCGGTAGAATGCCTCGCTAAAAGTTTGCCTACCTAGGTACCCTCGGCACACCAGGCAGCCAGTTTGTGCCTGTCCCAGCCCTGTATCCAATCTTCCACACCTTACGCAGGAAGGGCTAGCTAGTCTATGACCTACCTAGATCAGACCTGTTCCGTGGTCTCAAGGTTCGACACGTGAGCGCAAACCCGTCACCGAGGACGCGTCCATGGGGAGACAAGGGTCTACCATGACCTTAAGGCCAGCACAAAAACATTCTTGAAGCGAAGACGTGCTCGAAGAATGGCAACGATCAACTTTGAACTTATTCGACCGAACGCCTACGTTGCGCTACGACTGCCGTCAGATGCTCTGATAGTTGTCCATCTTCTGCCAAATACGTACGTGAGATAGCTGGAGTGAGCAGAGTCAACTTGTCTTCGTACTTCGCAGCTAAAAACATAGTAAAGCACCATCTCCATTGGCAAATATGGAAACTTTCAGGCAAATCACGTCATTGGAAGGCCTTTCTACCTCACTTTCGAGGTCATTGACAAGACCAACATCAGCAACACAGGCCAAACAGCTCTTCGCGTAGTGCCCGCTACTGAGCTATACGCAGATCTCAGAGATGAGGATGGCACCACACCAGTTGAAGCCGAGACCGGTCGAACGGTCAAAGATCAAGACGGGGTGGAGTATGACATAGTGGGCGAAGACGGCGAGGTAGTGATGCGGACGAATCGCATGATCATTGACGATCCCAACAGTCAAGTCATGACGATGGACGAGATTGAGGAAATGAAAGCACAGAATATAGGATCGGGAAAAGATTTGATAGCCAAAATACTTGAGTCACATTCGGCACTGGACCAGAAGACCGCGTTTGCCCTTGCGAAGTACACGCTCCGAAAGACGAAAAAGTATTTGAAAAGGTTCACAGTAATACCGTTGGATGTATCTACTCTGGCAAGGTGGATGTTCGTCGAAAAGGAACCAATGAAGATCATGGAGTTAAGGGAGGAAATCCTGTCATTGATTGGCAGTTGGTCCAATGTGCATTGCACGCCCCTGCTTCCACCACCGCCTGTGAGCGAGAATATTGCTAAGATAGGAGGCGGAAGATGGCTTGTGGTCGACGAGACAGCAGGGCTACTGGTGGCCTACATCGCAGAGAAGATGGGTATACTGCACGCTCCAGAGCGGCATGACCAGAAACTGGAGAATGCACTGGTTCAGGATCAGGAGCACGAGGCTGTCAAAGGGGAGGCGGTACAGGATAACAACGAGGCTAACAGCTCAAAAATACCAGCACTAAATCTGCTACGGCCACGCAAGAGCTCTACGCTTGCTACCACGAATACAATAACACTCATCCATGCCAATGCTCAACCAAACCTATCATTATTGAAATACTTCCACTTCGATGCTTTTAATCCATCACCTTTGCACCCACTCGAGAGCCATCTTAAAATACTATCATGGCTCCAGCTCGTAGCTCCAGAGGACGACGCTTGCTGCACCGAACCCGAGCCTGTCTCCGAAGATGTCCTGCAAGGTTGGAAAAGCGGCAAGCGAAGTAATCACTTTAGGAAACGGCGACGTTGGGAACGAATAAAATCCATTGTGGACGAAACACGTGCAGGTGGATTTGATGGTCTCATAATTGCTTCTGTAATGAACCCTGTTTCGATACTGCGGCACACCGTTCCCCTTCTACGTGGAGCAGCTCAAGTTGTTGTTTATTCTCCTACGATCGAGTCATTGGTAGAGTTAGCAGACTGCTATTCGACAGGCCGACGGACAGCGTTCGTTCAGAACCCACCAGACCCAAGTCTTATGCCTACAGAAGATTTCCCCATTAATCCGACACTACTGCTTGCCCCAACAATACACACAGCGCGCTGTAGAAGCTGGCAAGTGCTGCCTGGGAGGACACATCCGCTTATGACTGGGCGTGGTGGCTCGGAAGGATATATCTTTACAGCTACGAGGGTATTGCCTGCAGAAGGAAAGATCGAGGCGAGGGGGAAATTCAAGCGGCGGAAGGTTGATGCACGAGGGAGCACGAGAGCCTCTTCTTCGTTGGCAGAGACGCCGGCGAACCCAGACAGCGAAATGATAGAATCTGATGTATAAGCTGTAATATACAATATTAAGAGTCTGATACCTGCAGCGAAATATGATAACATGCCTACTGTAATTGAATTCATATTGTCTAGCATCTGAGCGGCGCAGCTTTTACGGAAGGTAGTTTGAGTTCTAATTTTGTGCAATGTGACCCTTCTTGGGGACGTTCAGGCAACTGTATGCAAAACAACCTTGCGTACAACCTGGGCCCAGCAATGGTTGATCATGTATAGAGTACTTCCTTCTTATTCGTTCATGTTTGTATTCCTGTGAGGACTTGAGGAAAAACATTGTGCGAGCTGCGCAGGCCAAGTTTCTTGCTCAAAGTCTCCGAGATTGTAGGTTTTGCAGCAACTTCATAACCTTTTCCGGTCCACAAACTCACTAGCGATGGAAGATGATTTTAGGGGATGTTCGGATGGGTAGCAGTATGACAAATAATAGAGGTGTCTGCACAGTTGCTGTAGGCTGCATGAAGGTTGAAGCAGGGAAGCACGGCTTCAAGCAGTTTCGGTTAGGTGAGGCTCTGCTAGTCTCGTCCTGCATCGAAATGTGACGCACAGGATGTTGCGGTCACATGACCATAACGGACCCAGCCCAAAGGTTCGCGCTTGGGACCCACGCAACCCTGAAAGCCATCGTCTTCTTTGGGCCAGTCACCCACCAGTCATCTCATCCGAACAGACCTTTGATCACAGGCTAGGGGAAGCTTGGAACTACTAAAATACAATGGCCCCACTCATCCAACTCAGCATTTGGGGGCGTTTCATCACCTCCTTTTCCTTTCCCCATGGCCTACATTTACACCGTATGGGGGCCATCATTGCATCACCTTCTGGTCGGCCTGCTTCAACTGGTTTTATACCCTGCTTTGCTCCTCGCTGATGGATATGAAACGACATACGTACCCTCTCTACGCTTCTGCTCTACAACTCCCGCCAGCGGGATCTCCAGCACATCACACACCCGCATAACAAGTCACAAGAGAAGAGGGGTTTGCAGGTACGCTATTAAGTCTCAGCTGCGCGTAGCCACAATCCCTAATGATTATTATTGAACACCTCCCATACCAGCCATAAGACCGGTCGAAAGCGATCGAGTCGGCGATGTGCTTACTGTACGCTACTGGATGAACTATCCAGGACTCTCCGCTAGACCTACAGCGACCCTTGGCGACGTCTTACTCCAACAAATCTGTCAGGAAACGTGGGAGGCCTGCTCCAGTCGGCCCTAAAGGCAGCTCCCGCCAAAGCAACTACACCGGCCGGGTTAGCTTGAGGAAGCCTAGGAAATCTAGAAAGTTGCTAGAAGGACCAGTCATCTTGATAGCGACCAGGTTTGTGTCGTGCGGTGCTGCGGGAGCATCGCAACAAAATATCCAATCATTTGTGTGGACATGCTTCTGAATGCTCCGTATGGACGAGCAGTAGTGAAACGCCGCACGGCAGGGTCGGCGTGGGATCGGATTAGAAGGTATGCCGGCAGCAGAGGCTTCAAAGAGAAGCAGCCATACATTCTCACGATGTGTACCAACACTGGTGTCCTAAACCGATAGCTCTCGTATTTTCAAGGCCTTAGAGCAATTTTTGTGAATTTATAGGGCCCCTTTTCATGATTGTAGCAAGTAGGAATTTAATTGCTTGCAAGGTTAAGCTCTGGTTTCGGGGGTCGACAGGGATTAAGCGAGGAAATTAGACTACCTACCCATAACTAATTCTGAAATCCGGTCATGAGCTCTTGTTCACTACTACACATCTTTCACCATCACTTCACTACGCTTGTCTCCAGCAGCGCACGTCTCTTGACCACCGCATCTGTTGCTCCTTGTCTTTGTCTGTCTGAACCATAATCTTATACAAGCCAGCATCTCGAAACCAGCTCAGCATATGCGCGTTCCGCCCTGGGTAGTGAATCGTCTTGAAGCAAGCTCTTAGCGAAGATCATACCTGCATGGAGAGCTCTTGACTGCTGCTCGACTGCCGCTACCCGCTGACCAGTCCTTCTACCACCATCGCTACAACCCAGACCTGCTCTGGCTTCTGACACTCGTTCAACTGCTCCCCTTACGACTTCTATGACGATTCATGAGCGCTGAGGAAACGATCTACGACCTCCAAAACTTCCCATAGATCGATACAACATATCTTTACCTAATATTACCTCCATTTCTAACAATCGCCACCGCGACCACCGGTCGCTTCGCTGCATTGACATATTACTGGGAACAAGGGAACTCTTTGACCAACATCCAATCAAAGCAGCGCCCATACATTCCCTAGGACCACGAGTCTCATATATTCTCCACGTGATCCAGGACGAACATCTCGCGAGACCTCATTGGCAACATGAATAATCATCACCATCCTAATGACATATATTACGACCAACCCTCATCACGATCTCCAGGCTCTCATCGACACCAGCAGCAAATGCTCCATCGCCAACCATCACGGCATTTCGATGCCTACGGGACCATGCCCAACAATGTATATACACCTGATGATCAGTCTTTGAGGTACGAAACAAATAGATTTGACAGGATGAATGGGCCTGTTCAAGGAGGCGGTTACGGCTACGAGCTTCCCCAAGCTCAGACGTGGAACCCTAATGCTTTCAATACCAACAATAATTTCTCTCCATTTGCTGTTCCTGCTAGGATGAAGTCTCAAACACGAGGACGAAGCGCTTTGCCAACCGTACGTCCATCATCACTCCGCAGCTTCCTTAGAATCGCTTTGCTAATAATCAGTTGCACAGACCTGGATGGATCAGCAGCAGATGTCCTCTTCGAATCCGTATGGTGGGATCGGCCCTTCGCCACTCAGCATGTCGCATCTGCGCTCCGAACAATTTCAGACCGATCCTGATGATGAGCTCATTCCTACAGCCATTGTTATCAAGAATATCCCTTTTGCAGTGAAGAAGGAGCAATTAGTCGAATTGATGACCCAGATGAACCTCCCATTACCATATGCCTTTAATTACCATTTCGACAACGGGGTCTTCCGTGGCCTTGCATTCGCCAACTTTACTTCCGCAGACGAGACAGCTCAAGTCATTGATCATCTCAACCACTATGAGTTGCAAGGCCGGAAGCTACGCGTTGAATACAAGAAAATGTTACCGTTGCAGGAACGAGAACGCATCGAGAGGGAGAAGAGGGAACGCCGTGGGCAGCTGGAGGAGCAACATAGGCCAATAGGTGGACCTCAATTACAAAATCAGCCATCGATGTCTTCAATGTCATCTGCTAGACCTGCAAATACACCATCGCCTATCGGTACTCGCAATGAAATGCCAGGTACAAGCCATCATTTTAAGCTGAAAGAATTGAGCTAATCAAACTTGTCAAGATGTAGATCTGAACGACCCACAGCACTTAGGTTTCTATACACAGCTCATGCTTTTTAGAGAAGATCCAAGTCGAGAAGCTTTGATCTTTCCGTCGACTCTGACCCCTCCACAGCGCCGCGTGGTACATACTCTCGCACATCACATGTCGCTGGCTCATGTCTCGCGTGGCAACGGCGATCAACGACAGGTCCATGTGTTCCGTGCAAACCAGAGTCAGCAAGGGATAAGCCCCCCTCTGCCCCAATTTTCTGCAATCCAAGCGGGAGACCCTTCCAGACGACCACTAAACCGAGCAGCCACGATTGATTTCAACGAGGCCAGGAGTGCAGAACCAGGAATCTACAACAACACCCTCAGAGGGCAACAGTCTTCGGGCTTCCTAGGCATACCTGATTCCCCGAGTGGCTTTGGCAATCAACAAAATCTACGCGCAGCCAAGTCTGTCGCAGATCTACGCGCTTTCACGCCATCGCCAGCGCCATCTACCGCTAGCTTTCCCCCTAATTTGCAATCAAATATCTCACGTTTTCAAGAGTATGGTCCTGGGAGTGGTGCCTCCGCTACACCTACACTGACACCTACTGCTTCTGGCTCCCAGCTGGGTCAATTCCGCGATGACGGTCTGATCAATGGTTTTAGTAGCATATCTCTTGGAAGCAATGGAGGGCCAAATGGCGGCAGCCCACGGCGTCTACGAGGCCCACTCTCATCCAGCTCTTTCCATCCAGACGAACAGCAACTAGCAAGCGGACCAGTGAGTGCTGGGGCTATCGGCAGTAACAGATCTGTCAGTAACAACAGTGAATTCTCTTCTCTTGAAAGAGGACACCCCCAAAGGCAACCACGAGGGCCTTCGGAGCGTGGACCACCAGCTTTCTCCAGAGGACGACAGAATGGCCACCAAGGTCGAGGCAGCGATGAGCTACGACAACAGTCAAGCCAGGTGGAGATCATTGTTGAGTAAAGGAAAAACGGCCTGAAATATTTTCGGCCACGAATCACGAAGAATGATGGTATGACTGCTAGACAACAAAACAGGGGCCACCCTATGTTCTCATATTTGATTTTGGTGGGCGTGGCCTCAAGATTGGTCAATGAATTTCGTATTCTCACGCATTTACTCGCCATTTCATCATACGCGCTTTGCCTTCCTATACACCCACTACCATTTTTTAATCACAATACGGCAACTGCCATCCGTCCTCCCCTTTGCTATACGCAATAGCCGGAGCTTGGAAAGGCAAACGACGAAACACGGTAGCCAATACAGCATTATCACCTTTGCTCAGATCAATCATGAAAACAAAATGTTTATGTATCTCACATATTGCGTTCCATCCATCAATTCAGCCACTCAGTCCGGTACGTTCAGGTGTTCGGGGTCCCTTCACGAGCCTGCAGGATCAGGATGAATGAGGTTTCCGGGAGGGTGGCATTGGTGATTGCATGCATTTTTAGCTTATTCACACATTATCAGATAATCATACTTTATGTACTTTTTGAAGTGTTTCTCCACCTTGTTCTGCACGCACTTGTTGTAATAGATTTAATATGAAACTTTGCTCTTGAGTCGCCTCTTGAGATGCATCATATGATACTTGGTCATGTTGTCTGAGCAGTGGCCCCTGAAGTATCTCGTGGAGTGGAGCCCCCATTCCACAAAATCTTGGGCTTGGCAACCAGATCTATTAGCACAATTGGACGAAGCCTTGCTTCTCTAAATCTCGAAGAGTCTTCTTGCATTCCAAAAGCCAGCCCTATGGTTGTTTCGCTTCTCTGAACTGGGAAGAGTACTGTCGTACTCCAACAGTACCTATTCTGTTTTCGTCCAGCCGAGCGAAAGAGCAGTCCAAAGAGGCGCTGCTCATCTAGCCCTAGAACTGTTCTACTGTACTCCAACAGTCCCGCCTGCGTCATCGAGCCAAAAAGATATGCGATCGACAGGCACCTTACTCATCTGAGTCTGAGAAGAGTTGATTACACTTCAACAGTATCTACCTCATTCACGAGTCAAATGGGAATGAAATCAAAAGCAGCCTCGCTTCATCGAGCCAAGGGAAACCGCAATGCCCCCTACAGAACCAGAAAGTGAATACAAATTAACTGTCTGGGTCGGGTCCATCGAAATTTTGGACTGGATCGGTGAGGATAGTGGTTCGACTACTCTCATAAAGGATGAGTATCTTCGCGATGCTTGCCCATTCAGTGCTTCTCAATCGAGGATCTTGGACAGGTCCCTTTTGGATTTACAAGAATTCTTTTAAGTTGGTGTTTATCATTAGCTATGTTCATTGGGATATGGGACTGAGTAGTAAGACTGCACTCAATATTCGGCTCGCGTTACCACAGACTTGTAGGATAAAGTGACATGTTGAATCATTCTTGAGTTGCCATTTGCGGATAAGTTGATTGGAAGTGGGTTAGAGTGGTGCATGAAGGTAGTGTAGCCTTTGAGTATTCCTGGAAAGCACAGTTGCTCTGTTACTACACGCTCTAAAGTGCTTATGATTACGTGGAAGCTGCAGTTCCTACTATCAAGCTTCTCCATCAATGAAAATATCGCCCATGAGTCTTCGACTGCTAGCACGCCATCCATCAATACTTCTAAAGCAACCCAAAGAATCGCTTCACCTCTTTGCAAGTCGTCCGAGTGCAGGGGTAGCATCTAATCCAGAAGTAGTATTCACTTTACACCGCTTCGTCTAGTAGGACGGCCTTTATATTCACCCCCATTTCCATTTTCTTCCCTTTTATTTCTTCCAACATTCAATCCACAACACAGGTATCTCATTGCTCCTTGACACTTCTTCATCAACGTTCGTCCATAAATCTTCAACGCAACTCCATCGCTTTGATCCAGACAAAGCTACGCACACACCTCTTAGTTCACATATCAACAACTACATAACTTAAAAGCAAGACAATCAATACTGCCAACATGCCTATGGTAAGCAAAATTTCTAACACTTGAGTTACACTTCACCAAGACTTTGTTTTCCATGCACTATCACCAAACTCTCAGCAGCATCAATATCATAGAAGCACTCACTCCGACTATCATTTACACTCATCATGATTTTAACACTCATCTCACCCACTAACCTCACTTACAGACCTGGACCCCCGAGAACAACCACAAGGTAAATCACCCACCCCTTCCCTCAGCAACTCCAAGTGCTAACACTCAACCAAGATCCTTCTCTACCTCCTCAAACGCATCGAAACCAAGAACATCGACGTTGACAACCTCGCCGCCCTCTTCGAAGGTATATGTCTCTCGAACAAACCCCTTCCTCTCACCCAATCCCCTCCCCTTTCCTCACCTCCCCTCACCCAATTCCCCTCATCGAATCCCCTTCCCACTACCCCACTAACCCCCTCCCCAACCCCCAGGCGCCACCCCAAAGCCCTCCGCGAACAAATCGCCAAGCTCCGCCGCGAATCCAAACTCATCGAAGACGGGCCCGAAAACCCCATCCTTCCCTCCGACAACAACCCCGATGGCAACAACAGCGGTCCCACAAAAGCCTCCGCAGGAGCAGCCGGTAAACCCCGCGGCCGTCCCAAGAAGAGCGCCAAAAACGTTGCTGAGAGCGGTGGTCCGGTTGCGAATGGAAAGGGAGGGAAGACGGGGGGAAAAGGGAAACGTAAGCGCGGTGGGAGCGAGAAGGGGGGGAGGAGGGGTATGGTGGGGATGTCGAGGAGGAGGGGGGGAGGGCGGGGTGAAGAAGGTTAAGAGTGAGGAGGGGGAGGGGGAGGGGGAGGAGAAGGGGTTGGGTGAGGGGGCGTTTATGGTGGAGGAGGTGGAAGGGGAGGAGGAGGGAGAGGAGGAGGGAGGGGACATGGTTGAGGCTTGAGTGCTGGGGTGGATGGGGTGGATAGGGGTGGGATAGGAGATCGTTTTGACTTTTTTCTTTTCATGAGATGGTGGGACGTGCTGGATATGAGCTCAGGTTGATTGAACACTCCGATAGCAAATCGCAGTCAAGATACGTGCGATGCAATGAATGAATGATCTTTATGATGGAGGATATGAAGAAATGGTCTCATACCAGCCTGTAACCGCGCTATGCAATTATGATATGATCATTACCCTCAACGCCACCGCTAATGCAGGTGTCACAGCTTCTATACGTCAGTAGAAGGAGTAGCGTTCGTTACTTCGGCGTATCCCTCAATGTCCTCCCACCGCCTAGCTTCTGCCCACCACCATTGGCAGCGGGAGCAGGATCCTTCTTCTCCTCCCCCTCCGCACCCTTGCGCTTCGTCCCTCCTCTCAGAGTCTGTCCCTGTCCTTGGAACTTAGGCTTCGTCTCATCTTCAACTTTTTTCTCCCCAGTCTTGCGTACAGGTTTGACTTCGTAACCGAAGAACAATTTTCCAGGCGGTAGACGGAGGGGTTGAGGTCCATTCGTCCTTCTCACAACCGTTGGAGGTGGATTCGTTGAGGCACCAGCAACGGGTGTGGAGGGTTTGGGTGTTGGAGCCTTAGCGCCTTTGCGTGCATTCAACTTTTGGCCACCGAGCAAGAAGTTGGAGGAGACGGCTTTGGCGCCTGTGGCTACAGAATCGGAGTTGGGCGCAATGGAGGCGTAGTTGATGGCTTGAGCCATGGTGCCTTGAGGGTGTAGCATACCGCCAGCTGGGACGCCCCCACGCATGCCGTTTGGTGTGCTGGTACCGCTTGGCCGTTTTGGCTCTTCGTACCCTAGTGGTGTTGCGAAGTCTACTTCCAGATCTGTTTCGAGAACGCTTATAGCACCTTTTGCAGCAGTATCGGGTTTCGTTTCCAATACTGCCATCTCGTAAATTGTGTCGTTGTAGGAGAAGGTAAAGATGTCGCCACGGGTCAGGCACGCGTAGTTCCTGAAGGCGTTCTCGAGGACGGCTTTCGGATCCGAGATGTCAAGGAAATTGGGGGATTGTGCTTGGACTTTGATAAGTTTACCAGGAGGAAGATCTGTAGATTTTATTTGAAGGAGATCGCCCGGCTCGAGGGCGAGGGTTTGAAGCATCTGTTTTTCGAATGCAAATCAGTGGCTACGCTCGCCGGATGAAAGCGCGATGAGTCTAGAGAGACTCACCCAGAAAGGCAGATATATCTTCCCTTCTTCTGCGATAAATTCCAATACGCCTGCGTGTGTCATGGTGTCTTTAGCGCCGTTAATGAGCTCAAAGAGCATCGGGTATGTGATGTGGAGTCTTGTAAGTTTGTCGAGGGCACTCGGTGGCATGAAGACCTTTCCGCCATGGTTGACGTGTTCTCGATCTGGACCCGGGAGCATAGCAACCGGATAGCACCGATAGTATTCATCAAAGCGTTGGTGAGCTCCTCCAGCTCGAGCCATCATGCCTGGAGGATACATCCCGCCCATCATGGCATCCTCCTCAAAGAAGCGGGGGTTGAACTGGTAATGATTAGCATGAGCTGTGGTCAGGGGTTTGAAGGGCTGTTAACTACCATATCGGAGGACTAGGGGGATGAAAGTGCGGAAAGCGATCTAGGAAATCTATAGCAGTGCAAGGCAGCATGACATGAGGTGTTGGTTCTTCCTTGCGGCGAAACCTCGGCAGTCAAATGACGTTGACGGCAATTTCTACTGCAGCACTCTCTAGACTCTCTCGCTCTCTTACGTTTTAGCCATTACGGGATGGATAGACTTCATATACCGCTCTTTGCAGAGTGCCGGTATTACTCAGCTATCATCACTTGGCTACACTGATCCCTCGCTTGCAAATGTTGTCTTCATTCTTTAACAACACACTCAAGGAGAAGAGACTCTCTTCACGCCTCTTCCTCTCGCTCGACAACCATCTTTTCCACATTGACTAGTCTCATTCTCGTCTCGTTGTCTAATTCGGACATTATGTTGCAATCGCGCAAGACCAGCTAACATTGTCAAGGGGACGCTGAAAGCCATCTGAAGCTACCAACTGCGACTCATAATCAGGAGGCCCCAGCTACCGTCATCTTGGGACTTGCTGAAGAGCTGCAGGCTGAAACTACTGGTAATGAGAAGTACAAATGGGAGAATTATTCACAAAGTTTGAATTATTCTAGGTTCAAGTCAACCCAGTTAGCCTTGCGGTTGATGATAGCAGCTGGCTTCCAACATGGTCGCCGATAGCTAACCTTCAATGATCGGGCAAGGTTATTCTTCACCTATCAAAGACATGACTAACGATAGTCTCCGAAAAATGTTCTGGCGAGTTGAAATAGTACCAGTAGTCTCCATCTAACAGGAGGTCAGGATCTTGTGGAGCTACCACTAATTCGTGAGCTGCGGAGAAGGCGGGATTGATGTCTCCAAGCCAACATATATGTCAGATCAAACACTACATATCGTCTTTGACTTATACCTTTATACGAGCAGACCCGATGGCTCCTCGCGCACAAAGCTGCGGTGGAGTCCAATAGCCAGAGGCACCCGACATCATGCGAATACCCAATACGCTGCATCAAGGCTTTCACACTAGTGGGCCTCAACTACAGCAATGAAAAAGCTCTGACTTGCCAGCGCTATTCGACGCCAGATCATCCCTAGCCGCCTTACCCTATGGATTACGCCTTTCGACGCTTTCCGTGAGGGAACAGGGTGCTAGAGTCCAGTCCTACCTTACACCATATGCTGCCAAAGGTCTCTTGCATTTCGCCCATGAACTAGACATATCTCATTGATTAGAAAAGGAAGCTAACTCTAGCGTCTTTTGAACCTGCGGTCTCTAGCCGCCCTTATCTATGGCGGCCGGATCCTCGCCATTAGGGGTCCTAAGGGTCGTGCGGACGCATGTATCACTTATCGCGAACGTGATTGTGCATATATTATCTAGGGAATCCCTATTATCTACGCTAATCGTAATCCAGGAAAACTTCCAATCTTCGAGACAGGTGTCAACACTTCCCGCCAAGTGCGACTAATCAAGCATGTGACCACCTGCAAGCCGCAATGCGCGCTTGTGGTTATCGTTGCGGCCCCATGGAGATCACAATATAGATATCCCATATGGCGATTAAACCATTGAGAGCTCTGATAGAGAATGCCTCTCATCACGCCATGCTGCAGAGAAACTGTTAAAGTCTCCGAGGCTACAGAACCGAAATTCACTACCATCATCGCCGTTGGGAGCAATGACTACTATGTTGATCAGTCACCGTTCCACCGGTTTCTCTTTTCGCCTTCAGTCTTTCACGAGGTACCTTTAAAAAGCTTTGCCAAACACCTACTTGCTTGCACAATAGTGAATTGGGCCCAAGATAAATTCACCGAGGAGGATCTGAATACCATTACCTCCAGCTTTGCAAGCTATGATGATGTCTGGAACCAGGCGTTCCTAGCCGGTAGAATACGCCATTCTCCTTGCAGTCGCAACAAGACTGTTACTTTTGTTAACCCATGCCTCGATCTGTAGTCATTGTGCTTCGAGCATCCGAGAGCGTGTCCGTCAATGTCACTCGTGATGTAGCCTTCGTGGTGACCGAAATCTCAAGCAACAGTCTGCCAAATGGACCCTGTGTGATTGAGCCTTTGAATGGAGATGCGTTTGCTGTCTCCAGGCTTCTTGACGATACATATAACGCATTCATTGGAGGTTCTGTAAGGCAAGAGCTCACAGATTGGTCATTCGAGTGGCTGAAAATAGAGGTCTGTTACGCCTACCCGCTGCGACTTGCACGCTTTTGATTTCATTTAGAAACGTTTAGCGGTCCCATCAAGGCTATACTACGAAACTACACCGACGCGGCCTCTTGCGGGCGTATGTTATAACCTAAAGTATTAAATCCTCTGACTAACAACGCCCAAGCTACGTTTCGCTGTTAAAGACATAATTGATGTGGCGGGCCTGGAAACAGGATGTGGAAATTCAGACTACCGTCGAGCTTATAAAAGGAAAAGATCTTCGGCTCGCTGCATCCAACAATTGGTTGACGCTGGGGCTATATTCGTTGGCAAGACAAAGACTACACAATTTTCTGAAGGTCAGGTTCCTTTACAGTGGTACGTAACACTCGCATTCACTATGGGTCAATGAAAAACTTTCCAGACAGCACGCACAGCATGGAATAGCATTATTAGAAAGAATCCATTAGCGATACGACATCACTAAAGTGATCAGGTTCGACTACCTCCCACCGTTCAACCCGCGTGGTGACTCCTACCAAAAACCATCTTCCTCATGTGCAGGATCAGCTGTTGCTACAGCTGCATATCCCTGGATTGATTTTACGATCGGCACTGACACGGGGGGTTCCATCCGTCATCCGGCAGGTGTATGTGGAGTCTATGGACTCCGTCCTTCCACAGGCGCCATTTCATCTGCAGGAATATATTCTGTGTCGCGCATCCTTGATGCAGTTGGACTCATGGCTCGGTCCACATTAATGCTTGAAGCAGCTTTTACTCACATGGTGGACCCGTCAAGATCATTGCTAAGACTCGCACCGCCGCAGCAGAAGAAGAAGTATAAGCTGCTCTATCCTATTCGTGCAAAGGGTACCAAGCTTGGAGAGCCTGAACGCTGGTTCCCCTTTCCCAGCAAACTGGGCGAGTTCGCCGATGTTGAGTCTCAGTTCGAGAATTTCATACGGCAATTAGAAGCTTACACACAATGCACTCGGCATGCCTTTAACTTCGATGACTTGTGGCGCGAAACGCGGCCAAACGGACAGAGTGACAGCTTAGACGTTGCAACTGGCCATATTTATACGGTCTTAAGCACTCATACATGCGTCCGAGAGACCATTGACCCTTTCATAGCGGACTTTCAAGCCACCAATCATGGTCGATCTCCGTTCATTGACCCTGTTGTCAAGGCTCGACAAGCTCATGGTCGACGTATCAGTACTGCCGAGTATGAAGCCGCTGTGCAGTCTGCCGAGATGTTCTCAAAGTGGATCAATGAGTCTCTATTTGCCACATCAGATGAGAACGAGCTCACGCTGCTCATCTTTCCACAGAATTGGGGTCGCCCAGACTACCGTGTTGATCCTGACGAGCGCGACTTATTCTTTTCAACTTTCTCTATCTACAGCCTAAGTTATTTGTCTGGCTGCCCCGACTGCACCATCCCTGTTGGAGAGGTAGAAAGGCACTCGAGAATCACAGAAGCAAGAATGTTATTGCCGATCTCTTTGTCCATACTCAGTCCACCAGGCACAGATCGGGCGCTTTTGGGGTTGTTGAGCGACCTTGAAAAGGTGGGCATCCTGAAACCGCTTGCAGCAGGCTCTTCCATGTACCCAACGAATATAGAAGCGTACTAGCTAGGTAAACACGTGATTCTCGTCTAGAATAGGCCTTTGAGGAGTACGACATAGGATAACGTCTACGCTTTACGGATGACAGGCCGTCCAAGAAAACAATGGCAACTAGTTAGCTTCCGAGACCAAGATCCCTCTAAACATAGCAAGTGCGAATACGAGCGTGGTGCCTTTCCTTCCCATCATGTATTGATCCCTTACGCCTCCGTCCCCCCTTCCCTAATCCAACATCATCATCTCACACCCACGTATCCACCACTACCCTGGTCCGCTTTTCCTCAAATTCGAGCCCATAAATCCAAATCATTAATCCGCAAACACATCTTAGCCCTGATTCAGTAACAAATACATTATTCGCAGACGAGACGGCAATCAGCCATCACAGGATTAATTGGAAGAAATTCTTAAGGAACACTGTACAATTTTAGACTGTCTACTTGGGAAAGAGATTTTTTTCCACGAGTATATTATAGAAGGATTTTGAAATTTGCATTCAGTGCTAAAGAGGACTACAGCAGGTAGAGCCAACCGGAAGGAAATATTGGTGTCTAAAAAATACCTGAACCGAGTTCCCCTTTGCTACTGACGCACATCTGCAAATCGCGTCATTGACAGTCACGTCACCCGAGTTCTGAACCTGCAATAAAACAAAAGACCGCTGCTCCCTCATACGCCCTCCGTACTATTGCGTGTGTTTTCCTTCTTTTGCATCCTTCATCACACCTCAAGCCTCGCCTTTGCCTTTCTTCTTTTGCTCCACCTTCAACAACAGAGCGCGATTGATGTGCGGCAGTACACCGCCGAAGGCGATAGTTGCGCGGATCAAAGTGTCCAGCTCTTCGTCGCCACGGATGGCTAATTGTAAGTGGCGCGGCGTAATACGCTTGACTTTGAGATCTTTGGCGGCATTACCAGCGAGCTCGAGTACTTCAGCTGTGAGGTATTCGAGGACGGCGGTGACATAGACGGCAGCTGTTTTCGGGAAGAGAGTATCAGTCTCTGAGTCTTGGTAGAACTGTTTCAAGCAAGGAGGTGAAATGAGGGTGAGCTTTGGTATTAAAGCCTACCTTTGGCGCCGACGCGCATCTTGTTTTGCGTGTTGTTCTTGAGAAAACGCTTTACACGACCGCATGGAAACTAGAATGCAAAAATCATAGGTCAGCAAGCGCCCGTTATCACAGACTCGAAATGAAGGCTACAGATGGCGCAGGTTTCAGCATGGTGCAACACGCGCCACGAAGGCCATCGGCGAGAAGGCGCGTCTCAAAAGATAGTCCGAGCAGCAAATAAGCACAAGGCCGACCTGACTCGTTTTTCTTTTGTTGACGTCTTCGAATGTGGCCGCTTAGACTTGCCGAGGACGATAGACGCGCGACCATCGAGAGTTTCCTTGCAAAGTGATGCCCACGGGGACGTGATGCTAACCTGTAGACCAGCTTTGGCAGAATGCGACTTCTGACTCTTTGCTGCTGCCTCCTTCGGCCCTGCCTTTCCACCCGTTGATTTGCCCTTTCCTCCAGGCATTTCGCGTGTTATACTGTGTGAATAGTTGGGTGTGATCGAGGATGATTACGCGACTCTGGTAACGTGTCGATGGTGTTTTGGCTATGAGGTGGCAGAGTTGTTGAAAAAGAACCAGATGTTGAGAGTGTGAAGGTCGGAAGAGCAGCGAGGCGCGAATGTTGTGATTTCAGTTTGAGAAGGAATAGCCGTAACCCAATTGGGTTAGATCAGGATGCAGCTGATGCACGTGACTCAAAAACATCGCCATGCTTGCCCACCGAGTCGCCATGATAGCTGAAAGAGAAGATCTGCAAGATATCAGTGCAGAAGGAGGAGATGGTGAGCTATCAATCTGCCACTGGTTGGTAAATCCACATCAACAGTTAGAGCAGACATTCGTCGAGGGTAGCTGCCAGTGCAACTACCTGTCGATCCTGAGTTGGCCTGTGCTGTACGCATCAGAGAGGATCCGAGAGCTAAGGTCGCAAGCTCAGGGTGAAGCAGAAAGACCTTCGATCTCAGCCTCGAAGACAGGCATGCCTCAAAGTATTATCAGCATTGGGTTGCAGGTGTTTTAGACCATGGTGGACCAGATTCTTAGAAACGGTCGATACCGGGATGATCCGCCACTAACGTAGTGGCTCAAATAACTTACAGTGGTCTCGCCAAAATTCTGATGCGCCGGACATGAAGGGCTTGTCAGGTTCGTGCTACGAGGTTCTGAGGTAATTGACGTGGTTAGAGTAATACCTACAAGACAGAAGGTTTTTGGGCTTGCTAATATATCTTGCAGCTCATCAATGAAGAAGATTTGGTTACTGCAGCTCTGGTAAAACGAGGGAGGCTACAGGCTACCCTGCATGATTGTTTTAGTTGCGAGCAGTTTGCGTCAGGTTTCCGTTGAGATCAAGTATCAGCTACTCCAGCCACCGATGTGCCTCTAGTGAGATCTTGGGACTACATTGTATATGCATTCGCTAATGGATCCCATAGACAACGCCATAGATCAACGTCAACTTCGTAGAGGCAGCCTCACCTCCCAACACGATTTCAGTACGGGCTCTCAAATGTCAATATGACTGCGGTATGGCCTAGCAATAAATAAACTTTTGAATTCTGCTAAAGTCCTTGACAGCCTATCTCGACTGTCACTGAAAGTCGCGACCTTCGCGGCCTGAATCTCGTGTCTGCCCATTCGCACATTCGTGGTCTTGGAGTCGATGAAGATACTCTTACACCGAGAGCTTCCTCCCAAGGCCTCGTTGGCCAAGAACGAGCGAGGAAAGCGGCTGCAATCATCCTACAGATGGTCAAAGATGGCAAGATTGCAGGGAAGGCTGTGTTGATAGCTGGGCCACCAAGCACTGGGAAGACAGCAATAGCAATGGGGATGGCTCAGTCATTAGGCCCCGACGTGCCCTTCAACATGTGTTCTTCGTCAGAAACCTTTTCGATGGAGATGTCAAAGACTGAAGCTTTGACCCAGGCCTTTAGGAAGGCTATTGGTATCCGTATCAAAGAGGAGAGCGAGATGATTGAGGGAGAAGTGGTGGAAATACAGATCGATCGAAGTGTCACAGGGGTACAGCGTCAATGTACCCAAGATCATTGCGAGCATACGCTGACGAAGTGCTAGGATAACAAACAAGGCAAGCTCACCATTAAGACCACGGATATGGAAACCGTCTACGATATGGGAAAGAAGATGATTGATTCGATGTCGAAAGAACGCGTTAGTGCCGGTGATGTAATATCGATAGACAAATCTTCGGGCAAGATTACGAAGTTGGGGAGATCATATACTCGATCACGCGACTACGATGCGATGGGTGCAGACACTAAGTTCGTTCAATGCCCGGATGGCGAGATCCAAAAACGAAAAGAAGTTGTACACACAGTCAGCCTGCACGAGATAGATGTCATCAATTCGCGCACTCAAGGATTTCTAGCCATTTATTCTGGAGACACTGGGGAAATCCGTCCAGAGATACGCGAACAAATCAACGTGAAAGTGGGAGAATGGAAAGAGGAGGGTAAAGCTGAGATCGTTCCCGGGGTATTGTTCATCGATGAAGTGCACATGCTAGACATCGAGTGTTTCTCGTACATCAATCGGGCTCTTGAAGACGAATTAGCACCAATTCTCATTATGGCCAGCAATCGTGGCAACACCAAAATCCGTGGAACAAATCAACGCTCTCCCCACGGCCTCCCCCTCGACTTCCTTGATCGTGTCGTGATAGTAAGCACGCAAGCCTATAGCGAAGACGAACTCCGTCAGATCCTCGCTATCCGCGCGCAAGAAGAAGAGGTCGAGGTTTCTGCCAACGCTCTCGAACTACTCACCAAGTTTGCGAAAGAAGCAGGCCTGCGATACGCAAGCAATTTAATCATGACCTCCGAAATGATCCGAATCAAGCGTAAGGCGAAAGAGATCGACCAGCCCGATGTAGAGAGGAGTTACCGCCTTTTCCTCGATCCAGCTCGAAGCGTCGCTTTCATCAGCGAGTACGAGAAGCGCTTCATTGGTGATGAAGGAACCGTCAATCTCGCTATAACGGATGGAGGTGATGTGGAAATGTCCTAGCGAAGGGGAAATTAACCAAGCACAATACCTCCAGCGCCGGCGTCCGGAAGGAAAAGCAATATACCGATAGATTTTGTAATATAATACCCATGCGAATGTGCGATGATCGTTCATGATATGTGACGCAGCAAGAATCTAGTTTCACGCCCGAAAAAGGCGTGGAGTTATCATCAGCTTGATAATCAAACAGCCTCATAAGGTGCGATGACTGTTGGTGAACAAATAGATGGCGTAACCCAACAAATAGGCAGCGGAGGGGTATCATCAGCTCATATAGCAGCTAAACAAAATCAACAGATCGACTCCATCCCTCTTTCCCAGCTTCTCTGAATTCAACACCGTCTCCAAAGTAACCCGCGTCATTCCACTGTACCATCATGGATCCCTCGTACGGCCCATTAGCCTGACCTCCATCCCTCTCATCTATCCATCTATACTCCCACAGCTTCGTCTCCCTAACCCCATCTGCACCATCCTCTATCCCTTCATCCTTAGGCGCATCCACCCAGTCCTCGCCCGTTTCGCGTGAATACTGCCGCATCAACATCTCCCTCTCCGCATCATAGATTTCCATCTGGCCCCTCGTAAGCAGCTGATCCGCAGCCCCAGTTATGGCCTCAACAGCCTCCCTTCGTCTAGTCTCAGCAGGATCTTCAGTGCTTTTCTCATTATCAATATCCATACCCTCATCCCCTTTCCTCCTATTCTTATTCTGCCACTTGGGTTTCGGTTTCTGCTTTCCCTTCCCCAGCCGTGCCAGTGCTTCCAACACCGTCTCCCCGCGCTCAAGGTAAGGTATCAGCACCTTCAGGATATCGCTCGTGAGCACCGCGTCGTCTTCAATCCTCTTCTGCCGCCTTTCTTCATCTCTTCGATCTGCGGCTTCCTTGGCCTTCTTCATGTCTTTCTTCGAAACACCCTCTAACCACGAATCATGTACAGCATCCGGATCTGCCGCCTTCCTTACATAGTTACCTTGCGCATCGAATCGTCCCTCTTCTTGCTCGGTCTTCATATTAAAGGCGTCGAGCTTCGGCGCATGTTGTTTCTTGCCACCAGCACCAAGTTCCTCATCCATTCCCTCCACGATCTCAGCTCGCTCCTCTTCGCCAACATCGCTCTCGCTGCTACTCTCCACTTCTTCATCCTTCGCTTTCCCACTTCCATTCACGAGCAAATCCGCACTAACGTGCCCCCCACTCTTACTCGACCCCACCTGCCCCTCAATCTCATCCTCCGCCAAAAATCTCACCTCCTTCCTCTTTTTCTTCCCCTCCCCCACAATCTCCTCGTCTTCATCCCCATCTCTCATACCCTCCTCCAAATCGGCGAACATATCATTTTCCTCCTCATCCTTACTCCCTCCTGCAGGCTTACCCTGCTTCGCCTTCGCCGCGGCCCTAGCATCGAAGCCTTCGTTCGAGCTATCGGATTCGTACCCGTCAATGTTTACGGCGTTGCGCTTTGTTTGTTGGCCGCGCTTGCCGATCTCGTCGGCTTCAAGGATGGCGTCTTCTTCTTGGGCGTCAGGGGCGAGAGCAGAGGGATTACGTACGTCGAAGCGGGGCTTTTTGGAATTGGGACCGGAGCTGTCGTAGTGGTTGCGGGCGAATTCTTCACCGCCGCGTTTGGGTCGGGGGGCTGGACGGCGAGCTGACATGGTGGGAGGTAGGGTGCAGAGGCTAAGGGGAGGTATTATAGAATAGACACATATATAGCCACAATTAGGTGGTATGTCAATGACTAGTTGCACAGGTTTGTTGGAGAGAAGAAGCCTGATCTGGAGCCCCGAGAGGGAGCTTCCAACGTCATACCAATAAACTGCCGAGGTTCTACCGTCCGTAGAAACAAAACTCTCCATGCTAATGGAAGTCTTAGCATAGAAAATCAACATGCACAGCTTACCAAATTCTTAACAATCGACTATTAAGAAAAATTCCATACTATATACTTATAGATAATTATATAATCTATAGATTTGATCACAAAGTTATTGCTTTGAGTAGAGTCTTTGTTGAAAAGCTAGATTGAGTTTCTTTTTATTCTCGGGTCTCCCTATTCAATACTACACTGATGGTACCTGACATAGCATGATTAGAACAATTTGATGGTTTGCAAATTTCTTCATTGTTGGCTAGATCTTTCTTAAAAGTCGATATTTACCAGCCTTTAGGATGCTCTCGACGAAGGGCCGGGATCGAAGATTTGTAGGTGACGCAGTCCACGAAAGATCACCAGAAGGGAGATAAGGCGAGCGAGAATAACATGACTCTCTTGAGCCACTGACTCCAGCCCTGCCGAGGCGTTCAGATAGCAGGACATGAATGGCCGATGTTCAGCAAGTATGCAGCGCTTGGGCTTGACCAAAGTATGTTACACCTTACTGCTGGCCCTAGCAGTCATTGAGAATAGCGGCGACGCATCTGCCGCTGAGGCGTGTACTACTTTGAGGCATCAGCAGAGAAGACTGTCAACATGGGTGAGCGACTGTAGGAGATCAAGTGAGCGCACTACTCAGTTGTTAATCTACTCACCACAGGGACCTGGGCTCTTCTGCGCGTTGTATCAGGTTACCCTTTTGTTTATGATTTATGGGGCAAGACCAATCTGCCCCATCTGGGCCCCTGAAACTCTCTCAACTATGCCCCAGCTGCACGAGCGTCTTCGAAGGGCAGCGCGTTGAAAAAGAGGTTGGGCCAGATCCTGCTCCAGGGGTTTTAGATCAGTCTTTGCAAGACGTTGAACGTGCTGCGCAGGAAGGCTGCCATCTATGTCACCTACTTCTAGAGTCGCTCGCAGAGACTGAGAGACAGAACCTTAAAGGCTGCGAGAAGATCGCTTATGGCTATTGGCAATATTGGCTTGGAGACGGTATTGCATTTGACTTTTATTACCCGGTGCCAGGTACAGACTCAACAGAGTACCTGACCAAGTCTATCCTTGTGCAGCCCGAGGAGGGTCTGCTGTCCCAAGACCTTTCTACTCTTGCTTGGCTAATGCACTTCAGAAACGCTGGGAAGGTCCCACAATCACAAATCGTGGACTTCGCCTTCCAGTGACTGTCAGGCTAGCTATGAGCTTGCCCGGCAATGGATTTTACCTGCGAGGGGACTCATAGAAACTGCAATGCTCTGAGAAGAATTGAAACACCAAAGAAGCTTCCTACTCGTCTCGTAGACTTGGGAGATGATCGCAATTACCGCAAACCTCGGCTTTGCATCACCGAAGGTCTTCCTCTAGATACCACATACGTGACGCTGTCCCATTGCTGGGGAGGACAAACACCTTTGCAATTACGCAAAGATAACATTGAGTCGTTCACGGAAGGAATCGATATTTCGCAAGGACCTAAGTCTTTCCAAGACGCCTTGAAAGTTGCAGCAAAGTTAAAGGTTCGTTATCTGTGGATTGACAGTTTGTGCATCATTCAGGACTCGACAGAGGATTGGCAGCGTGAAGCAAGTTTAATGAGTGACGTGTATACGAACTCCTGGTGTAATATCGCGGCGACCAAAGCGCTGGACGGACGAGACGGATGCTTTGCTGAGCGAACTTTGCTCGATATCAGCCAATGTGTTATTGAAGCCAAATGGGACTCACATCCTTCGCAAACCTATGTATGCTGGATTCCGGACATTTGGGACTATGCAGTCAACAACCAGAAACTGCTGCAGCAGGCATGGGTGACACAGGAAATGGTTCTTTCCCCAAGAGTCTTGCATTTTTCAGAACATCAAATGCTTTGGGAATGTCTAGAGCTTCGCGCTTGCGAAACGTTCCCCTTAGGGATCCCAAGGAACAAAGGCACAAAACTCAGCTCTCACACGTACTCTTTGAGACACAATTTGATCAAGTACGACGACCCTATGAGGCAAAGACTCGCTCTATGGGGCCGCTCTGTGAAGGAATATACACGGTGTTTCCTCACCTTCCCAGAGAAAGATAAGCTCGTTGCGGTCTCTGGTCTTGCGAGAAAGCTGGGACCAGGAGACGACTATTGTGCCGGGTTGTGGAGACAGGACCTTGCTGGCCAACTCATGTGGTTCGTCACAAAAGCCGAAAGGCCGTCCACAAAGGCGCCAGAAAGAAATCCTCGAATACCCTCGTGGTCATGGGCAAGTGTTAATAGCCCAGTATACATGGGAATGATCTCCGTGGGTACTAACGTCAACAATCTGATCAAGATGGTCACCATTGATGTGGAGCATAAAACTCAGGATCCTTTCGGTCAAGTTAGAGGCGGACGTCTCCAAATCGAAGGACCTCTCATAAAAACCACGCTGAGATGCTGCATTCCCAATGATCGGACGGAATATCGCAATAAGCACTGGCTGGGCGATAGTCTTGCATGTATCATGCCCGACGTGGAAGATTTCGAGGACGGGAGCGAGATCCGTTGCCTGCCTATACATTGGGTTCCTAATAGGTATCCCGCCGTGTATGGCCTGCTCGTGGAGCCAACTCACAGAATCAAAGGAAAATACCGACGGATAGGGCGTTTTGACGTTGCCCCGTTCAATGTGGAAGCGCAATCTGTAGACAACTTCCTCGCACGGCGCCGGATTCGATTACCTGGCCTGGAATGGGAAGAATGCCTTGGACAAGATAACGAGGATAAAGCGTACCAATACCGCTTTTCCCTCGTCTAGTGGACAGGACTCCGATGAGTCGTAATGGTCATGAATCATAAAAGGTATGGGTAGTCTTGGACTGTCTTTCGTGTATCTTGGCCTTGCCTAGTCTTGAAAGAGGACTTGTGGAAATGAGGCTTACGTGTCTATGCTGAATATCTGAGTTCGGATTGAATACGGAAAGTCAGAAAGATTGCTTGATTCTCAAGACTTTATTCATTAGCTAGTGACTGTACTACTGGGTACTGGTACCATATGGTGCGCTTCAAATGGTGGAGTACTTTCAACAGTGCTCGCCGAATCACTTCGCTGCTTTGGCGCGAATGATCCCGAACACAAGCTTACACTGTAATTGTATCACACTGCGAGCTCTTAAGACTATTCGTATATCGTTCACGTATAAATTCGTAAAGGATGTTGTTTGGAGGAATGTTTTACGAAGCTCGCAATCCCACAACTCGGCTAATTGGCAAAATGCGCCAAGAAATGCGTTGTCCAGCGAAAGGGGTTGCAGCCACCTGAAGATCGTGTTGATCGCTCAGGTACACCCGCCGAGCCTTACGTCAGCTCGGTCACTATGTTTTGTTTTGAATTGACACGCTTCGAAACATCGGAACTCTTCCTCCTCCTACACAGTCTCGCATTGTCAGCATTCGCATATAATACCTTACCTCTGTCGTCCTGGTGACACACGCGGGTCGTTTTCTGCGTATAAAGGCACCGTTTCACGGTAAAGTTGGTTGTTAGGTGGATACCGCGCTCGTGTTCTGATTCGATGGGGGCTGGGGTCCCCCCATTCGCCAAGGAAGTAAATACTATTCTTGGTGGCTGCAAATTACCGCTACCAGCTTCACGCAATGTCTATCTATGGCGATCGCCCCTGCTGCATGCTTCTTGCTTTCATATTCTCAATCTCTTCCTCCTCCATCTCACTCTTTTTACTGATCCATTCGTTCATGGTTCCTCGACACTCGTTGCAGACTCGTCGTTCATGCGACGAGCTTTATCCACTCGTTACTTATAATGTCTAATCTCAGCACTCTCGTTTTCGTGAAGATTTTCCTTATATGCGCTCTTTGTGCTTCGGCGGCTCCCCAAGGCAGCAAGCAAAACTTCAAAACTGGAACTTACACCCCACATTCAAGTCAACCAGCCAGTCCCAACAGCCCCGCAGCGTATGTCCTACCCTTGTCCCGCCAATCGAAGGGAACGGCAACCAGCGCGGGCTATGTGCAGTCACTTCGCAAAGGCAATGAGGTCAATGGCGTCTACGGCAATAGCGAGGTGACCTCTGTCGAATCGGGTATATCCATTCCGGCCTGTAGCATCCTACAAGCCATTCGCTGACCCAAAGTAACAGGTCTGGTCTTCGTGACAGAGATCGAGGTGGGTGGTGAAACGTTTACGGCCGTGGTAGACACTGGCAGTAGCGATACATGGTTGGTGGAGACTGGATTCACCTGTGTCAAGGGTGCAGAATCCGCTTGCGAACTTGGCGCAACCTACAACAAGACCTCTACTTTCCAGCCCGTCGCCAATGAAAATTTCGCAATATCATACTCTGATGGGGAATTCTTAACAGGCTCATATGGTACGGAAAGAGTCACGGTTGCGGGTATCACGGTCAAAAATCAACAAATAGCTGTGGTCAATACGGCCGATTGGAATGGCGACGGCGTTTCCAGTGGCGTATTGGGACTTTCTTTTCCTGCCAACACAAAGGCCTACAGCGGCAACAACGCTGGGACCGACAGTGCCGCAAATCAAGTGGACTACAATCCCTTCTTCACTTCGGCCTACACCGAAGGCAACGTCGCGCCTCTCTTCTGTCTCGCGCTGTCCCGCGAACAGACCGGCGGCATGCTCGCAATCGGCGGTCTCCCACCTGTCCCATACGTCCCTATATTCGCCAGCACGCCATTTCAGGTGCTCACCGCTACAAGCACTGGGAGCACTGGGAATCCAGACTACACTTTCTACACCATCACGACCAATGGCTTCGAATACAAGAGCGCCCAGAGTAATTGGAACCTAGGAAGCTGGCTCACCTACTTCGGCTACCCTAACGATCCCTCCCAAGTCCAAGTCATCATTGACACCGGCACAACCGTCAACTACCTCCCCAAGACCATCGCTGATGAAGTCAATGCCCTGTTCGTCCCTCCAGCGACCTACAATTCCCAAATCGGTTACTACACCGTCAACTGCAATGCCAAAGCGCCGGAATTCGGTGTCAGGATTGGGCCTGAGATCTTCTACGTGAACCCAGTGGATAATATTATCCCGCTAAGCCCCACAATATGTATTACGGGCGTTCAAGTTACCGGACAAGGAGGAAATTCCATCTTGGGGCATGTCTTTTTGAAAAACGTGCTTGCTGTATTCGATGTTGGGGCTAGTGAGATGAGATTCGCGGCTAGGGAATACTCATGAGACGCGACGTCGGACAGAGAGGCCGGTCATTATTCTTTTTTTTGGAAAGCAAAAGCGAAACTTCCACACCGCATACCGCTCTTTACATGCATACTCTTCAAAGAGTTTTTGGATTCATCAACCGAAGTCTCGAAGCGGCGTCTTCGAGCTGGGGCTACTCGGGTTTTCCTACCTATCTAATGACGATACGATTCCGGGATACCTTATCCACTGGAAAGGAGGCATATGGTGGGATATAATACGTTCGATTTTTCTAGCATGTATTGTAAAAGTGTACTGGAAATGTATACGGCGGTTTATTAGCATAGATTTTTACAATCACATCACATAATAGATAGATACCTAGGTAGATTCTATCGTTCATACTTGTACGTATGGTAGGCTACAATGCCTGTACATCAACGATTGTAGTATCGATTATCTGAATTACGTATCCCACGAAAATGGATGCCATTTCTATCTCTCAGTATTGGGTGTCTGTAATAGAAGTTCCGATCAACCTTCAAGGGTTAGCCTAAATACCCTCCTTCCCTCGTGTTTGAAGATAGAGTATCGCAAGACGGGGGATTACACTTGCCAGGTTCATACTGTCTGCGGTATGACCCTTTAGCGCAGAATTCGCAAAGTTCCCACTCAACCTCTATGCTCTGTAGCGATTGCATAGATCTCCGTCGCTCCTGCATGTATCCTCGTTGCTCCCATACATATCCTCCTCGCTCGAGGTCATCAGCAGACAAATCATTATAAACAGCTGTCTGCGCCTTTAGCAGTATTCTACGCCATAAACTTTGGTATTCGTCGAGTTCATCTTTCCGGTATTGTCTGTGCTCGGTTGGTAGTCCGTACTCGTTATGTATATTCTCGATGAACAGAGATGAAATGTAATCCTCATTCGCGTGCATGCTTTTGGGCTGTTGAGAGGAGCTCGAAGAATATTGCTAGCCTTGATCAGCAGCGAAACCCGATAGTGGATCAAGTAGTGTGGTGTCTAACCTGACGCTTTCGACGTAGAATCGCCAAGAAGTTTTTGAAGATGCTAAGGTCCACATCAGCGGATTCGGGAGGGTCGATTCGGCTTGAGTGCTCGGTTGGAGCCCCGGATGCTGGTGCTTCATCGTTGCTAGTTTCTAGATCATCGACTGGGATTGCCTCTTCCTGGAAGTGGCAATGTCTGAAACATTGTGCACTGCAACAAGTTCAAGTCAGCCATTCGTAGCGTCTAACACGCTCAGGCAGGCCCGTTACCAATGATATGGTGGGCCTTGTTCAGTCTCAGAAAAAGCCTTCAAGCAGACTGGACACTTCTTGGATATCGACGGCGCAACCACGGCAGACATGACTAAATGTGCTCGTTTCGACATCACATCGTCCCAATTCGTTTCCGTGATGGCGAAGGCTGAATTTCCCGCGAGGTGAACCACGAATTCATTCCTGCGGATCTTGTTATGGGCAGCACCGCTCTTGTACTTGTGGGTGAGGAGTGCATGCAGGACCTTAACAGATCAGCGTGTAGCCTTCCGAGGCATGGAGAATGATTGTCCAAGGGCGTACCTGATAATGCAAAAAACAAGATGTATCCAGCCATTGTACATCACCAAGGAAGTCCTCAAATCGTATGTAGCGTCTCTGGATTCTGTTATACGGTGTGCTCGCCAGTAGTTGCGCTGCTCGTAGTCCGCGTTGAATGTTCCAAGAGAATGCACTTAGATAGATTAGCACAATCAACTTTGCAAGTAGATGGAGCTCACATCAGTCGATTGTAGCACAATTGTAATACTTTCACCGATTCTGAGAAGCTGTCGAGGGTCAGTCATCATCACACGAAATAACAATAAGGCGACTTCGGACCTGTCCTCAAGTTTTGCGCTAGCACTGTCGATTCCACCAATCAACAGCCTTGTCATATTGTTACGACTTTTCCATACCATATACCGTTTCTCCTTTGACAGCTCCGCAGGTTCCAGGGCCCAATCCTTCGAGCCGCTCTGAAGTTCATCGATACGATTTTGAATCTCTGTATACTGAATTTCGTGTCGCTCATCTCGACTAATGAGCTCTTTTATTAAGCAAGACAGTTCTTGAATGGTTGCCAATACAGTGTTGGGCTCGGAAATGCCTTCTCTTACCAACCCAGGAGCTTCAATTGAGTGGTGTTCAACCCACACGCTATTCAATGGCATCCTGCTAGCTAAATCTGTTAGAGCAGCTGCGACATCATGGCAATTCTGATCATCCTCGGCAAACTTTTTTTGGATGTCGGTTGCGAGGCGAGCATTCACATGTCGAATTTCGCAAACATTTGAACCGTTGCTTTGACAAAGCCTATGCACCTCGGCCATTGAGACTTCAGATGAACCACGACTTTGGTGCATCTCTGCTTGTAATGACTGTAGCTGCTGCTCAGTCCTATGAAACCCGAGCAGATTCTGGGTGACCTTGCTGTGTATTTGCGCTACTTCAACCTTTGTCTCTGAAAGTATTAGCAGCTTCACAATCTCTAAATGTCGTGAGATTTCCATCCAGAAGCGTTTTAAGTCCTCCGCAGCTGAAAAAGCCCATCTGACCTTAGGCCACATGCCATGGTGCCGAGCTGATGGAGCATGGCTGTTCAATTTGTCACCGTACTTTTCTATGAGCTTTGCATTGAAGCTAGCGATAGAGTTTGTGGGGTCAACAAGCTGAGCTTTGAGTGCATTACGAAAGCTGGGATCCGTGGCCTTCAAGCCACATTGTATTTGCTCGAGGACTGTTTGTAGGGATAAGAGCGTTGTAGTTGCCTGCTGGTATTCGGAGGCTGAGCCATTTTCTTCTTTCAACGCACTATTGATTTTACCTGCATAATGGACAAGCAACCGCACGTCGGAGAGGGACCAGCCAAATCCTGCAGACATAACGGTGAAACCGAAGGAATGGGACAGATTTGAGACCGAAAGCTCACGCAGTAGGAACAGAATATGGAAGAAGATTGAATAGTTGATAGCCTTACCATCCACTGCCCCTTCCGTTCTTGGCTCAATGCGACGTGCATGATGAAGCGACCAATGGCACGCCTCGCCCTGGTTCTACCGAATAGGGGAGAAAGCTCTTAGGTAAACCAGATGAAAACGCTGCAAAGAAAGCCATAGCATCTGCATCCAATAACAGAACCCTTCAATGACATCGTTTATTGAGCAAATGTATGACCTAGTGAGACTCATTAAGTGTAACAGCGTAGTTGTATCCAGACACGGACAGGTTTGACAGATAGGCTGAAATGGTCAACCGTAGCATAAATGGTGGCTGGGTGCTTCTCTGACAAGATAGTGCATCAATCATAGCTCAGAAAGTTATATGAGAGATTTCAGATGTTAGAAAAAGGAATCTTCTTTCATTTGCTTGCTTCCAGATCTAGTTCTATGGTGCTTGGTACACTAATACATATGATTGACTAACACAGATCAGATGCCGCCGATCTCCTTGATATTTCCCATACATATCCTTCCCCCAGACTCACATTCAATGTCAGACATGAATGCAATCCCTCCAGACCATCGATACTATACCAGTCCACTGGCAGCTGTTGGAATCAGGAGAGCAAGTCCTGGCACCATCCATCCGACAGAATAAGGATGACTCTTCGAGGATGTTATGTTATGTTATGAAGATATCTACAAGTTAAATTGGCGATGCTCGTTGCATGTCACCGCGCTCTGGCGTGTAAGGCATTGTAAGAACATTTCGAGAGTTAGGCTCTGAGCGTATAAACTGTTCAAAATCAGGTCGATGCCGGGAGGAGCAACTTGGTCTAAAGCTCTCGCGTGGGGGTTTGGCATCTGTGTTCATACGTTGATGCGAAGCAGGAAACCTGAGAAGCGGGCAATGCCAGGCCCTTAGTTGGCTTGTGCGAAGATGAAGCCTGCATATTTCCAATAGGAGGCTTCCGTCGCCATACGCAGTGGCACGGGTATTTGGGACCTCTCATGGCAGCAGTGACGCTCTCGTCTGGATTCCGGTACGCTTGTCGCAACCCCTGCCTTTCTGGCTCAGAGAGAATGATGGCTCCATACCGCGGGCTTGGAAGAAGCGAAACCTGTGAGTGCAGTCGCGATTACGTGTTTCGCGTAAGTCAGGGAACATCTGCTGCCAGTCGAAGTGTGAAATAGCAGACGTATCGTGGCAGGAATGGCAGTATGTTTGGGCAACAGTGCGATCTCGAAGAGGTGGGGTCTAGGAGAGAAAAGAAACTCTGTGTGCAAATTGGGGACCGGCATTTCTTAAAAGCCAATCGTGAGACAAGTGGCACCAGCCGACATAAAGCTATGTTTCACATCTGCTTACTACGAGCCGCTCGGTCTACAGACGTAACAGTACTGCTAATCAGCCACGCGGCCTTCTCCTACCCACGCCAATACCCTTTCCATCTTCTTTGTTTGAGGCACATGGTGACTTCTCAAAATCCACTAGTGCCAATCCCTCAACGGTACCATTAGTGGTTCCGTCGTGGATACAGCCACCCATAGCTAGGTTGTTATGTGTTATTAGGCTGCATATCTTGGGCTTCAAAATATTCTTGGATCCAGAAGCTTCTGCCACTCCTTCTTTGGTGGCTCCTAGTCGCTAATAGTGCACTCTGGAAGCACAGTCAACTTTGCCGATCACGTGTTGACCAAGCCATTGTCTCAACTTGTCCCGCTTCTCTGGAGAATTCTGCTTGCCCGAGGCGGAATTAAGATTTTCTCTATCTTGGTCTTGAATTACGGCCACGTCAATATTTCTAGGTGTGGGAATATGCCCAGGTACTGAGCAATGGATCGGGCTATGCTTTTACATGATCAAGATTGGACTGGCACTATGCTTTGTATTGAGCAACATTAATACGTCATACGCGAACATGTGGGTGCTGGTACAATCGTCGCTTGTTCGAGACGGCTCCTGTATAATGATCATTATCTCAGTTCATTGTGCGAGATAACGGCCTTTGCGTATCCATTGTTGCTGAAGGACTCAGAAGGTCTACTGTTCAAAATACCTTTGTGCACAACATTGCACTTTGTGCAGATTCTTTGTCCCATTGTGCCCTCCACTTGGAGCTTTGGCCTTTGCCAAATCCTTGTCCTCCTATAAATACGGCTGTGCAGGAATGCATCTTTCTGCAGCATCGTCGAGATTGTTTCCCACTGCATCTTCCGGCTTTAGAGCTAGCAGAGCCTTCGGTACCAAACGTCGTGTTCAGAGACTTGCCGGTTGATCCTCCTGCTTTATATACAGAGCCTTCGCCATGGATTTCGTCATCGATGACCGACCAATTCCGGTGCAGGACCTGCAGCGATCCAAATTCAATGAAAAGGATGCTTTCGAGGAATTGGAAGAAGTTGGTGCTGGTTCGAACGGACGTTGCGTACTGTTGAAGCGCAAACGCGACCAAGCCTTACAGGTTTGTAAGATTGCCCAACGTATCAAGGTCCAAAAGGACAAGTACGAAGACAAGCCTCTGGAAGCTTCGATCCTATTGGATGTTCTACCCAAGCATGATCGCATCCTCTGTCTCTACGATGCTCTCGTCCAACCCAGAACGGTCCAGCTGTATTACGAATATTATTCTCATGGAGATCTGTACGATGTGATCCATCACCATGAGAAGAATATGGTATCCATTCCAGAGACCTTCATGTGGCACGCATACCTCCAGTTATCTGAAGCGCTTGCATTTCTTCACACCGGCTATGACCAACGAGTCTGCCATTCCGTACCGGCGGATTGGCGACCAGTTATCCATGGAGATCTCAAGCCAGACAATGTATTTCTTTCTCCACCGAATCCCTCCTCCCCAAATCCGCTGTTCCGGGAGTATCCTTCTCTTGTTATAGGTGATTTTGGATTGGCAACACTCATGGAAAATAACAGGGCGGGTACGCTCGTATATCAACCTCCGGAGCTACCTGCATCCACCAGAAAGGCGGATGTGTGGGCTTTGGGCTCCATCATGCATAAAATGGCACACTATGAAGAGCCTATCTTACCTTTTCCCGCACGCTTTCCAAATACATACGAGCACCGTATGGAATGGTATTGGGCGCCTCAATCGAGGGTACCGACGCCCCTGGATGAATTCTACTCCCTGGACCTCCACGATTGCGTGTTCGAGACCTTCACGCGCGATCCCCGTGGCCGTATCGACAGCTTATCGCTCTTCAAGAAAGTTCAGGATGTGTTCACCATTATGATCATGCCTTATCTTGAACGGAACCTCGAGCCTCTGCTGCCCATGGGTCTCGAAGACAGATTTTACGATGAGAACGGTGTCACAGTACAAGCGAGCGAGGCTTCAGAGCTGGAGTTCTTAATGGCAATGGAGTTTCAAGAGCAAGTTCGCGAGTGAGCATTCGAGGCTGGGATGATCATGTCTGGGTCCTGGTTGTTGTGAGTGTCCTTACTCCTAATGCTCTAACAATAATGTTTTGCTAGTTTCTCTAAGCCGGTGGGATGAATGTTGTCGAACCAGGGTTTTTGTGAGTATTTCCTGCTCCTGCGACCTTGCTGATTACGCTTTATATATTCCTTGCAGGTCGAAGTGTATAAGTAGGCTTCTTGTAAGCCTCCTGTCTACCTAGCTAGCCATAACAGCAAATCAATACAACAAAAGGTACACAGTCTGATTGAAATCCCGTACTTTTCGCGACATTAACGTAATGCAAACTACTCAATGGCCCCGAGTGTATGCTTCATAACTGTCCTTGAGCTGTTGCTGAGATTAGCTTGTCATGTTACCTTTGATCGGCGATTTTGGCAAACTTAAAAGCCCACAATTGACAAGTATACATATACTCGCTGCTGAACGCATTGAAAGATCAGAGGTGGAGTGACAATAATGCCTGAAAACGTTGCTATACCAGTCAAATTCTCGCTAATCTCCTTTGTATGATGGTGTGATTGCGTTGTCAATGGCTGCCCGTTTCGGCGGATTTGACGATCGTCTCTACAACCGCAGAAACTACGCTGAAGTTCCAGATTGCTGTAATCTCGGGTCACTCTGTTGGTCACTGACATCTGCTATCCAAACGATCGCAATACCATAGCCTCATGCATCCCAATTCATGCCCTCACTATCCCACACTTCATTGACAATACCCTTTTGCTTTCGGCTGCAACGCTTATTCGCTACGCCTCATCATCACAACTCACTGAACAGAAGACTCTAGATTGCACTTAAGTCTCGCTTAGTCCACCCTTCTTCACAGCCACCTTTACAACCTCTCACCATCCAACCCTTTGTCTTCATTCATCGACTACCAACGCTATCCGTCAACAACGTTTTTTCCCTGGCTCCACTCATCTATCAGAACCTATCCGAGACCATCAACATACCGTAAACATGGTTCAGTGGGGTCCCGGTCCGGACGCTTTTGTAAGCTTTCGTCCCAAACTGAAGACTCAAATCTGAGTTCACCTTCCCTTATACAACCCTCTCCGTTGAAACACCGTCTGCTCGCTCTAATGCTTATTCATCAACAGTTCATAGTCAGCATAATGAAGGTACACAACATCAAGCCCAATTACCAGGCTATCGCAGCCAATATGGGAGACAGTAAGTTACCCTAGCCCTCCCGTCTCCTCCAACCTAATTAACGCTCCCCTTCCCAGACTTCACCAACCGCGCCCTTGGCCATCGTATGGACGCCCTCCGCAACATGGCCGACCAATACGTATCCACCATGGCCCTCCAAGCCAACGCCCAAGCATCCACCACTCAAGCCAGTCCCAGCCTTCCAGCTACAGGAAACAAGCGTGGTCCCAGCGCTACAGCTTCCAATGCAAAACCCAAATCCAACATTACCACTACCGGTAAAGCCAATAACGACAAAGCTACCACCAAGACCTCCGCCACCAAGAATAAAGTAACGAAGAACACTCCTGTCAAAGCTATGACTAACGCTGGAGTCAAGAAGAGGAGTGCTGCGGCGGCGAAGGGAAAGGTGGCTATCAAGACCGAGGCGAAAGGGAAGAAACAGGAAGAGGAATTGAAGGCAGAGGGGGAAGATACCGATGCTACGGTTACGGAGGGCGAGGCAGAAACGCAGGGGGAGGGTGAGGAAGGAGAGGCCGAGACGATGGAGTGTGCTTGATTTGCTGGAAGGGAAAGGCTAGGTAGCGCGAAGATTACTCGCTCATGCACTTGCTACTGGCCCGTCGCTTGAAAGTCAGATGGCGTGTTGGATGATTCGTCTTTGGCCATGGTTGGAAAGGAAGGAGTGGTCTGGTGGATATGTCTCGTTCTCTTTTCTTTGCGGTTGGAGGGAGGGGATGTCATTCTATTACGAAACTAATCAACGTGGTTTCGATCTTCAAACTCTTGAATTATCATAGTACTGTCTTATGAGAACAGGTGATTATTTCCGGCGCTACAATGGATGGAAAGCTATCCCGATTTCTTTGTCGTTGCATTTTTGCGATGGCGGGGATGGATGGGTGGCTAGTTCGAAAGTAGTTAGGATTACGGAATGGAAGGCTTTTCTACTGGTTGCTGCGTACGTGATTGAGTGACGTGATGAGCTATGCGTGTTTTGTTGGGGGTTCGAGGATGTCTATGATTGAAGTTTGGGGGGTCGTTAAGTTATTTTTGCTGCGCGAGCGGAGATTGTGGTTGTTGGTGGTACGGTTTAGGTCTTTGGGATGCAATTCTTGGTGAGGGAATCTGATATGCCTAGGTTAGATTTAGCAATGGTAGGGGTTGTGGATATCGGTCTCCAAGGGTACTATGACCCATGTCGTTTGCGCATAGGCCAATTTCAAAGCAGGAGAGTTGGTTGGTGGTGCTTTTACTTTCTAATACAATGGTGCCGACAGCAGTCTTGTACAGCCATTGCTGTTTAATATTGACAGTGGGGGCTTGACGTATTGATATAGGGTCCTAGTCAGCTGTCGTATGGGCATGAGGAAAGAATGGTCACAATTGTTACTGCTTGGGTCACACTCGGTGGCGACTGTTAATGGCAGTGATCTTATGCATAATCAATTTAAGAACTTCAGCAGGATGATTGTATTAACTAACTGTTAAGACTATCGATGCATAACCTCTTCGCTACGATTCCACCTTGAAGATCATCCGACTATGGCAACGCTGTAGGAACCTTGGACTTCCTTTGAATTACTCTTTGGCTCTTTTGCCACTTTTAGGCAAAGATTATAGCCTCCTCCCCGTTCTCTATCTCTTCGTTGTCCTCGCCGCTGTCCTCAAGCTTAACAATGGCCTTGCGTCCCGTCTTAGTCTTTTTAGAAGGACTCTCCTCCTCATCAGAGGCATTGCTGTCGTTAGCTTCTGACTTGAAATCCTCGCCTTCAGAGTCGTCACTAATAAGAGGTTAGCACTGGCTGATGTTAAGAGGACGTGAACCTACTCGTTGCTGGAATTGCGACCGCGCTTGCGCTTCGTCTGGCTACTTGCCTTGGTGCCATTCTTCTTCGGAGTAGCCTTTTTGGCACCATTTGCAGATCCAGCAGCAGTGCGCTTGCGTGGTGTTCCAGCAGCTGTGGCAGGCTTTCCGCTGACGCTGAAATGATTGGAAGTGCCGGCGTTCTTCGCACTGGTACGGATTTTCACTAGACGTTCAGTGATGGCACGTGGAGTTGGCTTCTCCATTTCGACAGCTGTCACAGGGATATTAGATCAAGCAAAAAAGTCTTAGGTAGGTGAGACTAGAATATTGAGACTTACGCCATGCTTCAGAAATAGCTTTAACGTCAGCGTTGATATTCGATGTTTCAAGTATCTTAAGGAGGAGCTGCGAGATAGTGCGTCAGTGATCGGAAGAAGGGGAAGAAGAGCGTTCAGTTAAGAGGTCTGAAGGGATTGGGCTAGTAGACTTACGACTTGGTCGACCTCAGCGGTCCACTTGATAGGCATCTTAGATTTCGTAAAGAATCAAATCCAGATTGGTCGTCCAAGGTTAGATCTATTAGGCCAAGTGTCTCTAAAACTTGAAGACTTTAGGAGCGGGACTAAGGACGAGAGATAGAAGCGAGAATTAGACCTGCGGTAGAGTGTTAAAGCGAATAATCAAGTAATAAGCAGTGGAGAGCAGTAGAAAGAAGTGAAAGAGAGCGTAGGAGGATGAAAGCTTAAAAAGTAGGTAATAGTCCGAAGCTTCACTGACAAGTTATGAATGTGAATAGCAGAAGTGCGTTTGCTTGATAAGCTATCCGTAGAAGAATTATATCTAAACTAGCAATTCAACTATGTATCACGATCGGTATGCGAGAAGACGGTACTACCGCTGTTCATAATTGGAGGATTGCCGCTGGACTCGACAAGGACATAGATTTTCTGCAGCCTTCCAGATTCAGGTACACCGAATCCCTGCATTGAGGGGTAAGCCACAGATTCGTATTGCCTTAGCTCGTGGCCTACATTGCGGGCTGCCTGCGCGCCACCTCGTCTCACACTGATCCTGATCCTGCAAGTGATGAGAAGACATGTCGTCGCTGAGCGCTAAGGAACAATAGCGCGTTTGTTGATCTTTGCCACTAATTTAGCCCACGGCCCCTGAGGGAACTCAATTAAGTGGGGGCCAGTAATTGCGCTACGTGTGTCTGGGGAACTTTGCTTCAACATCATGCCTTTCTTCACAGGAATACGTATCTTCTGTTCGCAGGTATGAGTCACAATGCCAGCATAGTCTCGAAAGAGGAGATTGCAGGATGTCTGGCCTAGGACGGGCGGTGAAGAAGGTGGGGGTCCGGGGGGTCCGAGGGTCTGCACAGCAAATACTGGCTGCACCACACTCTTACCACACAATATCGATGGCTGGCCAAAGACCTGTCAAATTGTAATCCGCTGAAAGATTCTTGGATTGCCTTCGTAAGGTCATACTAGCTAGAGGGAAGTGGCTAGCGTCCGCGATTCCTGACATCTGAGAGACCACAGCCTTTCACAATCGCAAATAGGAAGGCAATAATACCTTGTATACGCATAAGCCAGGAGGCGATGTTTGCTCCGTACATGAAAAGCTTGTGATAGCTCTTCACTGCTTCCCATCTTCGTCGCTCGTAGAGGTTCTGCGAATTTGATCCTCTTCCATCTCAATCCCAGCTCCAGACCGGCTGCCACCGAATTCACAGCTTATAAGATCAGCTACGAAATCTTCATTTCAAATCTCCAACGACCGACTCGTATCCTCTCTTAGCACCGCTCGTCACCACATCGAATCAAATATCAAGTAAGTGTTATGATGTGCCATTCCCTATACAGTCCTGCCTTCAGCAATCTTGTCACCCTACCTTGATCTGGGCCTGTTGGCCTTAGCATCTCTCGATCCTTCACTACGACCTGTAGTTCCTCTACCACGCATTTCACGCAAATTCTTTCATACCACCATCTTTTCTCAAAACCTTGTCTCAGTTGTTGACTGTTAACAGATACCTGACTTCTACTTCAGCTCAGCTAGACCAAAATGGTTCAAGGTTCGCCTGCAGTAAGATGGACGCCTGAAAACAATCACAAACTGCTCCAAGCCTTAGTTGTCATTCATGCTGGGACGCCAGATTACAAGAAGATTGCCTCTGTGTTCGGTACGTCTCTATCTATGATTTTCCTTACAAGTCAATGGCTTCGTTGCGCTCGCGAAAGCCAGTCCTACCATGTTTGAAGATTCACTACCTAAGGCTTTATACAGGCCCTAACGTGCCTATCGATGCTATCTCTTACCGTATCCGTGTCCTTCGTAAAGAGGCTGCCGCCTTAGGCATCTCCAATGACAATTCTCCTCCAGCAAAGTCGTCTCAAGTCAGACACACAGCGACTTTTACGGGCAAGAAAAACCAAAACGGTCGCAAGCGCAAGGCTTCTGTAAGCGATGATACTGAGTAAGTCTACATCCTTGTCACCTATATTGAGAGCTTTCTTTTTCTGTCTTGTGATTAACACATTCTAGTAACGATGAGGGCATGGATACGGACGATGCCCTTGCACAACAGCTTGGAACACCTTCAAAGTCCTCAAAAAAAACTCAGAAAGTCATCAGTGGTCGGGTGACTAAAGCTAGAAAGTCCCCTCGCTCTGCCACCAAGAAAGATTATAAGGCTCTCGGAGATCCCTTTATCGGGACCACCTTTCTAAATTCAGATGGCGAAAAGGTCTTTCCCACAGACAATTCCGATAGCGAAGACTCCTTTGCCAGCGACAAAGGCTACAGTGGAGAACAGGATGATGGTGTTAAAATGGAAGAGGCCATCTAAACATGATAGTTGTCTAGCTCATCTCGACGCTCGTCCATAGCGATTTTCGACGCGTAAGGTAGCCTGGGTGGTGACTCTCATCAACCAGCCCACATAGGCGAATCCCTTTCAACCACATGCTATTCGTACATGTTAATCTCGAGCGTTCTTTACGTGGTGGCTGGCGGAGGGCAGTATTGGCAGTAATCGAAGCGCATGGATCATTCTTCACATGCATAATTACATAGTCAACTGCACAATGCACAATTCTCAGATCATCACAGCGATAGCTCAATAAATGCTCGCAATCTCCATCTGCAGCCACCTGTAGTTGTCCGATCAGCACGGGCAAGTCTAGCCCGTCTACCAAAGGACTCAACAAGCGTTACCCTGTTATCAAGCCTCCTTTCGCTAGAATCTGCATGTACAGTGCTTGCATCAAGTGCAAACCCGATTACGCGGTTTCACGCGTTGGGCGCATCCCTGCTTCCCCGATAGAGGTGGCTTGGAGCTAGACCTTTGGAAGCTGGGCTTGCAGATCCAGGGTCAACCGGACTCGAAGGCGAAATTTGAAAGAGACAGAAGCGATCGTACTGTTTGCAGGCTCCAATCAGACGACAGCAAAAGTGGTACGTGGCGGTTCAATTTTCAAACCTTGCCAAACGTAGGGCATCGCAGCAAATTCCAGACTCGTCATCCTAAATCAGCCCAGACTACATCATACCATCGCGATCCTAATCTGCCGGAAAATCTGTGGCGTCCTCCATGCTGTGTTATCATCCAACCATCTAAAGTTTGTTTCCAGAGCAAACACGCGGCTTCCGTTCCCGCATGGCACCTGCATTAGCGCCGTCACCGACCACAACACTGATACTGCCAAAGCGCGATAGTCTGTTCTCCTCAACTTTCAACAAAGTGCAGATATGAGTCATAGCGTGGGGAGCTGTGGAGGGTTGTATTGATCAGTAGTTGCGGGAGTGATGGTAGACGGGGCAACTATGGGTGGAAGGTTGGCGGTGTGCAAGGGTGTAAGGTATATCTTTATGGGTGCCCTAGAGTTGTCACTCTCAGCAGGTATCTAAACACAAGAGTGGGTGCTTTCATTCACTATCTCATTATCATACTACTGTAACCGATCCTTCGAACGTCAACCCAAGATCTAATTTGCTGTGGATAAGCTCGAAGAGACAACCTTGAAAATATCTATACTTCTCGTCCTGGCTTTCATCTAAGTCCTTGCTACGTCTGAACATCAACCAGCGCTTTCGTCCAAAAGCTTGGGATACATTTTGACCCATCTTTCATATAGCAGTAAGTTCGTTCACTACTCTTACTAGTAAAAAAGCAAATTCTTACTAGCACTTCAACTCACATCTGACCTTACAGACCTCCACAACTTCAATCTTTAACAACATCGCCAATTCTCTAAACCAGTATCGAGTCCACAACACGAATACAATCATCACTACACCTATTCTCTCGCAATGCCGGTCAATTGGAAAGCGGAGGATGCTTACACGCGCCTTCTGGCCGCCATCGTCGCCGCCAATGATCTAAAGGTACGTCAACACCATGCTCCAAGCTCAGTTTACTTTCAATATCATACTCGATGTTCTGTGACAGCTGCATTTCCTCTGCCCCAAGAATATCCCCAATCACGGAGTTCTGGAGCTCACATCATGTTTGCAAGAACGTTGTTAACACGGCTCTCTCACAGTTGGATTATCGAAAGATTGCAACCATGTATGGAAATGGTAATCTTTAGTCCTTCCTCGCAGCCCCATTCTCAACTAATTTAACCTCCTCAGGTGCTACCTACGACTCGATCGAGGGCCGATTCCGTATCATCCGCAAGGAAGCTGCGGTGATGAAGGCCGAGGTCGAGTCTGGAGAGCGTCCTGCCGCGCCCCCTCGCAATGCCAATGCCGCCGGCAGCAACTCTGGACCGGCTACTCCCAAGAAACCAAAGAGTGCCACGAAGAAGGACAAGATCCTTGCTGGTCGTGTCACCAAATCCAACGCTTCCACTCCTCCTAAGAAGAACGCGAATGGCGATCTCGCGAGTGGCATCAAGCAGGAGCATGACAGTGCTGTCAGTAGCTTCTCTATCATGGACGAGGCAGACGGAGAAGGGGAGGAAATGATGGACGGCAATGCATTTTTCAACATGGGCGTGGAAGGTGAAGACGATTATTGAGCGATTTTGGATGACCTGACCCCGGTCCGAGTCATGGTGGTGTTGTATGTTATGTTCTTGAGATGCGCAAGAGGGTCATCAGCGCATTTATGATTAGTTTTCAGCGCTCGTATGATAGGATGATTGGTTTGGAGAATAGGTGCAAGCTCGATGGGATCAGTTGTTCTACCTGAAATTCCCCTCGTTGACAATCCGCCCATCCACACAGCCTTGACACCTTGAACCCAGCTTAGCCTCAGCCATAGCCCTAACCCTAGCACTAGACCTCAACTAACAAACCTTCCAACGTCCACTGACTATGATCCATCATATTTCCATTTCCTCGTGCCAGCACACCACATATCGCGGCCCTACATGCAAAATTGACTGATATGCAAGTCTTGAGGCGCAGCTAACACTGTAGTCAATCTTGGTACTGGGTGGTCTCGCTTTCTACCAACAATTAGCTTGCACTTGCAAACATGCAGGCTTCCGAGGTGCGTGTTGTAAGTAGAGTTGCGGATACTTGCCCGGTACGAGCGGGACGATAACGTCCCAGATGAATCATTCAGGTGGGTCTAATGGTCATTACTTGTTTTCCAGTGCGGCAACAGGAGGTGGGAATTAGAGAGTTTTGTCTAGTACTGCAAGATTACACGGAATCGATCAGGTGCAGATACGTACTTGCGTCGTTGAAGGATAGAAATTGCGGCCTAGAGATATGCTAAGTCATACTTGCGGAGGAGATAGAGAACCATTCATCTCATCGCCACCACGGTAGGTCATGCAGGATATGTCGAACCGACGATGTACAGAATCAGCGGAGATAAGGGTTCGTCTCCGCATGATACTATGTACTTTGAGCCTGGGAAATGCCAAGGCATCCATACACAGCGTACATTTGATGATAAAAAAGAAGACTATCTGTCTCCCCGTCTTCCACTATTCCTATTATCAATACCACTTTCTTTCCACCTGCTTACATATTTTCCCCCAGGCGCTCTCATACCCAAGACTGATAAATTTTTATTATCTAGAAGAGTTATGTCTTTGACACCACTCTATCCCCAGGGACTGGCTTTTCGCCTGAAGGCAGTGGTAGGAAATAGGCAGGAAGACGTGACGAAGGTAGAGGAACTGGCAGCTAAGCGTCTGCTGGCTGCGTTGGTGGCGAGTCTAGATATGAAGGTTTGCCTTACGTATCCTAGATTCATTGTTTCTGAGTCCTGGTTAACGTTTTTGCTCTGCTTTTACTTTGCTGCTGCTGGCCCTTGGTTCTGAAATCCCCTGGGATACTAGTCCCCTTGTATCCATCCATCCATCCTTTTTCCCTCCATCTCTACAGCTAATTTCGATTCCTCCGTCTCTCTATCAAATTTCCCTGTACAACCGTCCTGCATTCCTGTTTCTTCCCTTCTGCTCTACCAAGCGAGAATTCTGCTCCTACGCCAAACTCTCTAACCCACTCGCCCTCACCTTTCAGCTCAACTACAACAAAATCGCCCACTACCATGGCACCAACCTCTCCACAATTGCCTCCCTCCTCCACCCCGTCCTTCTCGACGCATCAATGCTCATCCGTGGTATTCAAGTCGAAGCCGAACAGGGCCCATCATCTTCCATTGAATCGACAGCAAAAGGAGAATGTGTCCCAGTTCCAAGCAATGCAGCATATGGCATGAATATCAAGAGACCGCGCATATACATCGCACAACTCTGCACCGCTGGGCAGAGCAGTGGAAAGACGGAAGTGGAGGGGGAGATCAATAAAGGGATGGTCATGATGTCGAAGCGGCTTGAGGGGTTTAGAATTGGGCGGGAAATGGCCTTTGAGACGGTAAGCGCGTTAGGGAAGAGGAGGCGGGAAGACAATGGATTGTAAGAGCACGGAGAATAAGTTTTGCATATAGAGAGATTATTAAAGCTAAGTTCAATGCTTCTTGAGATCCTTTAAAGAAGCACATCTCTTTTATCATACGCTTGTTAAAAACGGAAAAGCTATGATTAAAGGTTATAAACATCTAGAGCAATCATTGCTAGAGGTGTTGTTAGTACTAACGTGTCAGGTGTCAGCTCTCTATACATGAGTTATACTCCTTTCTCTTCCTTTACACCCGAATTTTTTCATACTACTATCAGATACATCGATCAGAAAACACCGATGACAACTCGGAGGGAAGTCGTAAATCACCAATACACGATGCAAAGAGTGAAAAATGCTTGGATCATTAGGCAGCGTTAAGGTTGTTCGAACACAATACACATTGAATAAATTCAAAAATGCGTCTTTCGGTACGTAGAGTGTACTTCAGAGTTTAGTTTGGCTTGCATTATGCTACAATCTCTGAAAGAATTGGCTAGTATGATACCCACGACTTCAGGAAGACGGAATGACATATAAGTTTGCCTGCAATGACTTCGCGCTTTTCTTACGTCGAGTCTTAGGCTTTCCTTGCTTGACTTTTTGATAAGGTGTTGCATCTTCCGGTCGATCCCTCACGAAGCTGTTCGTTTCACGTGCTTCTGTTGCATGTTAATATCCACATAGCAAGTGATCAGTGAGAGTAATGCACGTACTTTTGCTTCTCTTTCGATCCTTACGAGCCACCGTCGTCTTCTCATTTGCTTTTCTTTTATTTTTGGTGGGAGTGACTTGTTGGTCCTGCGCAGCGGGGGCTTTGGGCTTAGGGTTCGGAAAAACCAGGTTGTGTATGGTGGAAGACGTGGATGCCAGGTTCTTTCCGGTGCTCCAGTCCAGCATTGATGATAGGCTTTTCATTGTGTCCTCTAAGAAATTGGTACCCGGCTTCATAATGGCTTGAAACGATCCTAGTGGTGTCTGCTGTCGCACGATCCTAGATGTTACCGGTGCATGTGTTATGGCTGTTGATGCTGTAGCTTGGGACTGCAACTGGTTGGAGGCCGAGATCCTTCTCCATCCATCTAAGCTGTCATGGTACTCAACAACAGCTGGCTTATTGTTATCTCGGACCTTAGCCACAGAGGGTCCAGTTGTTTCGACAAGACGTGATTCCTTCTCACGGATTGGGGCAAGAAGTGGGCCAGTCTCACATAATGGATAGGAATTATCGACGGTAGCTGGCTCATTATCCTCACGAATAATAGCCATAGAAGGCTCAGCCTTTTCGACAAGACTTGATTCTTTCTCACGGACTGGGGCAGGAGGAGTGGTCGCCGAATTCGTGCCCAGAACCAGGTTAGACGAAGTAGTGGCTGGTGCAAAAGGTGAAAAATACCTTGGACAAGCCGTACGATCTTCTTCATAATTGCACGCATCGCTGCGGTCGATTCAACCACAAGGTCAGCATTGTTTTCGTCATTGTCCTCAGCTACAAGTTCGTAAAGCTCTTTCTTTATCGTCTTGAATCACTCAAGTAACTCCAGTACCATTGTAGCCTCGATATCCATGACTAGAATACCTCAACAAAAGAGTCAGGTTCTGATTACCAAAGTTTTGGTGGTTAGAGGAAGGTTACGAATGATTTGGTTGGTAGAGAAAGTTGGGGAAGTTGGGGAGGCTGAGGATAGGAGGCGAAAACCTCACTTTACCAGCGCAAACATCACCTCCCCCTACCAGCGTGGTTTTCCATGGGGGAAAGGTGAGTGAGACACCACTTCAACTTCACTCAGGCTATGGTAGAGAATGAGGAAAGACATCCCTCTACTAACATGAATATCCGTAGATGAAGGATGGGAGTAACACGCCGCTTCATCCGAATTATGGTGCAGAAAGTTAAGACCCTCCCTTTACTAACGTGATTTTCCGCGGATGAAGGCGGACATGACACTAAATCCTTGGGCTCATAGTTTGACTTTACTCGGACTATGACTTGTTTCCCATCAACACAACCCATAGTAGATCGCAGGGACCGAAAGATCGCTACATGTGTTTCTCCGTCAATAACCACAGAACCCGTTGGAAAATCTGTAGCTAGCTCAAATGTTAAGCGGTTTGATTGGCTGAAGGGAACCAAACACAGTGTTGTCTGCATGTAGTCATGCACATGACTTTATGATGAATGATGGTAGAGCGTACTTCACCCAATCGGTTGTGCTCCCCGAATGTCAGAAGGCACACTAGTGTCCTTACCTTGCAGACTTCACTGTGCGTTAAACATCTGGAAGAGTTAATCAGCATTTTCGAAGAGAAGCAAAAGAACAACGTGTTAGGGAGCAAAGTGATGCAAACTTCTGCAACACAGGCAATGACACGGGCAGTAACACGCGCTGGACGTGACCTGCAATATATAATCATGTACTTCCCCCTCGAGCACACCGCAACATCCCCTCCTTCCAACTATCAGTTCCTATTGGTATATATATATATTTTGTAAGTTACCATAGCTGTTACCTTTCCAGAGCTCTCATTGACTTATTCCGAGTTTTCTTGACGACAGCCGGTCTTTAGCCCATTACAAGCTATCACTATCCATCAACCCGGCCTCAGATTGAACGTTGAAAGGGTACTATACACACACACACACACATATATATATATATATAAAACCGTGGCAAGATGTGTTATGCATGGCAGAGACAGGTGAGTTCATCCTCAAGCTTCGGGAGAGTCCGGACTGACATGAATAGGTTCCGGTAAAACACTGTCATATCTTCTCCCTCTATACAAGCACCTATTGGTGGGCCAAAAAGTGATAAACAAGCTAAATCGTGAACGTCTCCCGAGCAAGCACCAAGGGGAAATTGTACGAGATTCTACACTAACTCCCATAGCTCTTCCATATATCCTAATCCTTGTACCAACACGAGAATTAGCAATTCAAGTGTACAATGAGATGGTTGATCTCTCAAGTGGAACATGGATTCAACCAGCAGCCCTTTACGGTGGCACATCTCGCACAGATCAGGCCTCCATGCTCAATAGAGGGTGTGATCTTCTCCTTACAACTCCCAGGCGTCTAATAGACAGGTTGTATTGGTCTTATATTGACGGGGTCAAGACCTTATCACTGGAGTATCTCTCACATATGGTCTGGGATGAAGCCGACGAGCTTCTTTCACTAGGCTTCGCAGAAGAAGTTGATGATATCCTCAAGTCATGCCTATCGTGGGGACGCTTGTATTATCGGATTTTTTCCAGCCAGTACCAGGCAGAGCATATTGCGGAAGTGAAGTCTCTCATGGCCGACGAACATCATCATGTTGACTTCGATATGCCGAGGAGCGTTCTTCGCCTGCTTGGCCTGCCACTTACGTCTCAGAATTTCCCAGTATCAGGGCAGGAGACCTCAAACAATGGCCATCACGACTCAAAGGAGAGCTGGGGACGTTTCAAGTCGTAAGCCTAGGGTATGGCGAGGTCGTCACCAACACACACCAAACCTAGCAAGCCCTTATGGTGGAAGGAACGGATACCTGCTCGAAAGCAATTCCTAATGAGCCGTAACGCTGGTGCTACAGCAGACCTTGAAGGAAAACCACAAGAGAACGCAGCGATGCGGTGCTCCCATTCTTGAGTCATCGCCATCGGATTTCTGGAACCGTACCCAAGTCTAAATTGTCAAGCAGAGCTTGGTTGAGGCGGGAGAAGACATGTCTGAGCGTTTCGAAGCGTGGAAGACAATCGCGCGTACTGAGACCGTAAAGAGGGTCGTCCTTTGCCAACACCCAGTCGCGCCAAAACTTCAAGGCATAAGAATAAATTCAGATGGCTCCAATGTTCCGTCATCCTCCAAGGGCTTGGGATTTAAATTGAAGAGCAGTAGCCAGAATGCCCTGATCAACTTGAGCGGTTGGATCCAAAGAAGATATCGACTGCCAAACCCATGCAATTGTTGAAAGGCTACACAACGCTTTCACGTCGCTCAATATCCCGTTTCGCTCCACGCATAGGGGCTACAGCCAGGAAAAGCAAGAAAAAGCTATACGCAAATTTCACGCCACACCAAGCTCGTTTCAGACGATCCCACAAGCCTCCCATATAATGTTTTCGCTTCGCAGCTGTCAAAAGGAGGAAGAGAACTTGGCTACAGATAATGATGTGTCTGCGGAGAGGGAGAAACAGTCGATGAACGACCATGAAGACAATGACAGTGTAGTAACACATGACCACGAGTCAGAAGCGAGGAGAAGTCAGACAAAACCGCTCATGGAACGGCAAATCGAGAATGGGATGCCATACACAATGTTCACAAAGCAGTATCGTATGACTGCTGGCCTTGAATGACCATCGGGTCCATGGCTAGAAAGACTACCAGTCCTGATTTCGACCTGATCCCCGACTATCAAGATCTACGCGAAGTAGCTCCAAAGACAAGGAGACGTAACCCTAGGGATGGGGAAGGATCATCCGCGCCCATATCCAGAAAGCAGCGCAGACAGTAGACCAAGGCATGATGAGTGGATTGACAGGTGCCGATGGAGGGTTTCTTTTTATTCCGACAACGCATTTCTTATGCACGCCACTGGATCAAAGCTGTATGTCTTTATTAGTTAGTCGGATTTTGTCCTTTTCACTAAACATTTCCTCTATGGACGCGGCGGTGCCCCAAAACCTCAGTTGGGAGATGACCAATCCTCGTCATTTTTGATCGGAAGCTCTATCTTCGCTCCGTACCAGACTAGTCATAGGAGTTGGACACATCCTGGAAAGTGGCAGCTTTTTAATTACTATCTTCAAATATGTGTTATGGTGGACGTCAATAGGCCACAGTCATCGTTACAAAGGGACGTTGGACGGGCCACATATCACACGTTGTTGACATCTCGGTCGACTCGTACACTCGTCCTCACAAGCCGCCAATTCATTCAAGCAGGAAATGTTCTCACTCTTGTGCGCACCATGAGTGTAGGCGGCCGCTGTCTCAACTTTACAAGGGTGGACTGCCCACGATCGCGGGCTGCCAGTCGATGAAGCGCCCGAATTCTTGTACCATTATCGTACCAGGCTCCGGTCCTGGATGAGATGCCAGAGTCCTTGGACCAGTATAGATGATGTCTCGGTGGTACCGGTCCGTGAGAGTTCAGGTTAGGGAATGCTGCAGAGGCCGTTGTCTTGTTCCCAAGACAACAACCATGAAACGAATAGTCAACTTATTTGGATCCTTATTACCGAAAGGGCGACATCCAATTGAAGATAAGGATGGGAAATTCCTGGAGGTCAATGGCGCAGAATTCCAGATCATTGTGGATGGCAAAGAGGTCCTTGTCAAGGCAGATGCCATCGCAAAAGACGCACCAGGGCGTCAAGGAGGTACAATATGTTCACAAAACAGTACCGCATGACAGCAGGCATCGAGGAACATTCATCGAGGATGTGTTATGGTGGCCGACTAGAGAACGCGGACACAGCACTGCTGGCACAGACAGCCATCTCAAGATGCCATCGACTTCATCGAAGATATGTTCGGATTGAACAGTGGCTGGTATTGACCATAGAGCGTTGATGTCATATTGCATACGCTTTCAGTCCGAGCGCTGAAAGGATACAGTGCTGGCCTGGTGCAGAGCGCTTTGCACAAGATAAAGCGGGAGGAGTCTGGAGGCTCGAATGGCTCGCGCTCAGAAGCTGCGAACCAACTTCATATCAAGACAGCGCTCCTTAGCACTCTTCATTAGATAGCCGAATAGATTGAGACACCTTCCAACTCATCAATTCCGTGTAATCTTGCAGCGATAGTAAAACCACATTGTTCCTACTTGCTGTTGCGGCACTGGCAAACAAGGAGTGATTATTAGAATGACTTGTATGGTATATCTGAGACACCCACAGCATGTAATGTGATGGATAATATTTGATGGACGTTGGGGAAAGGGTTGCCAGTAAAGGGTTTAGTGCCTCGATAGGAAATCGGTAGACTCCCGCACAAACACTACACTTCCCTTCAGGGCTCCTTGCTTCCCCAATGCGTGCGCCCCAGCCGTCATTGTGCTTGCCCATTCCCAGATCTTCATTACCCACCTCCACTCCATTATCGGTACCAATTTGTCTCGTACGGTGTTCCGTATCGTGGCGTACGACCCAGTATGAGCTCTGCTACGTTTTAGACGAATACGCACTCTTGCTTGCCATTGGCTCCTTTCTCTATCAAAGTCTTCTAAAATAGCCCACCAAGGACAACACTGCCATTATCGTGAAAGCAGGGCAAACCTGGGAAGATTGAAGCTTGTGGTGAGTTCAGTGAGAGCGAGAGGGGAGTGGGGCTGTGAATTATCTAATTAGGGATTGCAAAACCTTCGCGAAAGCTTGGCATTCGCACTTGCAACCGTCACCCTGATCCCCTACATGCTCCCTAAAAAAAGTTGTTCTAAAATAGTATATTTGTATATAAAAGTTATAGATCTAGCTCCAGCGATCCTGAATCTATATTATTTATTAAATTTAAGCAAGTTTTCGTCAAAATATTGAGGGTGCAAGTTTTTGGAGATTTAGCGTAGTTTGTCGCTGTTTAGCAGCTAATTTCTAGGATTATTAAATCTTCTATATCTTGAGCAATATACAAGCTATAAATAAGCATTAAAATCTATATACTATTGTATGCGTATGCGTATCAGTTTATAGGTATATTAATATGACCTTTTTAGAGCAATATTCTTGTAGAGGATCAGGGTGACGGTTGCAAGTGCGAATGCCAAGCTTTCGCGAAGGTTTTGCAATCCCTAAAACCTGAATCGCTTTAGCATTGTTTGCTCGCGGGAGATTACTTCACACCTCAACTCAATCTTGTATTATCCCAGCTTCTACCAACTCATAACAACGTCTTATTTCGTCGCCTGAACATCGTCACCATCAAATCGCAATCATGATAACTCTGTCTGACAGAGAACAGCTCCTCCTGCAAGCTGCAATCACGAACCTTAGTGTCCCGGATCTTGCATCTGTGGTAAGCGAAAATTCATATATTGGGTATTTAATACTTACCAATATCTTTATAGATCGACTTTGACAGGGTCGCCATTATCACCGGCCACGCTAATAAAGGTGTTGCTCGCACCATGTTCAAGCGTATGATGGTTAAGATCGAAAGCGGCGACCAGCCTACTAAAACTCCAACGCCCACTAAGTCTAAGAAGCGAAAGGCTGATGATATGGTGGATAAAACTGACAAGCAAAATGGCAAAGGTGAGGTCAATTACTGTCATGGTACCTTGATGCTAATCATTTTACCGTAGGGACCAAGCAGTCCCATGCCAAAGCTCAGCCATTTGCTGAGGAGGAACTCGATGACGATTCCGAGGATGTTAAGCCCAAAATCAAGAGAGAGCGTCAGCTAGATACACTCGAGTTCGAATAGAGGGCTCTGCTGGTGTCTTTGTACTATAAGTGCGGTATGCCTAGTGGTTGATAGTTGAATCGCATAGGTGGGAATTGATCATCATCTGAACAGACCCTTTCTACTTTACGTGTTGGTGACTGTACCTGGATCGCTGTTCTGAACAGCTAAAGCAGCCGTTTCCACTGGCTGACACTGAGTGTATAGCCAGTTCTAGTCATAGCATCGAGTGAGGACCATGATGAAACCTTATGCCTTTAGACCTGCATTTCCATTGAAGTGGTGTAGTACAAAATGGAATTGACCCATTAGAGCAAAGTATATTTCTTCCGAATCTGAAATCATTGCCACACGCCAGTCCTGTGATCGTTGTTGACATGCGGCTAGGCGTGGCGCCGTTGTCTGGACCCTACTTGTACAGCTGCGGCGTACACCCTTGTCTATCTTTGATCCTTTGATCCCATCTTCCGCAAACTCTTTTCTCGGCCTCTAGTAAGACCGATCTTGGTAAGTCGCGTGCCTTGATAGTCAGTCCAGTATATGAACTAAGACATATATTATCAGATAACACGATTCTACTAAACTTCACATCTCATTTCGTCATCACCGTCCATAAACGCACTTACCTCGTCCAACTCCACTACCTTCAGCCATCGCCCTTCGCAGACAAAGCATCGTTAGTATTATCACTATGGCTCCTGCGTCCTCCATCGAGGAGAAGTTCGCATTCTTGCTTAGCTGCATTCGTTTCAGTACTAATGGAAGCGTGAGAAGATGTTTCCTCACCTAAATTTTGACCCAAAGCTGACTGCCATCCAGGTGGATTTTAAATCTGTTGCCCAGGAGCATAATATCACAGCAAATGCTGCGTATGTACTGACTGAGAAATAAGAGTTACTTTGATCTGAACACAGCTAACAATGCTCACAGTTCGAAGCGCTATCATCGTTTGATGAAAGAGCACGATATCCATCAAAGCAGCTCCCCGACTCACAGTGAGGGTCTAGCAGTCACCCCAAAGACCTCCCTAGCTACGCCAACTAGTACTCCCGCAAAGTCCGGCAAGAAGCGCAAGCTTGACCAGCTTACGGAGCCACGTGATGAGACCGAGGATGAGGAAGTCGAGCAAGTCAAGAAGAAGTCGCCAAAGAAGTCACGCAAGACGTCCGGAGCGGGTGCAGGCAAGAAAAAGGAAGCGACTGCTATGGGTATTGCTGGTGCTAGCGATGAATCGATGCTGAACGACTCGAGCGCCGTTGGCGGATTTGGCGAGCCTGAGGGGGATATTTTGAAAGCAGCGGTTAAAGTTGAAGAGCATGCTGATGAGGTATGAAGCGCAGATAGAGATATCTATGGAGGGCAAAGCCAAGGGCACAGATTGTGACTTCCTCATAGATTTACGGATTCCTCCAACATCAAGTATGGGGGGCCTCGGGTGGAGACAAGTCGCGCGTGTGTATTCTAAAGGGCGGTAGTAAAGTTGACAGACACAAAGCAAACCTCGTTTCGAACCGATGTCTGCTCAGCCTTCTTCTTCTGCTCCTATGCCCACCCACAGGATGACGGCTAGATTCAAGAGCCCAAACACAGACAACGTCGCCACGCGCTCTTCACGAAGTAGTAGGTGCAAAGATGATGTCATCTTTAAGCTTTGGCTCCCTCCAAGATTTCATTCCAGTCATCATTGTACACCAGAATTCGCTTGCGTTTGACCCATTATCTCTTCATTTCTCGTACACGATAGAACAGCAACATGAACAGGCATAAATTTAGTATCAACGAGCATATCCCCTTGGCAACTAAGTGGCTCGCTTCCCCGCATCGAAGACCTCTTCAGCTATTAAAGTAACGTCATAACCTTTATAGATACAGCCTTGGCTTTATTACGACATGAATCTCATAACCGTTGGGCCCTTGGATGCTGGCGACTTGGAGTATACACGATGGGAATATGAAGGACTAATCAGTCCACCTCTTTTGTGAATAGCAATCACCGGGATACCATGGGACGGGCAAGTTACTCTTTGCAGCTGTTCGACCCTTGAATGGAATATTCGTGTATGTTATTGAAAGGATGGGCTGCTCACTTGATCCCCAAGGATTGCGGACGCGGTCAAATTGAACATGATTGGTCCAAAGACATGCCAAGAACCCGGCAATCGCGTCTGGAGCGGCTCCTTCCCACGTTTCCAGCACGCGCAATTTTGCCTAAAACGCCGATGTTTATGGGAAGGGAAATTGGTGAATGATGGGAAACCGCATGACTGAGCTCCTGGACGGAGTACCTCATCATTGGTTTCCAAGCGCACAGTAGCAGATTGGGAAGGCGCTTCAGCCCTTGTCCTTCGTTTCACGGTATCCATTATTTCTACATAGGACACAGAATCTTTCGTCCTACCTCTCAGCTCTGTGCCAGAACATTATTTCGTTGTCACTTCTTTCATCTCCTTACGGGTATTTCTGATAGAAACAAGCCCTCCTCAGCATCTTCATCTGCGCTGCAGCACTTACTATTGTTCCATTCGTGCAGCCAACCAGCACACGGAGTCCTCAACACCATTGTACAGACCCTTAACGCGTCAGCCTAGAGCTTAATTTTCAGCTCTCGAGCTCCTGATCTCTCTTCTCATCCCCCCTCAAGCCAGGCTACCATACAATCAAGTCCAAAGCTCGGTCTTGGTATTTTCAAGACGTTCTGGCTGTTTTCATGCGGGTGAGGCAAACAGATTGAGCACGTGTGATCATTCCCAGAACATAAGAAGCAGCGCCAATGTTCTCTTATATTTTCCAGCTGTCAAGCTTCGAGCCCCATTCGCAGCTATACAAGAGATTCCTGGCACATCCCGTCGAAAAGTCAACGAAGACGATGGTATTTCACGACTTTGAGCTGGAGCTTCAGGATCCATTTCCCTCATCGCCCACTTGGTCCGTACTGGGCCGTACTTGATCACGCAGCTGTCTAGGTCCCAAGCACCGTCCAGCCTCCACGCAGTGATCATTGCACCCGCAGAAGTGACAAGCGAAGCCAGCTGATCACATCAGGTGGTAGCATCATTGCTTGCTCTTGGTGCTCTTCCCACTCCTGCTCCTATTCAAATACACACAGTCAAGACTACGCGGAGCTGGCCCTGCTGCGTTCATGAAGGGCATTGAATGCTTTATGTTCAACTCTTCCAGGAGTGCAGTTGGAGAAAGAGCTTCCTGACGCAGCCAGAGGCACATTTCCATGCCAGCACCCTGACCTTCCATATTGTGGCCAGACCTTCAATGCACCTCGTGCTTCTTCACTCGCAACACCTCCCTGTCTTCACTCGTATCATATGTGTTGACTTACCAACCCCTCTAAGAAACTGGCTTATGTGATTGATTGGCAGTCCAGCGACTCACTGAATGCAACCTCAACCATCACCGCAAGCGCCAGTGAAGATGTCAAAATCTGCCATGGCGGTTCCTGGGAAGACCATGAGATGGAGCGGTAAGTATCTTTCCTTCCTCTATTTCTCTCTGGTCGCTCAGATGATCCTCTCCTTATCCCGGCGACCGCTTTCCTACCTTAGTGAATCTACAAAGCGTCAGCAAGGCTCCTAGATTTGCCCAAACAACGTCATCTCTTTGTTGCAACATAGATATCAACTAACACCAAGCCATTTGCAGACGATCTGGATAGGCAGCTCCTCCTGGCTATCGTCTCACAAGTCCCGGGCTATGATGTTCTCAGATTAGTTGACATGGATCACATAGCTCAAATGGCAAGTCCCATTTTTTCGACTCGAAGCTACACACACTAATTTGAACTAGCTAGGACCCAACTGTTCTGCTCGTGCAATCGCGGAGCGCCTCAAGAAGTTAAAGAAGAAAGCCAATGCCCGGATGGACGAAACAGCTCCACATGTGATCGGTAGCACGTGCAAGATGGAAGCAGAATTTCGCGCTAAGAGAGAGGCCGAACTTGCAGCTGTCCGGCCTCGAAAGCGCAGGACAAAGGCGAAGACGCTACCGGAGAGCGCAGGCAATAATTCCGAGCCTGGGGTGAAGAAGACAGTTGCTGGAGCCAATGCGGCCACCACTGGCCGGAGCCGTAACAAGAAGGGCACAGCCAGAGTTATCAAGAAAGGCAGGGTCAAGGCCAACGAAGAGGCTTTCACGGAGGAAGAAACAGGCGAGGCGTCCAATGCTGGTAAGGATGTTAGTATGGCCGAGACTGCCCACGCTGGTGGGGCGCTCAATGCTGGCAAAGCTTGTAATGATTCCCACAAGGTTCGTTGTCCTTAGTCCTCGTCAAAAAAACATCGTGTTAACATAGCGATTTTTCTTTTGCAAGAGTAATCACCATCGCCATCAAGAAGAAGCCATGGATATTGATCCCCCCAAGCCATCGAAGCCCACCCAAAACAAGCGCCAGCAAGCACCCGTATCTGTGATCCAGCTAGAGAGCGACAATGAGTCCTCAGCACCTTCCCCAGTCAAGAAGCGTAAGCAGAAAGACGACAGACTCAAAGATTGTCCTCCGAAATCAACTGCTGTAAAGCGCCAGCGCAAAAACACCAGCAATCCTGCATTACGGAATGACGAAGACTAGATGACCTCAGGTTATGTCATATTTGCTTGCTACAATTACTGGTCAGAGCTTACGCCCCGTCAGAGCGCTCTTTGGTGTTATGGATTCTAGGCGTGACTGTTGCTTCTACGGTCGTGTTTTACTCAAGGGATAGTTTTTGTGGTGGAAAGGAAACGGTAATGCATGCAGATTCTGGGAGTGGATATCGCAAGTTGCGATAAGTTGGATTCAGGTGGCGACAGCTAGAGCAACAGACATGCACATTTTGAAGTCTTCTTCGATCTCATTTGCTGTGCTGGCCGTGTTACTGTACAGCTTTCGATCTTTGACCTGCTACTGGAATGTAAACCCCGTTGTCACTACCTGGATGTTGTAACATCCTTGAAATTTGTGTTCTGCCTAATTCACTACATGAAGTCTGCACTTCCGCGGATTGCAATTCTTCACCACCATTCTTTGGAGCACATATGCAAGAGAGCGGAGCCATAGCATTTCTCATCGCCCGCATCTTTGCCGAGTCCCGGATCAAGATGGCGATCAAAATGTCAGAAGCATAATCCTTAAGCTTATTGGATTGCCCCTGGACCTCTTGAGGCACACCGATCGATCTAACCTGTGTTTTCAATTCTGCATGTCTGCCCCGTGCCAAGCCTGTGTTGTTGTCAGAACCACGGTTGCGCCTCCTACCCTGCATGACAACCCTGGTATTCCCTACTTGCCTCAAGCATCCTCCTGAAAATGCGAGTAAGACGTGGTCGGCATGGCCCAGCCCTCCTGAATTTGTCAACCCCATCACGAGGTCTTCGAATTTGTAACGTCCTTGGTGGTGTTGAAGCTGCTAATGGAGCCACTAAATGCGGTTTTTACACATACAAAGTGCGGCAAGTCATTGCGTAGCTTCTTTCCGCGGGCGTTCGGGTGCGGAAACAGTGGGGACTATGTTGAAGACCTTGTCACTTTATATGCCAGATCATGGCGTTCCACGGAACGAGTATCGATTTTTCAAGACAGATCCGGATTATTCCCGAGGATAGGGACGAAATCTTGCGCTTTTCACTCCACCACCCCAGCTCACACACGTTGGACCTGCATGGTGGCTTGCTTTCTGTATCATCATCCACCCACCCCTGACAAATTGTTGTCGTAGACGGCATCATAGTGGCAATAGCAGTAGCAGTAGAAGACTTTCAAATTGGTGGCTAGATCCACATTTGCCGACCCCCTCTAAGGCTCGATCCGATCTTTTATCGGCATCTGGTAAAGCTTCATTTGGATGTGAATGATCGAATTTAGATTAGGACGCGGAGGCCGTAAAGAGAAGCAAGCGGTAAGACGTTGTGTCCTGATTCACTTCATTAGAATCGATGTCATGGAAGGCTATATAGATCACCAAGGTCCAAGCTCAGACCATCTTCCATTAGCCAACTTTATCAGCTCACTTTAACAGCTCAGAGCTCCTGAGACTTGCTTAGCTGTCAACCAATCAAACATACACCAATCTCGCTGTCCAAAACACCTGGCTAACATCAGTCAATCGCTCACAAGGTACGTACTTACAAATCTCAATTTTGCCAAAGCTCTTGGGGGGTTGAATCTTGCGTGTCCTATTCCCATTTGCAAAAGGTTGCGGCGCAATGGGCATACTGTGTAGGCTATCCTACCAGAAAATCTCCATAGCCGTCACTTAGCAACCCCGTTGTTGACAGCCTCACAAACAACAGACCCTTCTCCTGATCCTGCCCCAGTCTCTTTCTTCTGTCTTTCTTTTTCCATTGCCTCCCTTTTCCTCATGTGCATTCTACATCAGGGTATGAGAACGCCAGAAACATTTCAGAAGCACGAGGTTGTACGCACAGAAGAGCGATTCACCCCAGGCCTGTCGTCCGATGTGGCGATTACTTATTCATGCCTCTTATCAAGCCCATTTCGCTGACTTCGAAATAGCATAGGACTTCATTGCAAGTGCTTGAGACCAGCGATATATTGAAGGCAGCTTTCACCTGGGTGCATTGCTTGTGGCTTGAGAACACGACTCGCTGGCACGTGCTGTTAGGCTAAGCTCCTCCTGCGTGTTGATGGTAATTGAATTCGCTGACGTCCGCTAGAAAAGAGGCTCCTTGATTCAACGGCCATTGTGACCCCAACCTTTGGTGTTCCGACCGTGGTACGTTCTTTTATGAACTGATGACAGTGGCCTGCTAAACATTTCCGAAGCCACGCACCCCGTCGCCGAGCCCGAAGTCCTCTACCATATTGACTCCCTCATCTTGCCCATCACCAGACATGGCTAGGCAACGCACACCTCGTGCAGTCAAGCGTAACCTTGTTCGCTGGACAGGTAGGTTCCCCCCAAAGAACGTTGGGCAATTTCAAGCATCCAGGGGCCTTACTGATAATTCAACAGATGAGATGGACAAGAAATTACTCCTATCGATACAGTCTGAATGTAACGCCCAAGGCGTTAATATTCCGTGGAATAGCATTGCGGGTATTGTGGGGCCCACAATTACCGGGAGCGCAGTGATTCAGCATCTTGCAAAGTTGCGTATTCGTATGTTCCCCAAGACTCCTTACCATGTTCATCTGCGATGAAATGACTTGGTAAACGGTTACTAACACGACTATAGGCATGGTACAGCAAGGCCTTAGTGTTCCACCGCCCCTTAGACGTGGTGGCGGGCAGAGGATATCAACTGGACTTAGCATCCCACCGTCCGGCCGTGCCGCCAGAAATCCTACTTCTGCCCACAAAGCTCCACCGAAGCCTCGCCGGGTCCGAACGAAGAAACTTCCCAGCGAGGAGACTGAGTCGGAGGAGTACGAGTCAGATTCTGACGCGGAATACGGGAAACCTCGCGCTAAGCGCGCTAAGATTAGGTCAAAGCCCATACCTCATACTCCGACTCCTAGCACTAGTGAGTCTGAAGAGGAGATCGTGAGCTCTGCAAAGCGTGACATAAAGCGTGAGGTATCGGACAGCTCTGATAATGAGTCCAGTGACGAGGACCATTCCCAGAAGGGAGATGGCATGGATGGGGACGAAGTTGTCGCGGTTGGTGCTGGTTTCCTGGACCTTGTCGATGATGTCCCAACTCTGGGCCAGCCCGCGCCGGAACCCACCAAAAGCCTCATAGTTAAGTTACCAGCAAGACAGACCATAAAGCCAGAGAGTTCCAACCCTAGGAGAAATGATCTCGATCACCTCGCCACTGTTGCCAGCGGCCTCCCCGCCTACAGCAGTGCCTCTTCCATGGACACCTATCCGGGTTTTGATCTTTCTGTGCAGAACCATAACCATTATCCGCAGGCAGACCACGAGTACAATGGCTCTGAATTCCTATCAGCTGGGTATGGCGCTAGGGATGGGCTGCCAGAACCCAGTCTGTATGGGAGTATGATAAGCCAGCCCCATATGTCTTATTCGAGCGGGTTCGAGCACTTCGGCGAAACCAATCTGGGAGATCATGCCACGGCAGAGGATGGTTGGACCCCAACGAGCACGGATTACCATTTCGGACGATCGAATGGTTCTTGCGCTTTCGCTACACCTCCATTTCCCAATGCTCATGGAACGTCAACAACAACAGGTCACCCCCCAGTATCTCTCCCGCAGCTGTCAACATCGTTCATGCTGGAACCTGCTGTGCCAGAGGACACGGTTGGTGGCGAATATTTTTCCTCTAGCTCATCTACCATCGATCATACACCGTCATCAAATATGCCAGAGGATTCAGTGAACGTTCCTTGGCTGATACGGGATAGTTCGTCCGCCAGGCAGGCCACCGGCATGGATCTTAGTAACGTCGACAACACCCAATTTTCCGACGTGGCCACCCTGCATCAGCTGTATGATGGCTATGGAGACAGCAACGCTTGCTTCTGATCTTTCAAGCCCCAGAATTTAAGAGGAGGCCTTCGAGACACCAAAATTGCCCTCATAATATTCTCTTCTTTTTTCTTTCATCTTTGTACCAAATCACAACAATCATTTACACATCCGCGTCACGTATTTCAAATACACTTGATAACATTAATTCTTGAGAGAGCGTGGACGATTTCATTCCCCAATATATAGGCTGTTGACGAATTTCCTTCCAGCCGATACGGATAGCCTCGGGCTGCAGCACTTTTTCCATTTTCGAGACGACATGGGCACGTTCAATCCCCTAACGACTTCCCAGCAGGACAGGGTGTGGGCGCCTTCGGCAACCGAAAACCTCATCAGATGGCATTTCATTTGGACATAGCGGGCAACTCGGAGATACATTCAACTCTGGTCATCATGTGCAAGGAACGCTCCTCCCAGGCCCAGCAGCAGATTAGATAGTCTCAATAAAAGCAATTCTCTTTTGAAAACTTTTGACATACCTAAATGTTTAGTGAGCATAGATTATCTGTTCCAATGTACATTGCGTGACCAATTGTTGAAAGTCGTCACGCCAGGTCACGTCCAAGTGGGCATATGCTCCAAACTCACTTTACTTCATTAAGACCACGGTGTGGTTGAAGGGTGCGTACGTATGCTCGTTTGTTCGTTATATTGATCAATGATGGCAAGCATATTCAAATGCTTCAACATCTTAGCTGACAGCCACTCGATAGATGCTAGCAATGCGGTGTTAGCTGGGCGTTCAAAGTGTTAAATCAATCGAAGGCTCCGAAATTGTACTTTCTTCATGTTAGGCCATAGCTAGAAGGTCGGTTTCACTTCTCGGGAGAATGATTTAGATGTTCTGGTGGGCTGTCTAGGGAGCAAGAATTAGAGAGAGGGTATCTCTGAGCGAAGAGATTGCCACTCTATTTCAACACCAACAATGATGCTTCAGCGGCTTCACTGTGAATGTAATTTGCCACTTGAGAGGATTTGCAATACGATCACCAGTCACTATGGCCGCATTATAAGAGTCTCGTTCTGAGAACCTTCTCAGCACAGCCATTGTTCTCAATGCAGGAGGCCACTATGTCCTGAGAACTCTGTGAACCATGAGCCAAGTAGTTATCAAGACATGAGCTGCAATCAAGGGCAGCATCAAACAAAGTCAGTGGAATAGTAGATGCTATACATACTATTGCAGTCTTCTCAAAGCACGAGCTGCAAAACACAGATTTCATTTGCTCGGTGTAACTGCGCAGTGGCAAGGCATCAGCTGAGAACACTTCACAAGCTATTGAGTGACACTCTGAATTGATAGGATAAGCGTTGGCTCTGATGGAGGCTCTGAGCCCGGTTTTTTTATAGTTCCGTTGTCAGAACCCCTGGAAAAGGAGCTTCAATATGTGGCGATAGACGAAATTTTCAACGCTGTACCCAAGCCACTCCGAATTCGACATCTTCTATGACATGTGACTGATACATTTTCAGAGCAGATAGCGAGCAGCCTTTGACGATCAGATACCTGCGCGAGTTATATTAGATTTCTCTCTCCTCCGCCAGATCTTTTCTTGGACCTTTCCTAGTCCCAATCTTTGCAGGAATGGGACAAAAGGATTCTCCTCGATACACGCCAGACGGATCTTCTAAATACGCGCCATATCATCCAAGGACAATCCATCAATGAATCTGTTACTGTTGAATTGTTGTGGAAGACAATGGATGATTAACCAAGCCGGGAGGAACATGCGGACACTAGCGAACGGGAACCAAACCACTTTGGGTGAGCATCTCGAATTTTCTATATTCCGCTGTTTTTCTTGGTTGGGCCGTGTTGTTTTTCCAGCCATTTCTCTCCAAGCCTGACATCGCTCATACTCATTTGTAGATACTTAGACTCAATCACAGCTATGCAGAGGGTTCTAAATTCAAGAACACGGGCTTCGATCCTACCGTCAATATCTTCACATTCGAGCCCATTGTCGAGAGCACGGCAAGGTGGAGCTATAGCTGTCGGTCTACAGCAGCAGAGATTTGCACACAAGGTACGCCAATTCCCACTTGCTCCCATACTTACGATATGACTATATCAGAATCCCGCTTGTCAAACATAGAAATGGTGCATCACCACCAAATTCCAGAAGTGGTGGCTAACTTGACTCTGTTGCAGGAATTAAAATTCGGCGTCGAGGCCAGAGCATCTCTACTCAAAGGCGTGGAAACACTTTCTAAAGCTGTAGCAACAACATTGGGGCCGAAGGGTCGGAACGTCCTTATCGAATCAAGCTATGGATCTCCCAAAATTACCAAAGGCATGTATCAAAGTAACTCTTCAAGCTATGACTTCTTCCACTAATGCGGGCTTACAGATGGTGTCACTGTCGCCAAAGCCATAACACTACAAGATAAATTTGAGAATCTGGGTGCTCGCCTTCTACAAGATGTCGCCTCAAAAACAAACGAAGTCGCTGGTGATGGCACTACCACAGCTACCGTCCTTGCTCGGGCCATCTTCTCGGAAACCGTCAAGAATGTCGCTGCGGGATGCAATCCCATGGACCTAAGAAGGGGCACACAGGCTGCAGTGGAAGCTGTGGTTGAATACTTGAAGAAGAATAAGCGGGACATCACATCCGCCGAGGAAATTGCCCAGGTGGCCACCATCAGCGCAAACGGTGATACACATGTTGGCAAGCTGATCTCGAATGCTATGGAGAAGGTGGGCAAGGAGGGTGTTATCACTGTTAAGGAGGGCAAGACTATCGAGGATGAATTAGAGGTTACGGAGGGCATGCGATTCGACCGTGGATTCACGTCAGCATACTTCATTACGGATACAAAATCACAAAAGGTCGAATTTGAAAAACCATTGATACTGCTGTCGGAAAAGAAGATCTCCGCCGTTCAGGACATTATACCCGCACTCGAAGCTTCTACCCAACTCCGTCGGCCACTGGTCATTGTGGCAGAAGACATCGAGGGAGAAGCACTAGCTGTATGCATTCTCAACAAGCTACGTGGTCAGCTTCAAGTCGCCGCAGTCAAGGCTCCTGGCTTTGGTGACAACCGCAAGTCCATACTTGGCGATCTCGGCATCCTCACTAACGCAACTGTATTCACTGATGAGCTTGATATCAAACTTGAGAAAGCCACTCCAGATATGCTCGGCTCTACTGGATCCATCACTATTACGAAGGAAGACACCATAATACTCAACGGCGAGGGCAGCAAAGACGGAATAGCACAGAGATGCGAGCAAATTCGCGGAGTAATGAACGACCCGTCCACATCAGATTACGAGAAAGAGAAGCTTCAAGAGCGCTTGGCTAAGTTGTCAGGTGGTGTTGCTGTCATCAAGGTTGGCGGTGCATCAGAGATCGAAGTTGGGGAGAAGAAAGACCGCGTAGTTGACGCACTCAACGCTACACGGGCTGCTGTTGAGGAAGGAATTTTGCCTGGTGGTGGAACCGCTCTATTGAAAGCAGCAGCTAAATCACTGGGGTCTGTTAAGCCTACAAATTTCGACCAACAGCTTGGTGTCAGTATTATTAAGAACGCCATCACTCGGCCAGCACGGACTATTGTTGAGAACGCCGGGACAGAAGGCAGCGTTGTCGTAGGCAAGTTGATGGATGAGTTTGGATCGGACTTTAACAAGGGTTTTGACAGCGCCAAAGGCGAGTATGTTGACATGATCGCTTCTGGTATTGTCGATCCATTCAAGGTCGTCCGCACTGCTCTTGTCGATGCTAGTGGCGTTGCATCACTACTAGGCACGACTGAGGTCGCCGTCACTGAGGCGCCGGAAGAGAAGGCCCCGCCAGGCGGTATGGGTGGAGGCATGGGTGGCATGGGCGGCATGGGCGGAGGAGGAATGTTCTAAGCTCAATGTCCCTTTCCATCTCGTGTCTTTGATACCACCAGCCGGCGCTATGGATGTCTCTTCAGTTCTGAACTGATGTCGTTATCTCTCCCTTTGGTCTCTCCACTCAGGCATGTTCGGATTTGGTGTACTGGCATAGCAAAGCGGTCCATTTCCTGTAGAATAGTCATGTACAGAGCGTATACAGCTTCATTCATAATTAAAACATATCCAATGCCCTTGGAAGATACGAGTTCTGCCTACGTCAGATAGTGATGAGATTCAAGGCTCCTGGACTCGAACGACGCTAGTAGAAAACGGACGACCCCCCACCAGGCGACATTGTTGCCCCACCAAACTGCTGCTACACAAACCTGGTCCTAACAATATCTCCTCAAACCTGTCTCCAGCGCTTCCCAAAACCTTTAGAGTCGATTACTGGCCGCTCTTATTCCTTGGTATGATTGTTAGCCTCTGGCCTTCCACGTCATCTGCTGCGCAACGCTCATCCGCCCTTATCACCAGCGCCAGGCTACAAACTCTGTCGAGCTAACGCTGACACTTTGTGCATAAGACTGCTCCTCGAACTCCTCAACCCATCTTCCTTCCTTCGATATTGCCGATTCTCTACAGCCATGGTAAGTTTGCCAGGTTCCGTTCAGGTGGCAGGGAGGCACGTGCTGACATCGTCCCCTCCAGAGTAAATCAGGGTATGCAAGCTCCCCTCCCCAATCCCCACCCACCTTGCACCAGTTGCCGCTTCGCCAATTGCCGTACATCTATTTAAGTCCCTCATTCTTAGGGTATCTGTGGCGCCCGAATGCGTTTCGAAGTTCAACGAGCTTAAGCTCAAGAAAGAGCTCAAATACATCATCTACAAGTTGTCAGATGACTACAAGGAGATTGTTGTCGAGGAAACATCCACCGACCCAGACTGGGAAACCTTCCAGCAGAAGCTCATAAACGCCAAGTCGTCACACAGAGGCAAAGAGGGCGCGGGTCCTCGATACGCAGTTTATGACTTCCAGTACGAGAAAGAGGGTGGAGAGGGAACGAGGTATGCTAGCTGACTCATGTCGACCTTGAACCACAAACAGAATCGCTAATTGAGCGTTTAGGAACAAGATCGTCTTTATTGCCTGGAGTCCTGACGAGGGCACTTTGATATTCGTAAGTCTACCATGCGCGCTTCGACTGTGAAACAATGCTAATCTTGATGGACAAATAGCCAAGGATGACCTACGCATCATCAAAAGAGTCTCTGAAGTTGGCATTAACCGGGGTCGCTAACGAGGTGCAAGCCAACCGAGAAGATGAGATTGAGTACGAAACAATCCTGAAGGATATCACCAAAGGGACGCGCTAGTCTGGGCATGGCTAGTATCAAGAGTGGATGATTTACACGAGGGGGACCGATGATCAGTCTTGCGGACAGGAGAGCTTGAAGAGGGGTTACTTGCATAGACTCAGACGTCATCAATACCAATTCCTTTGCATTTGAAACATATACGATGGGGTACCGTGTCAGCCCTCAGTGCCAGGACTTGGAACAGCGGTGTTTTCAATCGCGTTGCGATTCGCAAGGACGACTGCGGCATCCTTACCATTGATGTCATGTTCAATCAGTCCTCACAGGTGTATATCTTCCTTACTATGCCGTGTTCCAGTTGAACGCCCAAAGACGCCCTACTCACTCCTAGCCTAGGGTCTCTATGCCGCTGAACGTACCCCATTGGTGCTCGCATATACTCATCTCCGATTGTACAACTTCTACTTTCACTATCCATCACTTCTCTCCCAGCTCTCCCTGAACTTATCAAACACCTCCCCAGCCTTTCCCTCGTCCCGTAGCCTCTGTACCAAGAATCCTCTCAGGTCGTTCCAGAACTCCTCTCCAGTCAGCACTTCTTCACCCCTTGGTCCCTGCGCGACCGGCTCTTCGACGTCCTTCATAGGTATATCTTCGTCCTTCTTCGTTGCATCCTCTTTATACCCCATCACCATGACCCCGAAATCCACTTCCTGTCCCATATCCTCTTCCCCAATCACTTCCTTAACGGTCTTGACATCCCCAGCCGGTTTACGCTTGTAAAGAACCCTTATTCTATCTGTTCCTTCTATCCTCAACTCCTTGGCAACCTTCTCTTTCAATGCTAGCACACTAGTTCCCACGTCCGTGCTGGGCAGGCTCAAGCTCATGACCGGATTCTTCGAGCTCTTGAGTGTAATGTTTAGTGTACTCTGTTTCTGAGCTTCGCTCCCATCCTTTCCACTGGGAATTGACTTCTCAAACGCAGTAGGCATGCGCGGAAGCGTGTAGGGTGCCGTAATTTCGAGAGTCTTAGGATCTGAGGCATGATCTGATTGGAGTTTTAGGGGGCGAGAGTCGAGGGTCGAGAGGAAAGATTTGGCAAAGGATAGTTCAGTCATTGGACCGGAAGATGTGAAATAAGGGTGGTCTTTATTATATTGGCTCCAAAGAGTCTCAGAGGTCATACTGCGATGGAAGACGGAGGAGGGTTGGATGATGCCAAGGCTAGAGCAGATGGCGCTAAGATAAATGATAGTCAGCCCTATCAACGAACTTTTTGAAATTCCCCTTGGAGAAAGATTGACACAACTCCATTTGGCGAGAGTCCAACTCACAATTAGCAGCTATGGGGGTAGGGCGACGGATGAAGAAGCAGGGGCCGCCGCCTGATCTTGGGGCGATTACAGCGAAAAAGAGAAATGCCCCCGAATTCGACGACTCCCCAAGAGGGAAGAAGAGAAAAGCTTCCGGCGAGATCAAGACCCCGTCGCTGGGTAGAGGCTCTGTCAATGGTACTGCAAAATCTGTTCTCAAGAAATCTACAAAGGGCAATCTTGCCAATGGAAATATAATACAATTACAAAAGAGCCGCAAGATGCCTGCGAGGCCAGCGCCCATGATGTCCGGCGCACTACTAGACGAAAGCTCAGACGATGATGCCGCGGATCTGCTCGGAGGGAATAATTTCGATGATGATGATGAGGGTCCGAATGGTTCGGTAAATGGCTTGTTCAAAGATGGGGAGCATTTACAGGACGAATTTCTGGATTCTGGCTCATCGGTCTACGATTCCGATCCACAGCATGAGAGAGCTCGCTTTTCAGAAGATGAAGATGAGTCTGATGCCGAAGAGAAGCTCACTGCTGCAAACATTGAAGGACTATCAAGGAGATTAGACGAGGAACAAGAAGAGGAAGCTGCTGAAGCACAATTGGAGCTAGAGGAAGCAGCTCTCCAGACCAACATTGATGGTGATCGACCAAAGGTGTTGGAGGACGACGATAATGACGAGGGTGCGGTTTCGCGGCTGGCTCCTGATTTACAACTCCTACGGTCACGAATCACAGATGCCGTAAGAGTCTTAGATGACTTCTCCAAGTTGGCTGAGGAGGGTCGGTCGAGAGCAGAATACACAGCCCAACTCCTCAAAGACATCTGCCTTTATTACGGATATTCTCTCTATCTCGCCGAAAAATTATTCAACCTATTTCCACCCCGTGAAGCCTTTGCTTTCTTCGAGGCTAATGAGTCTGCTCGTCCTGTTGTCCTACGCGCAAACACACTACGTACCCATCGCCGAGAGCTTGCGCAGTCACTCATAAATAGAGGGGTGACATTAGAGCCAGTAGGAAAATGGTCCAAGGTGGGACTCCAAGTCTTCGAAAGCCAAGTACCTTTAGGAGCTACACCCGAGTACCTCGCTGGACACTATATCTTGCAGGCTGCTTCCTCGTTCCTTCCCGTCATGGCTCTCGCACCACAAGAGCATGAGCGAATATTGGATATGGCTGCTGCTCCCGGTGGAAAGACTACGTATATAGCAGCTCTTATGAAGAACACAGGCTGTATTTTCGCAAATGATAGCAATAAATCGAGGGCAAAAGGTTTAATAGGCAATGTTCACCGCCTTGGAGTCAAGAATACGATCATTTGCAATTACGATGCAAAGGAGTTTCCAAGGGTGATTGGTGGTTTTGACCGCGTACTGCTAGATGCACCATGCTCTGGTACAGGGGTTATAGCCAAGGACCCCAGTGTCAAGACGAATAAAACAGAGAAAGACTTTATGCAATTACCGCACTTACAAAAGCAGCTCTTGCTTTGTGCCATCGATTCAGTTGATCATACAAGCAAGACGGGAGGATACATCGTCTACTCAACCTGCAGTGTTACCGTTGAGGAGAACGAGCAAGTGGTACAATATGCTCTAGCAAAGAGACCAAATGTCAAGCTTGTCGAGACCGGGTTGACATTTGGGGTTGACGGGTTTGTAAGCTACATGGGCAAGCAATTTGATCCAAAGATGAAGATGACGAAGAGGTACTATCCACATGCTTATAACGTCGACGGTTTTTTCGTTAGCAAGTTTAAGAAAGTTGCTTCCTCGCCAGGAGGGAAAGCAATGGATGGGACAGCAGATAATGCCGAGATTGGGGGTGATCTGGTGGTAGAGGACAAGACGCCCATCGTTGCAGGGGACAAAGAGGATGACCCATTCGGTGGCTTCAACGATTCGGAAGACGAGAAATACATAGAGAAGGCAAAGAGGAATCAGTTGAGGAGGAAGGGTATAGATCCAAGAGCGGTCAATGGGAAGAAGCGTCCGAATGGTCGCGCGAAACCTGGAGAGACTGCTGAGCTTCACGACGTCAAGGTTTCCAAGCTGCAGAGCCATGCAAGCTCAGGTCCGGTTGCGAAAATAGGTACTACCCGGGTAAGATAATTATTTATGTAGTGTTGTAGTCAGAGACGGCAAATATCCTCCATCTCGTCATGCACAGCCATCTATTCTGCAACGTCGGTGTATTAGATGGTGTTCTCAAGAACGATGTTCGCATTTGGCCGCACTTCGGCTTGTACCCAAGAATAGATGACTAGTAGAGTGAAAGATTTAGCCGCTATACCTAGGACAAGATTATGCTTTGGACAGTAAGATAGGCAATTCGCTCAAGTGCTTAGTCCTGAGTAACTTTTGTCTTTAGCGGGCAGCCTTGCACTACGAGCGCCTAGAGTCCTCAAGCCCCACCTCAAAGCCCCAAGCCCGCGCCAGCAGCTGCCTGGCCCATTAACGAACCTTAGCTCCTATGTCACAGCTCTCTGATTCATCTACCACACCTTGCTTATGTTGCAGCCTCACCTCAATAGGCCCCATCTCTCCATACAAGGATTCTGTTCTACATCTGCTGCCGCCTGAAACCCTCATTTCCATCGTCAGAGACGAACAAACTATTAAAGTATAGAAGTTGTACCACCACCAATCATTGACTGGCTATTGCGACTCCGGAGGTGTTTCCCTTTTCCTTGCTTTCGCTTCAAAAGGGCCACCATGGAAGAAGCAGCTATGAGTGGTACCGATGATGACCTTCCTCCACTCGGCCAACCCTCTCTCCAAAACCAAACCCATCATCGACGACACCTCCGCTACGCAACACCTGAAGCTTCAACACCTCCTCCACCCCATTTCATACTCGAAGCGGCTATGAGTAGTCAACATTCAAGATCTGCACCACCTCCGAATGCTCATCGAAATTCTCGTCCAACGAGTGCCTCACCGCCCCCTCCTCCAGTCTTGGCCTCATCCGCTCCTAACCATCATTTAGCCAGCCAACCTCCAGTCTTAGAAGTCGACGGACAGGATCATGATAGAATGGAAACAGACGAAGAAAGTGAAGAATCGGACTCAGGTGCAGAGGCAGATACGCCGGATGCCGCATCCTCAGAAGGAGCGACAGCAGGTGTATCTGAGGCTACTGAAATTATGGTCCCCCCAGCTCTGAGGCATGATGAAGATATGGATACATCCCCGGATAATCCTGCTGCTAATGAACATCCTCCTACACCTCCGCATGCCAATATAGTTGCAACACCTCCGACGAACGAAGCTACTGGGGAGTTAACTGCCCTTCGTGTTGTACATGTTCAAATGCCTACCAATGACATAGATGCTGCTCAGATCTTAAATGCCGCTATTGCAGGAGGAGCAACACACAGTCCAGAGGAAAGAGAAGCGAGGCTACTTGCCGCTGAGAGAGAGCTGGCGGCTCTGGGCAGCATGAGAAGGGCTGAAAGAGTGAGAACGGAGAGAAACAGGCACGAGAGCCGGCAAGGTCGGGAAGCTGAAGATCATGAAGACAGAGATGATGAAAATAGCGAAGACTCTGATGAGGAGGAGGACGCTCCGTTTTGGGCAAGCCTGAAGGAAGACACATCGGCTCCTGACGATCATGAATTGAAAATGATTGAAGACACAATTGACGAAGTCAGTGCTTTGAATCATGAGCATTGGGAAAGAAAAGCCTTTGAACCGCTGGATGATCCCGAATATGTACCAAGTGAGGAACATCGTATCTCCTGGACTGTAATTGGAGTCCATGGAACCCCGGATAAGCCAAACAAGGCGAAGTTCATGAGGTCCCCTTCTGTGCTCATTGATGGATTCTACTGGAATATCAAGTATTACCCGCATGGAAATGATGGGACTGAACAGTTGAGCATCTACATTGAATGCTCACCTACGCCTTACGAGACTGCTGAAGCTGAGGTAAAGAAGGCCGATGCTGGGGAAAAGAAGGCCGCTGCTCCTACAGAGACCTTATCAGCCGATCAAGGCGCCATTCCTGTAGTAGACCCAGAAGCAAGTGCATCAGATAGCGCATCTGCCCCTCCAGCTGAAGAAGCAGCTCCATCGGTCAGCGTAAATGCTGCACCTAGTGCACCGGCAGATGAAATGGAGGCAACTCTAACTCCAGTCAAAGAGCGTGAACCCGAAGAGGAAGAGCCATGGGGCATTCCGGCCCAAATAAGTTGCGTCATCTATAATCCAAATGAACCCCGAGTAAATTTCAGTCAAAAGGGTTGCCATCGTTTCTACAATGACAATCCGGATTGGGGTTGGACACGGTTTCATGGCCCCTGGGATGAGATACACAAGCGTCAGCGATATCAGCGACAAGCACTTCTGCGAAATGATACCCTCGCGATGACTGCCTATATCCGTACGTTCAAGGATGATACCAAGGCCCTCTGGTGGCATCCACCAAAGGATAAAGCCGAGTGGGACTGTGTGGCCATGACCGGCGTTAGGTCTTTTGATTGTCATCACCAGTCAACTGCTTTGATCGCTGCTGTATCTTCTTGGTTGCATCTGACGCCTATCGTTGATCTCATTCGCAACATGCATGTCCCGGATCCGATCTGGGAGGCTAATGTGCGAATGAGACCAGCGTATGAAGATCTCCAGGAAATTCTAGATGCAGATACTGGTGCCTCTTTCACAGAAGAACGTGAGCTCTACCTCCTACCTCTCCTAAAGACTTTGAACTTCTATGGGGCAGATGTGGATGGCAAGATGGACGTTGTGATGGTATGGGAAACCTTGCGGCGCATATTAAATTTTGAAGCGTCAGGCCTTGACACCGTGGCGGAATGCAAGTCTTCGGGGAATAACATGTTTAACGAGGTCCTGGTACTTAAACAACCAGACCCTTTCGGTAACGATACGAACTTGAGCTATCAACCTCAACCTCGGCAGGTACAGGTTCAAGATTCTGAGCCTCATAGCGTACAAGAGACGATTGACCTTGCTAGCCATTACCAAGAGAAGGCCTTCCGAATGTGGAGGAGTTTTGCTGGCGAAGAGCAAAACCTCGTGCAAAACCCTGCCGTCCTTCAGATCGAACTCCACCGCCAACGCTTTCTTAAGGAACCAAGGAAGTGGAAGAAGCTTACCCATAAAATTGAGCTGAACGAGACGGTCATTTTCAATTCCTATGACTATACTCTTTACGGCATGATCGTTCACTCAGGTGACTTGGAGTCCAAGGATTACTACTCAGTTATAAGACCGGAAGGACCGGGAACTAGGTGGCTCAAGTACGCTGGTGATAACAGTCCCAGAAAAGTCGAAATCTTAACCACGAAGAAAGCGATCTACGCGCATGAAGGTGTGGGGATTAGTGCAGATGGAACCGCAGCCGTGGCGTATATTGCGCTCTACGTTCGTACGGATAGGCTTTCGAGTGTACTATGTACTCCTTTCAAGCGTAAATCATTACCAAAGGTAGTCGCTGAGAAATCGTCAGGCACCACTACTTCAGAAGATGGTGGCCTATCTAACAGCAAGGATAATGAGGAAGAAATGCAGGAGGATATGCCGGTGTACATCTATGGTTCCGAGCTCTTCAATGAACATACAGGCCGAGGACTATGTGATCCCTGGGTCGAGCAAAACCGTGGAAATTGGGTGAAAGAACTCAAATTCGCTCCTAAGACCACTCTCAGTGAGATCAAGAAAACTTTGATCGACAAAGCACCTGGGAACGTTAGCTTATGGCCCATGTTCACCATGGTGTCAGGTGCAAATGCATATCCGAGTCTCTCAAATTTCGGATATGATGCCGATAACTCCTTAGAAGAGATAGCGAGCGAGACAGGAGGCTGTCGATTCTGGATGTTTTCTGGAGGGTCTGATTCTACTGGAGCAACTGCGTCGACAGCACCTCAACATGCATCGGAGGAACAGCAAGCCCGATTTGCCGCAGAGACAGCCCAGAGATCTGCACTCTTAGCAGCCATCCGAGCTGAAGCTGCTGTAGATCGGATTATAGCGAGCGGAGACGATACTGAGATGGCTGAAGCTGCAAACACTCTTCAACAAGAGGGGCTCGCTGCCAATATAACGCACGACCGTCAATCGTTGCAGCAAAGTAGCGGGGTGCTATCCTCCGAATCTTCCAATACAACACCTGTCAGGACGACATACTTCCTCGTCAAGCTTTTTGACACTGAAAGTCAAAGTCTACGTGGAGCGGGTAGTAATGTGGTCAAGAGTGAAGCAAAGATAGCAGAAGAGGTCAAGAAGTTGCTCAAAGTTGACTTACATGAATCATGGGACCTCTGGATTGAACAAGGGCTCCACATCAGGCCCAAAGATCAGATCAAACCGAATGCGACCTTCGAGGGTATCTTTGATGGCGCGAATGGCAATATCATCATTGCACAGCGCCATCCAACGAGTGCACAGTAAGTTGAAGCCTTCGTCTTCATTCGTCTTGGACAATACTGAACTATATCTATAGGGTTGCCTCTCTTGAAGCAGAAGGCAAATGCTCCAATCCCATTGAATACTTCCATTACCTCCACGGCCACGACAACCCTACCTACTTCCAAGAGCATGTCACAAATTTCTACTTCGGCCGTTACTATAGCTCGTGTTCGGTCAAGACGGGTCGTGCTCACGGTCAGGGCACCCTTGTCACCCTTGCTGGCGACGCCTACACAGGAAACTTTGTCGCGGGCGAAAAATCAGGCCAAGGCACCATGGCCTACGCGAACGGCGACACTTACACTGGTGAATGGAAAGCCAATGAGCCGAATGGCCAGGGCCGAATGGTTTACGCAAAGACCGGGAATGTCTATACTGGCGGGTTCAAGAAGAGGAAGAGGCATGGCAAAGGGCACATGGTCTTCGAAGTCGCGGATGAAGAGATGCATCTGTGCAAGATCTGCTACGAGGTTGAGATGGATGCACTATTCTATGATTGTGGACATGTGGTTGCATGCGATGAGTGCGCGAGACAGGTGGATGTGTGTCCGGTGTGCAGAAGGAACGTCAGGGCTGTAGTGAAGATCTGGAAGACATAAATACATGGTAAACAGAAGGACGGGGGGCAAGAAATTGAGGCAAAAGATGAAATGCATATGGAATGCAATGACGAGATAATGATCATGATCCTACACTCTACACAGTATGCGATTGATAGGAGCGGCGGTGTTTGGAGGCTAATGCACCCAAGATGCATGCCTTGGTGATTTGGCTTTCGGATGGATATTTTAGACGGACGTGGGCTTTGTATCATATTGATGTACTTCCGAGGCACATAGTCATTCTTTCCTCTTCGGGATGGTAGTTCGAGAATGCAATAGTTTGTGAAAGTTTTGGATAGGTCAGTCGTCCTCTGTGTAAGGAAGGATGACGTAATCACATATGGTGCCTAAGGTAGCATTGAAAGCAGCGACCCGGTCTTTCCTCCTCCCAAATCACCTACCTCACCACGCGTCTTTGTTTTCGCCTTTCTCTAATCGTTCTCATTTGGGCCCCATTGGATATAAGATGCCTGCAAGGTCTGGTGGGGCTGGAATGAACCTACCTCCCACAGCATCGAATGGCCGTTACAACAACATGGAACTATCCTTTTGCTATTAGGCCAGGTTTCATATATGGCCGGCAAACAGGGTCAAGGATTTCTAGGCGCCTACAATGTGCTATAACGCCCGGTTTGCTAGAGTCTGGATGCGCTTGCTTGGGGTAGTTATAGCGAACATCTCCTATTGGCCCTCCACTTAGGGGCCGAGGAACCCCACTGTAGGTGAGGCTGAAGAACATTTTCAGACGAAAAGAATATTACGTTCTACATTCGACGAGTGATGTTCACGAAAACAGGCGCTGAAAATATTCCACTAAGTCTCAGTTGCGCAGAGTGTGTGCCAATAAGTACGGAGTGCCTGGCGAGCGTCTCTGGGTGGATTCAAGCGTTCTAAGTCAACCAGCGGGTCCCAAGTAGGGATAACCTGCTGCGGGGAAATATCTTGATTCAATAAGTCATGGCTGACTCAACATCGGTCGCATCGGCCGTTGGGGGGTTGCTAGATTCGACTACAGAGGTGCTCAAGGTCATTGACGAGTTGGCACGGGAGTTTCGTCATGCTCCTACAGACATCGCTTCTTTGGCACGCAGTTTGCAGTCCTTGATCGATATCCTCGATAGCGTGGTTCACGATAACATAAGGGCCATAGCGGATAATGGTCGTAAGCATTCACGTTCCTTTCAAGCTTTGATTGCGATTGGCGCTTAAACCTGGTGTTATACAGATGAGGGTTCAAGTCTTCATAGAGCCGTACAAGACTGTAGTAGAACGGTTGCAGAGTTGAGAGAAATTTTACAAAAACGAAAATTTCTCTTACTGGATTCAGTCAAGAGGCGACCCAGCTGGACGCTCAACAAAGAGAGGATTAACACCTTATTGAATCAGCTCGACCACGCCAAAGCAACAATCCAACTAGGCTTGATTGCTTCCACAGGGTATCTTTCTCCCTATGCCATGTCTCTATCTTTAAGTTTCATGTTCTGACCGCAATATCCTGTAGATCCCGTAATTATCAATTCTTGGACATTGTTACAGCAAGAACACTCGAAGAACAGAGGGAACGTGAAAGGACTAGGATTATTGATTGGCTATCGACGTATGATTTTGAAGCAAGACATCTCGATTTGCAGTCCCTCAGACTAACGGGGACCTTTGACTGGTTTCGAGAATGCGATCTATATAGAGAATGGCGCACAGGAACTTTGCGCTTACTGTGGCTAGAAGGAAGGAGTAAGTATTAAAGTCATCTCAAAAAAAAAAACCCCTCCGCAGTAGCTCACGTATTCGAATATCAGTTGGGGTGGGCAAGTCTACACTTTGGTATGCATGATCTCAACTTCCTTTGACTTTGATATTGACCTTTGCTTAGTTCCTTCGTCCTCGATGACCTCCAAAGCTCGCTGGGCGCCTATCACATGCTCGCCTACATTTACTTGAATCATAGAGATCACCAAGCACGAACGAAACAAGATGTTCTTCGCATTATTCTACGTCAGCTATGCTTACAAATTGATAGCGTTCATGACTCTGTGCGGCAGCTGTGGGATGTTTTTGGGCAGAGGGGTTTGGCTCCAGCATATGAGGCTTTACGGCGTTCATTGCATGACGTTCTTGAGTCTTCGGCTGAACATCATGCATTCATTTGTCTAGACGGCTTAGATGAGGTCAACAGGGAGTCACAGCCATCCATCATCGAATTACTTCAGGACCTCAATCTCGAAGCATCGATAAGTACGCTCGTAACTTCTCGAACTTCTCGACCAGCGGACAGCCTATCCAGTAGTACATATGCATTCGCAGCCCACTTGTCAGACACAGACAAATACATCAATCAGCAACTTGGGAACTCGAGGAGGCTTGAGTCCAATTTATCACTGCGAAATAAATTATTCGAAAAATTGTCTCCCTCCGCGGAAGGAATGTTAGCAAATCTTTGCAATTTTGAAGTACCAGCTAACAGATCTTAGGTTCCTGGCTGTTGCTCTGAAAACTGACGAAGTACTAAAGCAAAGAAGCCCAAAAATGATGCTAAAAGCCTTGGAGTCCTTACCGAGCAGGCTTTGTAGCATCTATATGGATATTGTTGACAAACTGATGGAGGGAAATAGTCATCAATTTGATATCGCGATGACGCTTTTCGCCCTTATGCTTCGGGCTGCACGCTCCCCCACATTCCAAGAGATCCAGGTATCGCTCGCTGTCGTACAGGGTGAAGATGGCCCTGACCTGGAAGAGGCACTAATCGATGTGGAGTACATTCTGGGTTGCTGTACTGATCTTGTGGTTGGCAATTTTGAGACTCGTACATTGTCATTTTCGCACCCTACTGTTAGATTGTTCCTAATAGGACTGGATGCGGTAAAGCAACAGAATATCCCGGTATCAACACTCAATGATCGGTTCCCAGGTCTCTTCGATCCAGCATCATCCATGCGTGATGAAGATGGGCGTTATCACGCTGTTTCCGATATAGATGACGGCGAAAGTGCATATGGATCCGAGCTTTTTTCTCGGTTTTCAAGGGATGAAACTCTTGTTCCGTCAATCAGACTAGGTGAACCTGGTAAGGGGATTTCTGTGGTACCCTTAAGGGGGACGTCCGTGTCTGAGCAGCTCGTCAAGCTTTTCATGGCCGATCCAGCTCTGCCTGGTCTGGTAGCCTCAGCCTTGGAGATGGTCGGCGCTACAGGGTTCGAAAGAACGTTTTCTATCCTCCTGAAGCAGTACTCTAAGAACTTGGAGATTACTGCATCAAAGCCTTCGGAGAAAGTGGCAGCTGTTTGGACAGGACATGCTACTCGTCGAACCTCTTCACTATTGCGAGCGACTGTGAGGCCAGAAGATACTGAAGATAATAAGCTGAGAGAGGTAGCACTAGATTTGGGCATGTCCAAGGACTCAGCGGTAAACAAATGGTTGGCAGCTCAAGACGCTAGCTTGAATCCGGGTCGGAAGGGAAAGATTGCTTTCCGGAGCGAAACGGCAGAGCCACTCGCACCCATCCGACTGATCAAGGCCGAAGAAGATGATCCATTTGAAAAGTCAGATGACGAGGATCTAGGTGCGACTTATACAAACCTCGATGCAGTAAAGATTTTCATGACTGAAAGCGAGCCATACAAGGAGCTAAAATCAAGCCTAATCAAGCAGATATATCATGAGGTTCAAGCGCAAGATCTTTCCACTCGTCGTGTGGTCCTTGAAAGCGAACAGGCCGTGAGTCTACAGGCGATTACTGCTCAGGGTCATAACATGAAAGTATTCGCTTTAGCAACTATCTTCTTCCTACCTGTTACCTTTATATGTTCGATATTTGGTATGACCGATAGGAACAGCTTAGTCTTTATTGGTATTATACTTATCCTTAGCTGCGTTACTATCTACAAACCCAATAGACTTTTGGATGACGGAAGTGGGTTTGAACGTTGGATGGAAACGTTTATGCAGAACTTCTGGGAGAAAAAATTTGCATCACTCAGCAGTGTCTTCGGTTACAAGCCCAAATGGGACCCAAAAGCAGATAAGACACCGGCTTTCAGTCCTTTTGCGAGCATGAACGCAAGAGATCAGCTTTCTAGCCTCTGGCTTATTATACTGAATTGGAATGGGGGTTTTTTGAACTCTCTGCATGTGTGGAAACACGGTAGGAGAATTGATATGACAGATTTTCAGTGGACGTGTGTAAGTTAACATCACGTTCAGAGGTTTATTTGTTAGTTTAGGCGGTTCTAACGAGTGCAGCAGCAATGCGGAAGGACCTTCCATGAGAGAGTACGGGAACTAGTGCCAGGCGCTGCTGAGAGGTGGGTCATGTCTATAAGTTCTGTTCAAAGCGAAGGCGATCAGGCATCCCTTTCTTCTTTCTCGTCCTCAAATCGGGCCCCTCAAGCCATAGCTGGTGGAAGTACTTCTGAGGCTTCATATACGGAAGCAAGTGGAGCAGAAGGAGGGCTACAGTGTCTAAGAAAAGATACTCGCTCGGATACCGAGATTAAAACCACGGAGGCGGATCCAGCACTTGCCGAGTATATCATGCTCTGTATAAAGCAAAAGCAGCGTAGGGTCAGGCTCTTTCCCAACGATATCAAGGACAAGTGGACAGACAAAGAGACTTTCATCAGTATCAAGGAAATCTATGAATCTGAAAGGGCTTGGTGGTGGCGCCTCAACACCCTATCACATATCGAGTTCAAGAAGGTATTTCGAAACCCGCACGTCTGCGAAATACAGTGCTAAGAAGTAGTAGTTCCAGTTATATCACAGCGATTATGTTGATGTCAGCCGCAACGAAAAAGAAGAGGTGCCCGAATGTGCGCGGAAATGTGAAAGCGGCTGTGGCAATGGTTGCGTGGAGTACTGGTATTCGCCACCACGAGTAGAACAAGCGCCACCAATACCCCGCAATGCTATGGTGCACTTCTTAGAGAGCCCCAGCTGTCTGGGAACGCAACGAGCGAATCGAGCAGCTCTGCCAAAGCGGCGAGAGATTCTTAAACTTGGAGACGTCAATGCGAAAGAAGGTTGGGGACTCATGTTCAAAGAGAAGGTATGGAGTCTGCCTATTGTGGCTGTTCAGATTTTGGGTATCATCGCTGCTATAGTAACGACTGTCCTTTGGTGCGTATACGATGAGATAAAAGTTGGGTCTTTCCTGCCTGGCGTGCTCATCATCTCTACTGGACAGAGTATTGCTGCGCTCTTGCAGAGATGGGCTGAGAGTGACCTCGATGAGCAAGCGAAGGCATAATGATTCCATACTGAAGCCTTTGGGCAATGATTCATCGTTTTTGAAGGATGTATGGTGAGTAATGGGTATATGCTTGTTTGGTATGGCTTTGGATACCAAACATATGTAGCACTGAGAGGACTCATATACACTGTTCTCTGAAGTTGCAATTGTCCAAAAATGAATGCCATTCAGGATCCTTTGTCCACTTCCGCCACGATTCCTATTGACCGCTATCCACAGCGCCCTGCTCTTGTCTATGCAGAGCTTTTGGTTTGGTATACTATTCAGTACGCCGAACAGTGCACAACCTCAACAGGCGATGAGAGCGCTGCCGGGAGGGTACTGACATGGTGGTATTGTTTTCATGAGCCCTGGTTCCAAGGGCTGAGGTTTTCCTCTTAGGGAAATTCAATGCATTGACGCATCAATCACTACTTTCATCCTGCCCAGCCTTCGCGAATGTAGCCGCGACAATAAGCGGGAAGACCACCGTAGCCTCCGCATGAACCTACGCCCACCTATCAGCAACCTAAAAAGTCCCACAAAGCGAATTCACATACCTTCACACTATCAGCCCCAGCCTTGATTTTCCCCCAACTAACCGCCTCGTCCGGCCTTGCTCCCGCATCACTCCCATCAAACTCCTGCGCCGTGTTAACATAGACCGCACTATCAGCCCCATTCCGCATTAAACATGCGTTAGCAATATGATGCTTGACCAAGCCCCCACCTAGAATAATCATGCCGGCTCGCTTAGCTTTCATAGCGATATCGTTGATACGTCTGATATCGCGCACAATGTCAATGGTAAGGGACTGTGGAGAGGCTTTGAACGTGTGGAAATAGAGCATATCCCCCAAACTGCCGTCCGTAAGGGCAGGACAGAAAATGGGGATGTTGTTTTTGTAGGCCCAGTAGCAGATAGAAGATTCGTCATTGATTTCTTTGCCGAGGCGGTGGATGACTTTACTTGGTGTCCATACTAGACGGTCCTCTTCTTTGTCACTTCTTCGAGAGGCTTCCTGCTCGGCGAGCATGGTATCCAGAATGGGTACTATCCAGTCTTCAAAGGCGCAGTAATTACTATTCGGCACTATGAGATTGCCAATGCGGTTCATTCCCTGCGAACGGAGTGAGGCGCCCTGAGCGGTGAAGGTGGAGAGATAGGTTGGTGCTAGGCATTTGATTAGGTCTTCCTCTATGCCGCCGGCTGTGGTTACGATGGCGGAGATGTGGGCATGTTGCACGAGGTAGCGGAGGGTGGAGCGGAGGCCGGAGGAGACGAGATTGGAGGTGTAGCCGAGGAAGATTGTTGTTTTTGATGTCGGCTCTGAGGGGGAGCGCCAGGATCGCTGGGGTAGGTTAGTTGGAAGGAGGAGACGATTGTGTAGCGAGTGAGGCGGTGAGGCTGACCATATCGTTTATTATACGAACCGCGTCGGAGACTGCGCTGGCTTGGAAACCGGTGGTTGTCATTTCGGAGACTAGTTCAGCCACGGTGATGTCGCGGTCTTTGTAATTATTGAAGTCGACGCCACTGACTTCTTGGACGCCCTTTGGGACTGGTGCTGAGGGTTTGAGAACGGCATCAGTGGAGAGAGATGGTGCTTGCGCGTTGAGAGCACCATTCGTGCTACTTTCTTCCATGGTTGGCTGTTTTACTGATATTATGCTTGAAGATGGTCTTGAGATATTTTCACACGAGGGGGTTGAGTTCTTGCTAATGCGTATCAGACCTGAAGACTCGAAGTAGCGAGCAAGAATCTGTTCACTCTGGTAGTAGTACATATGTGACGATTATGATTGAAACTATTATGAGTTCATGGCGGCGTTACTGCTTGGGAGCTAGTGAACGACACAGATGGATGGCAGCCAGGCTATTTTTTATCTTAAAAGCATCAACCCACCTTCAAGAGCATAGCAGCCTTCAGGGGATGTCTATCAGCACGCTCTCTCCATTATTTTCAACTTGGGTGGGTTGTCCTGCAACACCACATGTGTAGATTCCAGATGTGAAATCTTGACGGGGCTTAGCGCGTGAGACTAATCGGGTAAAGCGCCCTTCGCATTATGGGCCGTTGAGGACAATTGCGCGGACTCTCTTGCTCTCATTTCTTCTTTTCTCCATCTACTTTCATCCAATTCTCTTTTCTTGTCAGCTGCTATTACATTTTGATTGCGTGGTTGATTGCATGCTTGTGCTGTGGTGGAAGACTGTCACCAAGTTCCAACTCCATCTCTCCTCTATCCCTCGTTGAATTTCCTATTGAAAAGAGCTACAGAGCATACAAGTCCGCCAATCGTCTGTGCTAGAACTTGCCTAGCTACACTTTTTTCCCTAATAGTATTGGCTTATCTCCTTGTATCATATGCTATCGCCTTATCTATAAGACCTATGGCGGGAGGCGCCTCCTTCCACCCTTTCAAGCCACACTGGCAGCCCGCCAAGTTGGCCTTCCCTGTTGGAAAGGCCCTGGAGTTCTTCTCTTGACGTTTGCATAACGTTTAGTGCTGCCGCGTGTGAACGACGATGCAGGAACTCCGAGGCGACAGCCGGTTTATCTATAGGAGCGCAAAGATTGGCCCGACGCGATCTTGGCGCCTGTAGTGTTCACATCATCTCTTATCTTCTGGGCCTTTCTTGTATGGTCCTTGGCTTCTGGTTACTTAACTAGGTAATTCCAACGTCTTCCTTTCATCTGGAGTATGGGGTTGAGGTGCTGTCACATTGCCTGTGGTCTTTCATATTGACAATTGTAGCAACTTTGCCTCCCACAGATGCCTTTTTGACCTATCTGACGCCACTGATCAATTGGAGGAGCTCCTACCTCAAGGACACACCAATTGTCTGATTTGCTAACAATCAAAAGACCATCGATACATACCCAAGACCATTCACGATGCCTCCGTGGCACCGAATTACCAGCAGAAGGCCATCCTTATTCTCAACGCAGGCGGAAGTCATTTTCGTCATGTCTCCCATGTCTATACCGTCCAGACTACAGCAAGCTAGCTATCGCCAGCCCCCTCCTTGTTACACATTCAGCGGCGTCCCAACTATCCCCTCTCTCCAGACTCGTGCTTCTACAGATCGAAAGAGCGGTTGGGCGCATGCAAGAGGTGGAAGCTTACAGGATAACCATAATATCTTACAGGGGCACTCAAGGATTTGGAAAGTTACAATGATTTGGAATTCTTTGAAATAAGCTTATCGACTCTACGCATGAACTTATGGGGTATCGATAATGCCGACGAACAAGTGGGGATGTGCCTACCCAGAGATAATCCCTGGTCGCCAATGTGTCTTGCATAGCCAGGACCAACAAGAGACCACATTCAGGGAGCACTGTTCGCCTGTTGAATTCCGAAAACTTCGATGGCATGTATACAAGGAACAGAACAGGGACGTCCCTGTCACACCCGCCCTGAGGCACTGGCCCGTCAATTCATCATTATTGCAATTTCATCGCTATTTCTTCACATGTACAGTGAATATGGGAATGAAAGACACGATGATGTCGCTGTCGAGGTTATCAGCTCGCAGTCCGATGTCGCAACGTTGTGCCATGCGCACACCGCTTGAGGCATAGTCCCGTGGGGTAAAAGCTTAACGCCTGGTCGGCCAGGCTCGTATCTTTGAAGCTGGAGCGATCTCTGGAGGCGGGCACTGGTAAAGAACAACAAAGGGAAGATCTCAGGCCGGAGCAAAGGCAGCGTGGAGTGAGGAATAAAATTGTTAATGCCAAGCTGATATATGACTTTTCGATGGTCACCACGAGGATGTGTCAGGGTGTCAGGTATTGTCGGGCGCACGCCTTGGGAGCAATTCTGCAATCTCCCGGTGCGTTATGCGGAGAGAACCGGCAGATGTGTGCCACGTTGTCCAATCCCGGCCTTGCATCTCGCTTCCCGACTTCCGGGCGTGGGTGGATAGAGATATGCGGATATCATTGGAAGCCAAATGCTGTGAGTGATTTGATTTGGTGTCTATCAACAGACTACCGACTGCAGATTTGTCCTCATATTGACAGCTAAGATGGCCGATTGCGATTGGTCCGTTGAGGTCTTATCAGTGGGAACTGGGTAAGCTTGGGATGGCGCATCCGTCTGGCGCAGTCCTTGGTGCGGTCTTGGGTAGACCAGTAGCTTTTTGGGCTTGGTCCGGGCGCCCTCGCTAAGGCTCCCTGGGGCCTCCGGCACGTACCAGAAGACCCTAACGAACGTGGTCCGGGAACGTCCCTGCGTCGTGATTCGATCCTTTTAGCGACCGCACCATGTACCGGGATGCTTGCAGGCAGCGCAATCTTTGTCTCCAGTTTCCCGTTTGATGACAGCTTCTTACCACCCCGAACCCCATACGCACATGCTCTTTGGCCTTGTGCCCTTCCTCCTCGCCTAGCTTGTCCGCTCATTGGTCAGGCTCGAGGAAAGTGACACTAACAGTCGAGAACCAAGGGCGGTGATGTGCATTGGTGTTTGACAATGGAAACGAGGCACTGATAACGCTACTGCTTCTCATTTGTCCTGCCACCCTACCCCAACATATGGTTCACCATGCTTTAAGTAACATTGTAGGAATGTCTTCGCCTTGTCAAATTTGCCTGCATGAAAGCGGCTACCCGGCAAATCTATAAAGTTCTGCAAGGTCCCTGGCAACGCATTCTATATTTGTTTGTAGCAACCCTCTTTCTTCCCTTTCACAGCCTTTACCTGTTGATCGCCTTATTTAGCTTTCTACAGCCAATCTTCAATTCAACTGCTCACCATGGCTACCAATCCACCATGGCTCGACACTGGCGACAATGCCTGGCAGATGACCGCTGCGACCCTTGTTGGGTTGCAGAGCGTGCCGGGACTGATGATTCTCTACGCGGGTATTGTCAAGAGCAAATGGGCGATCAATTCGGCTTTCATGGCCTTCTACGCCTTTGCTTCTGTCCTCATCTGCTGGGTGATTTGGGCGTATAAAATTGCCTTTGGAAAACACATGTTGCCTTTTGCCGGCATACCTGGTCCCGCGCTTTCTATGGAGTACCAGCTCACCCAAGCCTTACTCCCCACATCGGGCATTTCTGCGAATTTCCCAATGTCAACAATGGTCTACTTTCAATTCGTTTTCGCAGCCATCACCCTAGTCATCATTGCGGGCGCGCTCCTTGGTCGCATGAATTTCAAAGCTTGGATCGTCTTCGTTCCGCTCTGGCTCACTTTCTCCTACTGCATCACAGCTTATTCAATCTGGGGCGGCGGTTTCTTAGCCGTCCTTGGCGTCATCGACTACTCCGGTGGTTATGTTATCCATCTCTCGTCTGGTACAGCTGGTTTCGTTGCAGCCTGGTGGGTCGGTCCTCGCTTGGATGTTGATCGCGAAGACAATCGTCCCAACAACATCGGTTCGGTCTTGGTTGGAGCAGGTATCCTCTGGATCGGCTGGAACGGTTTCAACGGTGGTGATCCATACGCAGCCAGTGCTGACGCTGGTGTCGCCGTGCTTAATACCAACATCTGCACTGCTATGAGCATGCTTTGCTGGACATTATGCGATGTCCTTTACTACGGCAAACCTTCCGTTATTGGCGCCGTCAATGGTATGATCTGTGGTCTTGTCGCCATCACACCTGCTGCTGGTGTTATTGCGGGCTGGAGTGCTATCGCGTTGGGTCTTGGCTCAGGCACCGTTCCATGGGCCTCGATGAACATTTTCGGCAAGAAGGTCCCATTTATGCGCAACGTCGATGATGTGCTTGGCGTCTTCCATACCCATTTCGTCGCTGGTATTATTGGAGGTTGCGCAACGGGTATTTTCGCTACCATCTCTGGTTGCGCAGCTTTCGGCCTAACGAACCCCGGCGGAGCCATCGAAGGCAATGGTGTACAAGTCGGCTACCAAATCGCTGGCGCATGTTTCGTCGTCGGCTGGAATATTGTCTGGACATCCCTGATTCTCATGTTCATCAAATATGTCTTGCGCATTCCCCTACGCATGAGTGAAGAGGATCTGCTTGTTGGTGACTACGCATGCCATGGAGAGGAGGCATACGTCTTCGGCGAAAGCAGCAGCGCATATCCGGAGGGTACGTTGAGGGGCAAGAAGATCGAGGGCATTGCAATGGGTGAGGATAAGGGTGGAATCATAATGGGCAAGAACCCGGATCCTGAGATGGAGGGAAGTTCGAATGGCAGCCATGGAATACAACGAGAGGGAGCTGGGGAGCTTAAGCATGATTGAGCTTGTTGAGATACCCAATGCCTAGTACTAGCAAGGCAACCTGCTGAGGTTGATGCTGATCCTGTTTCACATGCCGTATACGTTGAGTGACAGAAAGTTGTTATAACACAGTAAATAATTAAGATCAATGCAAATGTATTGGACTCCACACGTACAGTTTCTGATTGTCTTCCGCTTTGACTCAGTCAAAAGAATCACCATCCGCCAGCTTACGCGCTGACCATCTCCCACATTGCTCGTACCTGTACACTAGCCACACAAATGCCCATGTAGCTATTGTTACGTAGAAAGAGAATAGCGCTGTGGTTGGGCTTAACATTAAGATTATAAGAGCGCCAGTAATCATGTGCAAAAAATGACTTGACAAGCCACTCTTTTTCCCAAAGTGGTAAGTAGCGCCACAAGCTCCACATCAAACTGATAGTGGCTTTGATGGGGAGATGGGAAAACTCTTATGACAGCCTTGCGAGGTGGAAAGCTAAGGGTCGTGTAAGAACTAAGTTCTCTCTTCGATTAAGGCTCGGAATTACACGAATTGTTCGCTCAGGCGTTGACCCTTCCATGGTTTGGGGTCCAATAAGAAAAAGCTATCCAAAAACTAGAGTATCTTACCTGATGGTCTATAAAATCTCACGTACCCATCGCTGCCATTTTTTTCGCATCAGAGTACTCTGAACCTATTCAGCAGAAAGCGGTCTGCAAGTGTCATGCTGGGTATCGCACATAATACATCCATATACTCTGTACATCATCTCCTTTGTCTAAGAATGGATACTTCTTCCCCACACACCGCGAGAAGATTGCCCAACCTATGGCCACAAATGCAGAGATATAACCATATGATCTGCCACCCTTACGTGAAGCAGGAACCTATTGAGCCGTTTCAGACACTGTCGCTCTGGTGCCGCGTTGCCAAGCGGCCGAGAAGACACGCTGCTGCTACTTTCAGACGCTTGAAAGGACTGAATGCTTGTGCTGTGAGACCATTTGGAAAGCCGTCTAGCATATTAACATACAAACATATAACCCTCAAGTGAAGTGAGTTTGGGATACTTTAGTACACTTTAACGGCTTAACGGCAATCATGAAAATTAGCTCGGCGCTAAGCATAGCGTGATATTGCCAGTGCCGTGATTTGAGCCTCATATGGCATTGAACCTCTTCATCTTGACGACACTGCGGCCGTTCAAGAGCCAACTGAGGTTTGTCAATCAATTTTAAGAGATCAGACCCGGCCATTCTGACGAATTGGACCTTTGAAAAGGGAGGTGAAGTCATTGTGTGGAGGATTGCAAGGGTCGGTTCAGCGCGCGTAACCGATTGGCTACACTTTACGGAAGAAACAAAGGACCTGGGTCACGGCTGAGGCTACAGAATCACGAACAACCAACGGCATTAATTACAAGCCTTTTCCGCAACTTGCCGCAGATCGCCAACTGTCCATGACTTCGACAAAGTCCGAGTGAAAGACCAGGCATCGGACTAGAATCGACACTACATTGACAATGTCCCATGTCTTCACGCTTCCCTCCTACCAGCAACAGCGACTCTCGCTACCCGCGAGAGCGCTCACCAAACAGAGCACTTGATAGACGCGGGTCAGCACAATACAGTGACGGACCTCCCCCATCAAGGACAAACGAGCCGAATTATCGCCCAAATGATTCCTACGGTTACCAGGGTCGAGGCCGTGAGCCTCCCCGAGAGCCGCCACGAGGCCCCAAGGCTTTAGTAGATGGACCAAGAGGTGGTTATATACCGAGGGGAAGAGGATTTTCGGGTCGAGGGGAGGCTCGAGACCGGGACTATACCAGAGATGAGCCTTTTGCTAGGCGGGGTCGCGGTCAAGATTGGGTGCCTAGAGATCGGTTTGATGCTAGAGACCGAAGACCCTCGCCTGCAGGCCGTGATCGATCGAGATCACCGCTGTCAAGAGACTTTAGAGACCCAAGGGAATTTGCATCAAGAGATGAGCCTAGGAGAGACTTCAGGGACGGGTCTATTGGTCTTACCTCGGAGTCCTTCCCTTACCGTGGCAGAGGAGGTATCCGAGGTAGAGGAAGGGCCGACTGGAGAGGCAGACATCCGGAGGATCGGGATATCACCAGGCCCAGAAGCCGGTCCCGCGATAGAGAATGGGACCAACAAATGCGTGATGATAGAGATCATGATCGGGACTTTGACGGCAGGCGGGATGAGGAGTTGAGGAGAGAACGAGAAGAAAGAGACGATCGATTCAGAAGGGAACAGCCACCATATCGTCCGGCCTCGAGAAACTCCATAGGCGGACCATCGACTCCAATTCCTTCTCGTTCAACATCAACGGCCTCGGTACATACAGCGAATGTAGATCGCTACAACCAAAGCACTCGTGAACCTCGAGAATTTTCGGAGCAGAGGTCATGGCCTCAGAGCTCCAACCCCGATATACGGATAGGCAGCGTTGACCGAGAATCAGAAAGAGGTGATCTATACGCTAAACGTACGGAGAATGATCGGTTCGAATCGCGAACGGCATCGCCGCCTCCCCAAGCTCCACCTGTGCCAGCCTTTGGGTCCATACCCCAAAGAACTCCTGCAAATGTTCAAGGACCGCCTACAAAGGAAGAACCTCGTCAAGAGACATCTCCACTAATCCACCCATCCAGACTCAAGCTACTGGATGCTTCCAGAGATGTACCGTCTGCACCGAAAGCTCATATTCTCAACAATGCTCCTACCGGACCAAAGGTTCAGCAAGCATCGGACAGATGGCCACCCAGCGAGGCATTGGAGCCAATTCGGCGTGTTGCTGATATCGATGGTGACAGATTTGGCCCCCAACGTCAAGCGATCGTTCCACCACAGACCGTTGTTGGGAAAGAATCGTTCGAGCAAGCCCGCAGTATCTCGAGACGCTTTCCACCGCCCAACACATCGCCTGTACGACCAATCATATCCTCAACTTCTACTGCCTCTGATCCTACACAGCCGTCCGTTAAGAAGGCAGTTGAAGAACAGGGTCGTAATGGCAATGCTCCTACTACAGGTGGCTCGGCATCTAATCTCAGGCCCCCATCCCGTGAATTCCCCAACCAGGGTTCGCCCATCAAGATTCCCACCGGTCCGCGCGCAGAACGAGCTGCACCCTCCATCAGACAGCCGGCTCCTCTCACTATGCGCGGGGGTCCAGGTAGAGGACAACCTATGGGGCGGGGACGCGGAGCTTGGACCTGGAGCAATCCAGCTAGACCTCCTCCACGTGGACCATCTATAATGAACACCGTGCCTACAAAAAGAGACTCTATCAGCGAAGATAGAGCTAGGACCGGCCCACCGAGCATGGACTCGGCCGAGTCTGCGATCCGCAAGTGGCGTAATGCCAATGAAGTGGCTGGGACGACGACCTCTTCTCGTGATGAATCAGATAAGACTCGAGACATGAGCTCTTCAAAGTCCTCGCCTGAGGCTAGGCATAGTGAGTTCGCTGGCGACGCTATAAAGGTCGAAGACCCCGGTGTTGGAGAGCCCAAACCGCGAATGATGGCTCTCGATCAGGAGAATGAAGAGGAAGATTCTGATGAAGCCAGTGCGGAAGAAGGTGACATGGGCCTTGATGAGGGAGACTTTGCTGAAGCTGAGAAAAAGTTTGATCAATCCCTTCAAGCCCTTCATGCAAAGAGACCCCCCACACCGCGCAGCAACCCCGTCCTCCTGGACTTGTTAGAGGAACTTGATGCACTTGCCAGTGCCTTAGAGGGCAAGAGTAAGATAGAGGGATCTGATGAACAGCCCATTATGCAATCTCTGTCCTTGGAAATAAGAGGAGGCCTTCCGTCTCCTAAAGCAGAAGAGAATAACGATATGGATCTCAAGCGAGAATCAGGTAGCCCTCCGCTTTCGATCAAAGCGCGGCCCCAGACACCACCCATTGAGAGCTTGCCGTTCTTGGCATCTGGACCCCCAACTCCTTTCTCTCAAATTGATGAATTGCAGGAGGAATTTTCACGGAAGGACGCTATTGCGGATTTGCTCATTCAAAAGCTAATGAGACAGCGTGAAATACTTCAGGCCGAGAATGATGAAGCTAGGGAATTCTTTCAGAAGCGGTACAAGGATTGGCGTGAATCTGTAGAAGCCTTTGAGGAGGAGAAAAGAGCAGAGGATCCCATGGCGTTTACTGATACTCCTGATGACGCACCGTTGACGGCACCGACTCCACCAGTAGTTGGCAGACGTGGAAAGGTCATAAGCGAGCTAGACATGCAGGAGGTGATACGAGCATCTCAGGAGACGGCTGCCAGAGAAGAACGTGCTAGACGCGAGAGGGAGCAACCAGTCTACATTTCACCGGAAACCTTCAATCCTGATCGTGAGGCCGAGGTTCCTAATATGCTCGGCCATGAAGAAAGGAAGGCGTCTATGTTCTTCGATACAAACACTCTCGTTGATCGAGAGTTTGCACTGGAAGCTCTAGAGTTTATCCCGAAGAAGGATGACTTTACGCCCGAGGAGAACGAGGATTTTATTGAAAATTATTGCTACTGTCCTAAGAGGTTTGGCATAATTGCGGAGCACTTGAAGAATCGGGATTATCGGGACTGCGTGCAACATTACTATGCTACTAAGCTGTCTGTGAAATACAAGGATAGGGAGGCAGCCTTCCTGAAGACCAAAAAAGGTAGGAAGCTTCAAGCTGCGTCAATGCGACAACTAAAACCAAGATCAACTGGCTTGATATCTTCCTTCGATGGTATGGCTGATTATGCCAACCAAACAGTAGCACTCACAGAAAAAGGAAGGCCAAGACGTGCTGCCGCACCAACGTTCGGAGACACTATTGAATCTGAGACTACTCCAGCAGTGACACCGGCACGACGCGGCGCCGCGGGTAAGGAGAGCTTGAATGGTAGTATGAGTGTTGAGAAGCCTGCTGGCAAGCGAACAAGAACGGTTCCTGCAAAGGAAAAGGGCGGCAGAAAGGCAAAAGCTCCATTGTTGGCGGCAGCTCCTGGTCCTTCCCCACAGAAGGGTCCTGAAGACGCTCCAAGGCTTAGCAAGGAACCGCAGTCGGAGAACGAGCAACGTCTTGAAGACATCGAAGGTGCCCAAGCGCTCGCTGGGCTCAATAGCGGTCAAGTGTATGCGATGCCCATGTACAAGGCTGGATCTGTTGAGGGCTGGACCCCAGAACAACAGACCGCGATCAATAATGACACGAGCTACAAATACACCCCGCAACTCATCCAAGATCAGCCTAACCCACCTCCAACAAAGACTGGCGGGCAGTCTACTACGTCGAGTTATTGGTCTGTACCCGAACAACAGGACATGTGCAATTATCTCGCCCACTTTGGTCCCAATTGGCAAGCTATCGCGCAGACAATGAAGACGAAGACACATACTATGGTAAATGTTCTCCTCTGCATATACGAATAATGTTATGCTGACAGCATCCAGATCAAAAATTTCTATAATCGAAAGGTTGCAGAAGGAGGAGAGGTCGGCAGGACACTTGAAGAGACCGCGCAACTTGCTGAAATGAAGATAAGGAATGGTCAGGACACAGGTCCGCTACCAGCACCGACGCAGACAGGTGAAAAACGACGCAATCTTCAGAACCTATCGAGAGACTCCCAAAGACCATTGGCACCAAGCGTAGAGAACATCGGGTTCGAGGCGATATCACCAAAGCTCCAGCCAACAAAGTCACAACCTTCGTCGCGATACAAGCCTGACTCTCGACCGCAATTTACTGCTTTGGCTTCCGCCGAACAAGGAGCTGCGCAAGTATCAGCTCAGATGATTGAATTGGGATATGAAACCACGGAAAATCGCATCACGATCGCATTGCCCAAGAAAACCCAACAGCAAGTCATCGGTCCGCATTTGGGCACCTTTATTCCTGAAGAGCGATCTCGGGCAGTCTTCGCGACAAGAGAGACAGTCAAGGAGAAAGAACAGCGAGAAATGCAGGCTCGTCAACAGTCACATGAAGCTCAACAGGCGAGAGACCTCCAACGGCAGCAGGAGCGCGGTGCCCATCCGCATCACCAACACCGAGCATCCCAGCAACAGAACGAGCAGCCAGTCCAGTCTTACCAACCGCATGCGTCAAGTCTCTTACCAAATTCACTGCAATCGTCAATACTGAGTCAGCAGCCTACCACACCAGTGGAATTAGTGGTCGAGGAGAGAATGAAACCTCGTATCGAGCAGCGTCTTGAGGAGCAACATCGACTACAGCAACAGCAACAGCAACAGCAGGCTCAGCACCAACAAGCCTTACAGCAGCAGCAGCAGCAGCAGCAGCAGCAGCAACAGCAACAACAACAACAACAGCAGCAGCAGCAGCAGCAGCAGCAGCAGCAACAACAACAGCAACAGCAACAGCAACAACAACAGCAGCAGCAGCAGCAGCAACAACAACAGCACGAAGCTCAACAAAGAGCCATGCAGCAGCAACAGGCTATGCAGCAAACCCCGTTGCAACAATTGCAGCGCCAGCCCCTCAATACTTCGTCTGCGATGTCCTCTGCAATGTCGTCGTCCGCAATGCAGCGCATTGGGTCCGGGCCATTCAATAACGCTCCCAGTCAATTCACTCCGAGTCAGTCACCTGCAAGCGCAAGTCTGCCCCCAATGTCTCCCCAAGGCGAAATGTTGCGGCCAAATTCTGTGCCTGTCATTTCAACCGCTCAGCAACCTCCGCCTCCACCTGCCCCACCAAAGAAGTCAAGTCTCATGGATATTTTGAACAACGATCCTGTAGAGCCACAGCCGAGGAAGAGATTAAGTGATCAACGTCCTGCTAATCCTACACCTCCGCCTCAGCAACCCACCTATCAGCCCGCACCACAATCTATGCAACAACAGATGCAGAGACGTGAACCGCCAATTGACTTGACGTCGCAAATGCAACAGCAGCAACGTTCTTCATTCAGTCAGCAGAGTCAGCATCAGCCACAGATATCTCAAGCGCGAGAGCCCAGCCGAAATTGGCCGCCCCCCGTCCAGCAAATGCAGCCACAGCCGCGTCCATCAGTCATATCGCCCCCACCGCAGCCCTCCTCCTTCCTTCCTACAGGGCCAAGAAGTGCCTTGCACGCTTCTCAACGCAACCACGTACCAAGTCCCCCGCCCTTCTCTTCACACTCCAGAACCCCATCCTACACCCAACACCAACCCCCTCCACAACCCCTCCTCCACCACCACCAGCAACAGCCCTCCCTATCCTCCACCCCCGCAGAACCAAATATCCGCCCCTCTCCCTACGCCTCACTGAACCCACGCGATCAGCATTCATCCCACCAGCACCAGCAGCAGCAACAACATCAACAACAACAACAGCACCACCACCAACAACTCCATCTCCAAGCCCATCAAGCCCAACTCGAGCAGCAACAACAGCACGCCCTCCGCGTGCAGCACTATCAATTACAGCAGCAACAGCAGCAGGGGAGATTAGAGCTGGACAGGTATCAGATGCAGCAGGAGCAGCAGAGACTGATGGATGCTGAGAGGAGGGATGTGGAGGAGAGGGAGAGGGAGAGGGAGAGAAGACCGCTGTATTTCAGGGATGTGGGGGTCATGGCGTGCAGGGCAGAGGGTTGGGCGGTGGGTATGAGGAGAGGAGGTGATGCGAGGTGAGATACGCCTCTGCTTGTTAGTGTTGCGTTGGTTTTGGAGACGATAAGTTGGAGGATGGAAAGGATGAAGGAAAGAGAAGAGTGTGACGAAACTTACGACTGACGAACCCGTGTTCTTGTAAGTGAATAAGGAACGCGAATGTAAAGGTCATGTGGCGTGCACGGTCAAGCGACGCAATGCTTGCTGGGAAGAAATCGGAGGGAGGAAATTGTCTTCTGCGTCAATGATATCCCAACCTAGCTTTCAGTTCTGAAAACTTGTAAGATAATTATTTTGAGACGATAGATAGGTAGATAGCTCGTGGGGGACAGAAAAACGGGCACCCTTTGTCTCCAGGAAGGGCCTAAGGGGGGTGCTGGTTTTTCTGTCCTCCGTGAGATAGCTAGGCACTGTGTGTATAAAAGAAAGCGGGTTGAAATCGAATCCAGGCAGATGGATGTTTAAAAAAAATTGGTCGTCAAGAATAAAATTTCCTATCACGCGTGTATGCGTCATTTTTCGTTCCACTACATTGTGTGGTATTGCATTGCATTGCATTACATTGCAGATAGGTAGGTAGGTCGGAGAGTAGGAATGATGGTCGTTATAAGCGTAGTATGTAAGTGGGTAGGTTCCTTGGTTTCTGGGAATATAAACATGTAGAAACAATATCAATCAATAAGCAACTAATAACAATATCAGTAAGCAAGCAACAGAAAGGCACTAACTAGATTACGTATGACGGTTGAAAACCAATGCGTCCAAGAAGTGGCAAATTATATACATTTGATATACACCCGAACCTAGGATTTCGAATTGCCGTTTTGGTTTGGGAAAGAGCAAAGCCGCTTCAGAAGGAGCATTGAGGGAGCAGGGGGAAGTATTAGACAGCACCCGCTTCGGGGCTGCTATTAGGGGGCTCCTAAGATCTTAGACACCCAGTACTAGGGGCCCTTCGCCCAAAACACCGGCTAAAAAGCTAAAGTCTGGGCCTTATATTACCCCGAAGACTTAGGCATGCTCTAGGGGCATCGCCTGGAGCTAGGGTTAGGGCTTTTACAAAAACGGTTAGCGCAAATCAAGATTAATGGTGTTAATCTCTGTATAGACTCTATGAAAACGCCCGGTGACTTCGCGGAATTAGACATGAATAGGTCGTCTCAGAGACTGAAGAGTAGTGCAAATTAGTCTGCTTACTTCTGGTTTGTGCATCATCATAATCCAATGCTTAACACCAGCTCAGATATACCTTGCCCATACTCGTATCAAACAGGTGATGTAGGTAAAGCTGTGAGGTACAATCTGTTACGTAGGCTAACGACTGAGTCAATATCTAGGTGCTGCGCCTTTGTATGGATGACCTGGAATACCGATAGTAAGGTGAAACAATTCTCAAGCAGAGCTGTATCTCAGCAATGATAGCTATTGCGAGATGCTAAATCCTGCATGCAAGGCATATTTCCATACAATTTTCGGTAAACCGGTAAATGGCGAAACTGATAGCTATGATCACGAGGTTTCTGCAGCCATACTATCTTTGATCAGACTATACTAATGGAGCATATCCCGTCTGGTAATCTCAACACTAGAATTGAGATTCCGCTTGTAGGTGTACTGGAGTACGATGGAGGTGACTTCAATACTTATCCAGCAAGGCATGGATGAGACGAGGAAATGATATTCACACAACGAGACTTTGGCGACAGGTCATCAGTAGCAGTTGAGACCTTTTTCCAAACATGGCTTTACTTCGGTCTCCTGATATGTACATTCCGCACTGTTGGAATACCTGTCAATACAGCAGACTTCATCCGTACCTGTAGCAAGGGAAATAAGATCATTACAACCCAACGGCTACCTCAGTATCTCCAAAGATGGAGAGACCAATACAGGTCAGCTAAAGTCGGAGAAGATCGAGACACAAAGAACGAGCACTGGCCAAACATCTTGAAGATGCTTCAAAAAGCCCATGACTACGCCGACCGCTACTGCAATGACTACAGTCAAAGATTCGCCCAACTCGCGTCAGTACCAAATCCGGGATCTCGCCCAATCTCGCCGCAGGTATCGTTATCTATCATTGCATTGGGACAAGCCATCACATCTGCAGCCACCAATATTTACAACATATCACAATCCAGCCTGCAGATGCCTTGGGGCACCAGCTCCCTCTTGAGGCAACGTCTCCATGATATAGGTTGGTGTACGAAAGACATCTCGATTCTTAGCGATCCAAGGGAAACACCCATCGACGCTCAATATTATCTGAGCACCGTGCCTTATTCACGGGCCTCAATTGATCATGTCCGCTGCACCAAGTCTGTGTGCTCTGGAGAACAGGTTCATACCGACCATTACATCACTCAACACGTTAACAAGGCTTGCCAATGCGCAAGCTTAGAAATAGACAAAAGCAGTCTTAGCATCCTGAGACGGGGAGGCATTCCGCTGGTATCATTTCGCACGCATGACTTACAAGAAGCCCCTGCCATCGAGGTCATGGAATACAACTCCCAATCGTCGGTATCAGATAAATATGTCGCTATATCCCACGTGTTAGTATCTGCTTCGATGTATGATTAACATTGCCTAATTACCGCTAGTTGGGCCGATGGGCTGGGTAATCGGCAGGTGAATAGTCTTCCAATATGCCAACTGAGCCGTCTTCAAACTTTAGTCAATGATCTATATACTACTAATCCCGACGTCCCTCTTCAAAGCAACACCAAGTCAGGAAGTTCTACCAGGTTTTGGATAGACACTCTGTGCGTGCCGCTACATGATACTGAGTGTCGGACGCTTGCTATCTGCGGGATGGCGGATACCTATGCATTGGCTGATCGAGTCTTGGTTCTTGACTCCTGGATTTTAAAAGGCTCCAGCAATGATTCGATCTTGGAACGATCGACACGTCTTATGATGTCTAATTGGCAACGTCGGCTTTGGACCTTGAGCGAAGCCGTACTGTCAAAAAACCTCTACATTCAGTTTGGAGATGAGCCACTGCATACCGAAAGACTTTTGATTGAATGTAAGGACCACTATGATCACTCTGCTGAGTTTTACGATGATACACCAGCTTTCGCGTTAGCAAAGTCGATACCAGTCCTCTGGTTTGGTCCAAATGCCCCTACATGGAGGCGATTCGATGCACTCATGTTCCATATAGGGCAGCGAGCGACAAGCTGGCCATCTGATGAAACGGTCTGCTTCTCTATTCTGCTGGCATTGTCCCCACAGTCTCTGGAGGTTATACCACGCGACGATGTGAAGGTACGTATGGCAAAATTTTTAATGATGGTTGGTACATTCCGACAACAGATGATATTCGATCGAGGGCCACGGTGTCAAGTAGAGGGTTTTGGGTGGGCTCCAGCCTCGTTCTTGAATAAGGTCGGAGCCTCGGTCATTACTGATCGAGGAGAAGGCGATGTTCGAGTAGGCAATCTGGATCCCTGCGGTGGGCTACTAGTGTCCTATTCTGGCATTAGACTTGGTTCAGTTGCTGCCTTACTTGGCGACCGGTGCGTAGTCTCCTTGATAAACCAAAACGGCTTAGGGTTACTCTGTTCTTTCCGCACCGATGAACCTGGTGAGGAAATTCTGCCCTGGGACACTTTATCAGAATATTTCATAATATCGTATATTCCACTGAAGAAGCTTCTGGGAAGTGACCCATCGCAGTCAGTGGCTTTCGTGGGCTCTCTCAAGGATGTTTCGAATAGTGGCCGTCTAAAAATTAAGTTCCTTTATAAGGCGGTACTACTACGGCTTTCGAAGCTTCAAATACAAGAATTTAAGCTGTTCTGGTCCCAGCAAGGCAGCTCCCCGCATGAGTCTTCTGAGGCGAGGCTCGTTGAAGGCATCTTGCTAGATGACGACCAGGACTGGTGTGTTGTTTGATGGAAGGTTGAACATGTGAATGGTATTCCTCAAGATGACGGAAACCTGCCCAATAGACGGCACTAGCTAACAGCTATGATTCAGGACTGACCGGTCGACCGCACGCCTAGCAATTCGTTCGACTAAAATAGCTCATTCTAATTTTCTTTGGATGTTCCGACGTAAAGGTCTAGGTGTGGGAAAGAATAAGAGTTCGCTAAAGCGGCGGACCCTGGAGAGCCATTTTTTTTGTTCTCTTCCATACCCAAGCTGACGCTGACACTGCATCAAAGTATGTGGTAGGTAAGCGAGCTGATGCCGATATTGCCTCTGAATATGTCGTCGACTGAGAAAAGGCGAGCTTGAGAGGAACCGCTAAGAACAATTGTGGTACGTCCGCAGCAACGTTCTTCATATTATTGTAAGGAGTGACTCTGAACGAGGATAGCACTCTGGTTCTTGGCGTTTTCTTCGCGGTGTGGAAAGGGGAACAGGGATGGGAGGAGCTTGGACTATGGGCCAATGCTTTACGATCTTTTATGAGGAAGGATGAAGAGGATGTGCGTACCATATTCGTTTGCTGCGGACCTGGAATCTTGTTGTTTCAATTGGCTTACATAGCTGCCTGGTAAAAAAAATTTGTCCACGAGAGGTTCTTTTCTAGACTCACATCATTACTATAGTTGCTAGTAGTGTTGTGATCTGTGATACTACTGATTTTCTTAACAAATGCTAGCAGAAACTTATTATACGCTTTATTACTTTCCCGTTTGCAATTAAAGATCATAGAACCCCGAACTTGGGATTGAAAATGGCCGTTTTTGTTTGGGAAAGAGAGCAAAGTCACTTCAGAAGGAGCATGGAGGGAGCAGGGGAGGGCACAAAGGTAGCAGAAGGGAGCAAAGACGGAGTAGAGAGGAACACTTAGGCAGTATTAGGAGAGCTCCCTTTCTTCTTGTGTACTCCTGGCTATACACTATATATCGATCTCACAAAACTAAGGTTTCACGAACGGTTCGAGATCAACTTCCGTATGGTCTGCGTGTATGCAATTTCCAAGAGAGTATGATCATTTAAACATAACTCGATTAATCCATTTCCGAAATTTCCTTTCTCTGCACAGTTGATTTCAGGTAATTCTGTGCCAACATTAGCGAATACAAGGCTCAAAAAGCCTCAGTCCGTCGTAAACATACCAGCTCATTTCGATGTCGGCTTATTCCGGATAACCTCATTGACTGCTTCCCTTCAATAAACATGTCGCAATGTCAATTTCCAGTTCGCTTTCCCTTACCTTTAATTCCACTGAGGCCTCTCATCTTCTTCGGCTTGTTCGTATCCATCATCGGCCCCTACCTCTGCAAGGTTATTTGCATTCTCCGCCGCATCCTCGGAAGCCCGTGCGGCGTTATAACTTGCGACGTTATCGGTTCCGACTTGTTGGTCGGATTCATTCTGCTGGGCCATAGCCTCGTTCTCCTCTTCGCGTCTGACGACGGAAAGGGCCTTCATTTTGGTGTCAGACATGTTATAGAATCGCAAGGTATAAGGTAGCGAGGCGAGGATATGCCGAATAGTTTATGAATTGAGCTCGGGTTTAGAAGAGCTGAAAGGCGGCAGTAGAATTTTGATGAGGTTTTAGAGGAAAAGAAAGAAAGGGAGATGGCAGGAGAGTCTGGCTTGACGTGGCCTTATAATTGAGGTCAAGCAGATCAAGGCAAAATCAAGGCACAATTAAGGCAAAATGGAGGCAAAATAAAGGCGCCTTCAAAAGGGTGTAGTAGCGCTAGGCATGCTGCTGGCCGACAGGCAGCAAGTGCTTGAGCAGCCAGTGCTTGAGGCAGGGCGTGCGGCAGGGGTGCGCTACCTAAGGTAAGGATCAAATGGTCCAGGCAGCATATAGATAAGAGCAACTAGCCTACATGCAAGGCCAGTTGTCAGCTTGACTACCAATGGAATAATAACCCTACACCCGTCCACTGAAGCCTTTACCATACATAGGTAATAAAACTTCAGCCTACCTCAGGGTCTGGCGTATTGAGAGTCAAAGTCCCGCACAGACTTTATGAAAACGCTAGGTAACCTTCTCAGCTTCATTTATTCCTTCTGGCTGAAATCCTGACCACGACTCAGCTTTGTATTTAAAGATCTCGGATATCCTAGGGGGCAGGTAAGCATAATCGCTGTGATCGTGAGGGAGATCGCCATAGAGCGAGCAACAAGGGTGGACGAGGGAGCGTCGAGCGAGCATGGGGGAGCATAGAGGGAGCATATACGAAGTAGACGAATTGAGGGTTAGCGCGCGAGCAAAGCGGCGAGGCCTGAGTCAGTGATAGGTCACGTGTTGGGATAGGTCTGGGAATCCTATATATATATATATATATATATATCCTCTAAATCACGTCTTCGCTACTACTCTAGTTAGTTTACCTTACCTATACTAGGTAGGCATGAAAGAAAGAAAGCCAAGCTTGAGTCTCGTTGCAAATAAGTAACAACTAACAAAGTTCATTTCTCTGGGGGTATTTCTTTCATCCAAAGCGCAGCGAAGCATGGGAAACGAATGTTATGAAGACAACGCACCCACCCACCCATCAACCCTGCAAGCGTACGCACTTAGAATAAGATCAAGCCATCTACTCACTCAGCAAGGCAAGCTCGCCCCATCGCAGATTCAAGCCAGCTAGACGAGGCGTCGCCTACCCCTTCAACTCCCCCATCCCTTGCTTCTCCTCACTCCCCGTCTCACTCCCATTCCCATTCCCCGGCGCATCCCTCATTCCGGGAACCAGACTCGGGCCTCGAACGCTCTTCCTCCTAACACCCGTTTCCGGATCGACGACACTGCCGGTCCTACGCGCCGCCTGCACGAGTTCAGGGTTTTCTTCGCGAAGTCGAGCGAAGGTGGATTCAGCATCCCAGTTCCACCAGGAGTTGGTGGCGAAGAGGAGGTCCATTTCCTCAAGGGTGCGTTGGTTGGATTCTGGGTAGAAGGCCCAGACGATGGGGATGGTGAGGAAGTTGACGGCGCCAAAGATGTAGAAGACTTTTTCGTTGATGCGTTTGAACATTGTGGGGAGGAGGAGGACCTGGTGTTTGGGTATGATGTGGTTAGTTGGTTGATTTCGTGTAAAGGTTTTTGGTGGAGAGGAAGGAGAGGTTTTGGGGAGAGGGAGCTTACAGTCCATCCGTTTCCAATACACCATCCTACCACACCCCATGCATTACCTTTGGCGCGAATTTGCAGGGGGAAGATCTCGGCGGGGTAGAGCCAGGGAATGGTAAGCCAGGTGGCGCCGAAGCCGGCGGTGAAGATGAAAGTGAAGGAAGCGGCGGCGGCGCCGAACGCGGCTTTCTGGTCAGGGTTGTTGATTGCGGCTCTTGAGAGACCGCCGGCGAGGAACATGGAAATGCCCATGACGACAGCGCCCCAGTAGAGGGAGATTCGGCGGCCGAGACGGTCGAGTGTGAAGATTGCGATCAGGGTTGAGAACTTGGGCAAATCAGTGGCAGTTGGGAAAGCTAGGGGGAGGAGGGAAGCGTACCATGTAGGTGATATCATTGACACCGGAGATCCAACGAGCCTTTTGGCCGGAGAAGCCTGCCTGGTTGAAAATGTCGTTCGCATCTAATCGCGATCAATACAGTCCAGACAGGTGAATAAATGAAGCATTCGAGACCACTTACAAATGGTCACACCAGCAATACCAATCCACTCCTGGAGAATCTGAAGCCACACGACCAGTTGCACACGACGACCAATATGGAGCGATCCAGAAGAGCCGCCTCCAATAGCCTTGGGCATAACATCCCACGCCATGTGGAAATAACTGTTCAACTTGCCGGTCTTCTTCTCCAATTCGGCGACATTGCGAATATCCTGGAACTCGGCTTCGGCCAGATCGTTGTTTCCAGTTTCGCCACGAAGCCTGCCAAGAATATAGCGAGCTTCGTCTTCGCGCCCAACCTTGACAAGCCAACGGGGAGACTCGGGGAAGAACCAGACAATGATGAAGAGGAAGATCAATGGAAGAATTTGGAAGGCGACAGGGAAACGCCAGACGAATGGACTGTAGCCACCGCCCGCATAAGAGCATCCACTGTGTTTGATTAGTTGTGGTGATCAGGTCATGTGGCACTGTGACTTACAAGCCAAGCCAGTAGGCGACGACGACACCAAAGATATTTAGGAAGAATTCGATTGAAACGAATGTACCGCGAGAAGTATGTGGGGCAGTTTCGGTGGACTAGCATAGTCATGTTAATTTTTGTTGCTTGTGTATAGAGTAGGTCAGAGAAAAGCAACATACCCAGACCGGAACAATAACATTTAGCATTCCCGTGCCGATCCCATTGATGAGACGAGCTATAAAATGCCATTAGCGAGAGGACTCCTTTCATTGAACTCAACGATGCTGCATACCGCAAATCATCCAGTCCGAGTTCTGCGCCGAGCACTGTAGACTGGCGCCAAAAACGCCCCAAATGGATCCGAGCGCGATGACCTTGATACGTCCAACTTTCTCAGCGATCCAGCCCCCCAGCAAGCAGCCCACGAGACAGCCAAGGTAGTAAACGGAAGTCTTGATTCAAATACGTCAGTGAGCTGTTCGTATCACCGTGCCCGTATATATATATATATATAGACTCTATAGAGGATCGTAGAAGAGAGATCACTCACAATTCCTCCTTGAAGCAGGGTGTTATCGACCGCGACTTGGAGTGTATCCGGCTCGACGTGACCGAATTTCATGACATAGACGGCATAATCAATGGAGACATTGACACTGCCCATCATACCTTGGTCGTAACCAAAGAAGAAAATGGCTAGAGAGCCGACGCAATTGATGGCCACGAGCAAGGCCCGCTTCTCGTACCGATGGACGACATTGTATTTGGAGATTTTGTCCATGATTGGACAGGACGCTCAGTCTTTGATTTTGAGAGTGAGTGATATTGGATGATGGAAGCAGGCCGCAAGCCTGTGATATACAGATATAGATATGTATATATATATATATATATATATATATACAAGCCCCCTTCAAATCGTCCCAATGTCTCCTCGAGGACAAGAGATGTGAGAGAAAGAGAAGAGCGAGGAGGAGGTCAGGACCATTTACATGGGGGAGTGGGAGACAAGCAAACGAGAGGATGCTTGGCTAGCTAAGTATGCGAGCTTGCAAGGCGTCTCAAATTTTAAAGAGCGGTGTAATTTATAGGAGCGCTACAGATCCTACCTGAATGTAGACACGCGTCAAGTAGCCAGTCCGGGATGGGGGCATAGGGAGCCAGATAGTTGGGCTGAGTATGCCGCCGCCCGATGTGATGGAGATGAGATGGGGGATCATTGCAGCTGCAACTCCACTTTTGGCATTTACCTATGACGCAGGAGCACTTTCTAGCGACCTTCTAGCGGACTTCTAGCGCTTTAATATCTGCTAGCATCACGTGCTTCCCCGCCGTTACGCCTCTTTCTGGTCTGCGCGGGCAAATTGGTCGCGCAGCAGGTAGCAAATCATCGTCCATGGATGCCAAAGGAACGAAGCTTGGGAAAAATTAACAAATTGTGGTGTGGGGTTCAGCAAGTAGCGTTCCATACACATCGCTACGCTTATATCCAACCTTATTTTCCCTGTGCAGAAGATCAGTGTTAGCACAAGGACACCCGAGACAGGCCGCCGTGTCGGATGTGCGGCTTGTTCCATTCAACGTTGCCTCCTGTATGGTCTACACACACAAGACATCAATAAAACATTAGATAGCGCCCAATATGAGACCACTTTGTGTGCCACCTCGCAAGACCAACCGCTCGCAGATCATAGTACTAACCTGACGCCTCCCGCCCAAGCCAACAAGCCCATGCATAACATCCGCCGCAATGGTTCTGTCGATTACACCAACCCCGAGACAAGCCTAACTCTGTCGATCAACTGGCGATTACTATCTTATTTGTCCTGTGATGATCTTTCGACAACTTCTGCCAGGGATGCATGCATGGAAGGAATCTAAAGATGCGAAGAAGCTTGATTGCCTCGATCCCTGCACCGCTGCCTCCAGCGTCATGGAATCGCCTCCACTCGTCCCCCTCCATCAGCACTTCCCTTGCGATCCATCTCGGCTGTTCATGCATCTTCCCCTTTGCTATCTTACTTACCAAGCCAAGTCACAGCCTGGGGCCGGGTGTGCCGTCGACCGGGTAAAGGCACTCAAGTTGCATCCGATAAGGCTGCTGTTCATTAGAATTCCTACGCATTATAAGCTTGCGACTTGCTGAGTCCCATTGCTATGGATACAGCGTCGCTTTTGATACTGGCCATTCCCTGCCATTACGCTTTTGCGTGCTCTTAACCTGCATCCAGTTGGTGCTCATTTTAGCGAAAATAATGACTTGACTTTTGATCCTGCGTCTTGCCAAGGCCTTGATTGGTGAACGAAGCATACCTTACCGCTAGACATGTCTTCCCCACGTCTGAAGGGGATTTGTCTGCTGATTCATTTCGTATCATCCTCAAGCGTCCGTACTCGTCCAAGCCATGTATCCGAAAACGATGAAACTAGCGCGAAACGTCGCTCCAAGAAGAATTTTCCCTGGTGAGTGCCGTATGTCAAAGAAGCCGAGGGCAACTTTTGACCACTTTGGGTCTCAATTACTTTTAGGGCGTTGCGTATTTGGTTGGCGCCTAGTTGCGGAGTCAGAGGAGGCGCCTAGATAGTGCTACCACCTGCAGCGACCTGGATTGGGTCCAATCCTTCTGCGCCAGCAGAGCTTGCGTGCTCTGGACTTTCCATTGGCAGGGACTTGGTCTTACTGCTCTAATTGAAGTAATCAATTCCTGGAGTATTCGCCATTTGCACTGTCCAAACACAGGAGTATGAGGTAGAAGACGGCCACTGCTTTACGTTCCTGAGCTATGATTGCTGAGGTTCTTCGAGGTGACTGGACACGGTTACCGACCTTCTAGATCCTCGGGTGTTGATACCCTGATGCCATATAGAAACGTGCAAAGTGAGGCTGTAAAATCCTCTGTGGATGTTCGAAAGAAGGGTCTGGGTTCAGCCTAGGTGCCACCATCACCTGCAGGTTATATTGTCAGAAGTCCTGTCGGGAATCTAGAGGCATCAATTCGCGAGATGCAGGAAGATGATCAGAGTATCAAAACTAGTATAGACACGGTTGAAATGGAGGTGTAGGTAGTCTCTTGTGACCGGGAGGGGTTGTGGAGGGAAGGTGTGTTGTGGTGTGAACCAAGGGAGGTGCATGTGGGTGCGTGCCATGCCGATTGAACCTAACCAACGACTCGCAGTTCAGTCGTCAGCTTTTACCGGGTATTTTCAAAAGTGGACCGCATGTGAGATAAGCGCATTTATCTCTGTTGCGAAAGTGGGTTCTGGGACATCCGAAAGGAGCCTGCATGGCTTAAAATTATGCCTGTAGCCGTGTCTTGCCTTTTCTTTCGTAAAATCCAATTGAAAGACTGAAGTGGTGGCTTTTACACGTACACCTAGGCCTGTTTTATAACCCTTCCAATCGCAGCTGTGTTGCATGATAAGGCTCGCGGTAATTTGTTCTCCAATCGGAACTAGGCCGAGGTGAAGAGTACCCTAGGCCATGCGGGCAGGAGTAGAGCAGCAATAGTCTTGTTCGAAGAGAATGTCTGCTGGAGACTAAGCGGTTCTCACGGCTTTGTCGCGAACTTCGGCCTCTTTTGAATTTTCATTTCAATGAAGAGGTCTTGGAAGCAATTGGTCAGGGCAATTTCGTGTTGCGAGGTGCCAATTACTGGAGTAGAACTAGATAATGCAGACGTGCATGGGAAAATAGTGGTCACCTTAGACTACATATTGTATAAATAGTGGATGGATTAACGCTGTCTATATCGACGTAGTCAAGTCAGCCAAGTCACGTGATAGACATACCCAAGTCTAGAAACCAAACATGCTCTTCTTGCCGTCGTCTTTGCCCTTCTTCTTCTCCGATTTCTCCCTCTCCATCTCCTTCCTTCCCGCCTCCAATTCCTCTTCGCTAGGCAAATTTACAACCAACAAATAGACAACATCCTGTCTCAATATCTTCCTCAGCGGCTTATCTGTCCCTGTCGCCTTCCTGACCCTACCAATCGGACCCCTCGCCTTTCTCGCTTCCTTTATCGGTCTTCTCGGTTGGACATGACCACCTGTGACAAGGCTGATAAGACCGCCGGTCATGGCAGGGTGGTTGGGGTCTGAGTAGCGAGATGCGAAGGGCTTGTTGTCGGGGACGGAGAGAAGGGATTCGGGGTTCTCGGCATTGTATTCGGCGCGGGCGCGGCGGTCCATGTAGTCGCCTATGAATTTGGAGGATTTCTTGAAGGCGTTCTGTTTCTTCTTTGCGGCTTCGGAATCTTCGTCTACGTGGGCGGCGGCGTCAAGGTCGGGGAATATCAGGGGGGCGGCAGCCGGGAGGGATAATTCGGTATACGATTTTCCGCTGGTGAATTTGAGGTTTTCTTTGACTTTGCCGGCTGTGGAGGCGGAAGGCGTGAGGGATTTGGTTATGGTGTGGGAGATGTCGAGTGGGGCAGAGGACCAAGAGGAGCGTTCGGAAGGCTTGTAGGACATCAGAAGGGCGTGGAGGCCGCGGGGATGGAAGAAGTGGGCGTTTGTTTCATCGAGGAAGGTATTGGTCCTGAATGTAGGATATTAGACTTTATCATTGCAGATGTGTGAAGGCCATGAAGGTGGAACATACCTGTGCAATCGCTGAACGCCTATAGCTGTTCCAGCGGCAACTTGTATGCTAATGGAGGCGGCCATTGCTGTAATAGAAGGGGCATAGCCAGCGACATGGCCAGCAAGGAAGATGACTTCGAAAACAGGTGATGCCTGACGACGTTAATGTCGTTGCACCTGTAAAACCAGAGGTTGCTTGTCGCTTGATCCTACCTGCTGAGACTTGTGGAAGATCTTAAGGAACTCCATCCAGGTGTCTTGATCAATACCAGCGTCCTCCAACGCCGGAGCATAGGCGCGCACGAAGCCACGAGCTTTAGTGTGGGGTCTGCGTTGCGGTATAATGACAGGGCATTCCAATGGTCCCCTAGGGGTATGAGAAGGGGCCGGATGTGCGGCCAAGAACTTCTGCACCAATTTGTGGACGTCTGCCTTGGGCTCGTCGCCCTTGGGCTTCTCATCGAGCATAGTTGATGACGGGTCTTCCAAGGCCGCTGCTTCATCGAGCTCCCAATATGCTTCGTCTTCGTCGATCTCGCCTGACTCAATCGGATCTTCATGTGATTCTTCAACTGGTACTGCTTGTCCTGTTTCTATGAGCTCTTTGGCTTGTTTTTCATCCGCTGTTTCAACAACCCCGTACTGCGCAGAATTAGGATTCAAGGTTTCATATGCCGGAGGAGCGTATGGGGGAATATTCTCGGTCCTTGCGTCCAGATTAGACTGGCGTGATGCATCCTGATCACCATCGCTCGACCTAGAAGGTCCAGGTGACTTCGACCTCGCTCTGCTTTCTTTGCGTGCTGCGAGAGCTTCAGAAGCAAGGCCAATACCTCCTCCTATGAGTCTCACGAGTGGTCCCATGATGGCGGGATATGCTCAGAGACAGGGGCCGAAACGAACGACGTCAATTGAAAACACAGGGTTCGGAAAGGTCCTACCGTGCGAGGAAGAAAGATATCGAAATTTCGATATTCTGGAGAGGAGGACATAGGAAAAGTAGCGAGGGACCACAGAGATCTACTTATACCGCTCGGATGCTATAGTACAGCAATCGACCTTGCTGCGCCGTCCACTCTTATTTGATATCCTGGTACTCAGTCCTGATGCGATTGGTTTTGAGGCTATGGAGGCTCCATGGCGTCACAGCCTCAACATACAAGTAGTGTGCAGTGCAAGGGCCGTGATTGTCGCGAAACTTACCTCTCTTGAGGAGTGATCTGCTGACTCAGCTTGCGCTATCCAATAGGCAATAGAAGTAGGTGCGGCATGGGGGTCTCTGCTTCTGAGCGGATCTCAGAAAGGAAACCAGTTCGTCAGCTTCAGCTTCACCTTCAGCTTCAGCGTCTTGGGCTTGGTGCAATATATCTCAATTGGCACCCTCTCACCTTCGCTCGCGGAATGCTCAGCCAGTCAGAGCTGCACGTTGATCGTGTCCCACAGCTGACCACAGCTACATGACCGTGCTTTCTCCTTCCCCTTCAGTCCTTATGAGGATACTATGGACTTCGGCGTCATAAGTCATGAGCCATGTCTTTGTCTTCGCCTGGTTCCTGCTCCTCCTCCTATGTGTACTCTTACTATCGCTCATTGTCAGTGCGGGCGTGCTCGTCACCCAATGGATACTTCCGACATTCGGGTTCTTAACCCTCCTTGAAGCCCAAAATGGCTCCATGTATAATTCTAGTATCGACAAATTGTGGTACCCACCTATCTCGAACCCAATCAACGACCTAAACACCGTAATCAATGGCACTGACGTGTATGGGTTCATCTTTAACGGCTCCTACGCGCCAGTAAGCAACGACTACTATGGAGGATATGATTACTGCAATATGCCACATGTGAATAAGGTGCAATACCTTAAACCTTCGGACAATTATATCCTAGAATACGTCGAAGTGGTAAGCCTGGAAAGCTCTGCTCGACTTTGGGGATGGGACTAATTCCCGGCAGATCCACAGACACCATAAGCGAACTCCCTACGCTGCGAATACGTTCCCTCAAGAATCCTACAGCTGGGACTGTGATGATGAAGGACTTTTCTACTATGGAAAGCCTCTGAATCCAACAGGCAACGGCTCCGCTTCGACATACTGGTCGGTCTATACAAGTTCCTCCAACCCCTTTCCACCGCAAGGCTTCAACGGAACATGTCAATTCCCACAGATCACAAGAGAGGGGCTAGACGACAGCTGGCAGCACGGCAAGGACTTCTACGAAGTTTACCACGATCTGCTCAGCTTTCTACCCGACGACCCTGGCAATCAGATCTCCTACAGAGTCACTAACAACGTGATCACCTCACAAGTCGCGGGCATGGTCATAAACGCAATGTATAACCCACCCACCGACTTTCCCCTATCAATCCAACCCGCCAGCATCGACTCCCTCGAACCATCCTACACATGCCCCTCTGCCACCGCCCTCTACAACACCTACGCCGTAGGCGGCACCAACCCCAATTGGACCGCCCACCTAATAGCCTCCCAACCACTCTACGCAACCCTCGACTCCATCTCCGGTGTCTCCCCTACCAACCCCGGCTTCCACCAATCCTGGGACCACTACTTCGACAACCTCTCCTCCCGCCTCTGCAACACCAAACCCCTTCCCTGCAACGTACAGTCCCCCCAATCCTCCTCCCACCCCCCCCCCCTTCTAACCCCTCATTCACAGATCTCCAACCCCACCATTTGCATAACCCCCTCCCTCGCGACCTCCGTCTTCCGCCTCGGCCTCTATGAATACGACTACATCTACCGCTCCTCCCCCTCCAGCCTCTACTACTCCACCGCCTCCTACGGCGTCTACATCGCCGAACTCGCACAAAACATCCGTTCCAGCGGCGTCGGGAGCCCTATCAAATACAGACACAACGTCGCGCATGACGGCAGTATTGCGATGCTACTCTCAATCTTGCAGGTTGATAGGATGGTTTGGCCAGGGTTAGGTGCTGAATTAGTACTCGAGGTTTATAAGAGTGATGGAGAAGAGAGATTCGTAAGGATATTATGGGGAGGAGAGGTGCTTCAGAGTTCATATCCAGCGTTGGGCAGGGTGGATATGCTACCCTTAGACACGCTATTGGGGTACTTTGATGAACTGGTGGGTGTGGGGGCGACCAAGGTGCCCGGGCTGTGTAACGCGCCGCTGGCATCGAGTGATGAGAATGGAAAGATGGATTTCTGCGTAGATTGCTGAGGATGAGATTCTTTATTACATACATACAGGTAATGATAATCAATGTCTTCTTCGGTTGGCTGCTACTTCTTTACTTCCTCTCTTAGTCACCTTTTCAGTAGTACACCTCTGTTTAACTTTGCTGCTATCAAGACTGCGAAATTCGGACGGTGTATGGACATGGTAACAGATATCCAACATCAAGCAAGCAGAGGTGAGAGACGAAGGTAGAGAGAGAGCTTTCCGCGTCTGCGTCGTTGCGAGATTAGAATATTCAGGTCTACGTTAAATATTATCTATCTTTAAAATATCAAAGAGCTGGTAGATATATTAAGGGTTATATAACGGCCACCCCGTCGTCCTCTACCTGTTCGCTCTTCTATGTGGATCAAGATCTCGAATCCCTGCACTTCGGTTTCAAATACTTAAACCAAAGCAGTAGCATTCAACCCACCAACCACCTATGCCTCTGCGTCTTTCACACCCACATCAGCATCAGCATCCACATCCCTCATCTCAATATCCTCTTCCCCCTTCCCCCCCTCAGCTTCCAAATTCACATCCGCAGCCGCAGCCTCCACCTCGCCCTCACTCCCCCCCGTCCTCCTCAAATGCCTTTCCCCCGCCTCCCTAATCTCTCTCTCACTCGCCCCCATCTCTCTATAGACCTTTAATCTATACTCGAGCGCCTCGCTCGCCTTCTCCTTCTGCTGCTTCCTTGTCTTCTCATTCGCCACTTTCAGCGCAGCTGTCGCTTCCTTCATTTTCTTTCGCCGCTTAACTTCCATTTCGTCGAGGACGTCTTGCGCCGTGATCGCATGGCGGGAGAAGCACTGTTCGGCGCTGAGGACTTCGATGTGGCCGTAAGTTTTCTCGAACTCGCGGATGAGCTTTTCGCCCTGGGGGGAGCCTTTGGGGTAGCCGAGGATGGCGTGGAAGCGGCGGAAGTTTTCGAGTTGGCTGGCTACGGCCCATTGGGCGAACCATTTTATGAGGTTTGAGTCTTGGAGTTGGATGGTGGCGTGGTCGGGTTCGATAGTGGCGGGAGAACTGCCTTTCCATTCTTTCTTGCCCTGAAAGGCGTGGAAGAGAGAAGGGGTGACGACGGGGGCTTCGTCAAGTGGGGTTTCGTTATCGAAATCATATACCATTAGGGAAAACCCGTGTTCTACGCCCCGTTCGAGAAGCCTATAGACTTCGGCGTATATACGTGCGAAGACTTTGGTATCGCAACCGAACATGTTTCTTCCTGTATCTTGACAGACTTCTATCACGTCAATTAGCCAACTTAGAATATGCGGTCGAAAAGCAATTTTCCATGTCCCGGGTTTCTTCTGCCGATGTTGGACGCCTGCGAACCACATGACTATCCTGAGCGCTTCTTTGGGCCGATAGAGGATCAGGGATACGGTTATCAAAATCACGCCACCAGAGGGGAAAAGGCGGATGAGATGGGGATGTTTTTCATCCGGGTGCATAGGCGTTAACGATGTTTTCCAGACATTGATTGTACCCTGGCGGAGCACTCTAGCGAGATTGGGCATTTGATCTTGCCGAATACAGGCGTCGTGAAACTGTTGAGAGGGTTAGCAATTTAGGAGGCATAGCCACCGTGAGACTTACTATGATTTGGCCGGATTTGACAATTTTGACGAAGTACTCCCATGCACCATCATTCTCTGGATCAATAGAGTCCACAGTCTGCAAACTGTAGATATCTTCGGCCCCATTAGCGTCAAGAAAATCGATGAAAAGGTCGTGCTCTTTGGACACTCTATTGCGTAGAGCCATGCGTTTTGTATCATCCTTCTCGTACTTCTCACAGCCCGCCGGTATGAAACACAGGAAGAATACGTTGGCCGCTGGATTCTTATTGGGCTCAATTTGAGCTATGAGGCGACTATACTCGATCTGGAACAAGTCGCGAAATACCAAATTGATTGAGTTCGAGCCTTGCTGTACGGGATTTGATCGGATGTATTGCTGAATTTCCTTGTACCGTTCGGGGTTTTCGTTTACGAGTCGTGCAACAGATGGGTCCGAGCGTGCCAAATCCCGAGGTAAAGGGTGACGAATAAGGAATCTCAGGGGAGCGCCATCCGCTAGAGAAGGAAGTCCATCCTTTAGGAATGCCCATGCACTAGCTCCGGTCGGGTATACTAGCATAGTTAGATTGTGACTGAAGAACAGAGCCCCACGGAGACCAATTGCCAGTGTCTCGGTGAAGTTCTGTAATGCAGCTGCGGCCTCAGGGTAAGGGCTTATGGAACCTGCTCCAAGGTGTTGTGAAGCATCCTGAGTACAGTCAGAAGTGTCGCAGGGTTGAGGGGAACACTAACCATCGAGAAATAATTCTGATATTCGCTTGCAAGTATCGACTTTGTAAAGTCCATATATAGAGTACTCGGTCCACTCTTTAGAGCTAACAGCGACCTTCGCACCTGTAGATCGTCGTTAATGCATAGAAACTTCACCTTAAGGACCTCCCAGTCATTCCCTTCGAGATTGGCAAGCCGCATCTCGGCTATGACGTGGATATAGCTAGAATTCCAAAGTTCAAAACTTTGTTGTTTTGTAGGCGTATGCAGAAGGGAAAAGTCAGATACATCATCAGATGGGTTAGAACGATGAGACTCAGCCATAGCGCTTGGTTTAGCGAGGGTAGACGAGGGCAGCTTGTCAGTCTGGTGTTGCGATGTCAACGTGGTTGGTATGGCTCTCGATCTCATTGGTCCAGTAGGCGCCTTTTCCGGAGGCTGAACTGTTATGGTTGAGGGTGACTTGGCTGGTTGGGGCTGAATCTGCCGCTTAGTTGTCGATGGCTCAACCCTAGGTGGCTGAGTCTGCTGCTCGTTTATCAATGGCTCAGTTGTAGATGGTAATGTTTTTGCCGTCGATTGCTGCATTGTATCATTTTCAGCTACTCGTGGCACTTTACTAGGATCAGTGACTCCGATTTCGAGTCTTGGCGCACTGAGCTGTGCCTCGCCGCCAGCTATGGACTCATCGACACAACTCATCTCCACAGGTTCCGTTCCTTGACATTGAGGCTCCATACTCGTAGCTGTAGGTGCATGGAGTTTGCCTTTTACGTTTTTGCCTGTTTTAGGATCAATAAACACCAGATTAGCAGGATTCGGTGCTGGTTCAGTTCGTCTGTGCTGCTGAAATCTGTTTTGGATTGCCAAATTCTTGAAGGCTTTCCCTCGCCCAGCCGTGTTTGTGGTGGGTAGGGTTTTTCTCTCTTTTGCCTCCGCTTTAGCTCTGATACCTCCAGGAGTCCTTGCGATACTTGGCTCCAAATCCTTTTCAGCTCTGTTCTCATTCGACCTAGGCCCGTGCAAAGGCGCTGGTCCGCTTCCTACGGGACCTAGTCGCTGGTTTTTCTTTTCAGGGCGAGCTATTTCGTCCTGGGTAGGATCTCTAGATTTTATGTCGTTTTCGGCTGCCGATTCCGGATGTCGAGTATCAGCATCTAGACCCTTGGTGGGAGTCCCGAGTGGAGTTATTTTAGACGGAATCTGCTGATACAATTTCCTGGGCGTAGATTTGGTGGCTATATCTGCTGGATCCCTTTTAAGAGTCTGCTCGCGCAAGTGCTCTGAGAGCGAGTCCGCAATCGTCTTGCTAATAGTAGAGTTGTCTTTCGAGTCAGAGACGGCCTTCTTTTGGTCCTTGCTAGTAGCACCAGTCTTTGGTGGTATCTTAGCGGGATTCTTGGCTAATGAATCAGAGGCTGACGTTTCCCGGGGCTTACGTCTTTCGCCGGCCATGCCCTATCTCATAGTATGAGTACAAATCTCCGTATCAGAGCCTATATATAGACTGTATACCTTTTGCGCCAGCCGGCGTCTCTTTCTTGCACGTCGTCTCTTTCGCTCTGCTGTCTCCTGCTCCAATTTCATAATCCTTGATTCCCATGCATTGGTATCGTAAGGTTCCTCAATGCCCTTGGATAAGCGTTTCTTCCGCTCGGACCACTCTTTCAATATCTCATCGCACTGTCCAAGGCAATCCCTTGTCATCCATAAATGCCTCTCCCATGGGTAACCTACCCATTCGACAAGATATTCTTTCTCTTCATCACCCATCCGCTCATCGAGGATACGTTCGACTTCAAACTCGTGGTCCTCAGAATGTTCGCTGGCCACTGTCGACGCAAGCCCAACTGAGTCATCATCGCTGCTCTCAGGCTCCCAGATCTTATGGGTATCGGCCATTTTGTTTTGAGTGCGGCTTGGTATAGAGGCTTTTGAAGTACTTCGTTGGAAAGAATGGGATTATCGTTTGTTGGAAAGGCAAATGGGAGCCTGCCGTGCGAGATCCGCGGAGGTCACTTGCCTGGGCTTGTACTTAACTGGTTACAGGAAGGACCTCTTTCCAGGCTGTGGAAAGCCGTCCAGGACGGAGTAATTTAGGAACAACAGTAGGATCCGTCACGCTCTCATGTGCGGGTGGAGAATGCTTGCTGGCGCTCTATCTTCCAATTCATTACGCGTCCTCGTACAGCTAAGCTTCCAATTCCTAAATCCCACGGTAGGCTGAAAAGCGTTTAGAAAGCCCAGGGACAAGGTACCGTGTCAAATACAAGGCAATGATAAAACAACGCGAATGCAGGATGACGAAGAGGTGATAGGCTCAATTTGATCGACTGCAGTCATAGAGTGACTGGTCTAAGAGTGAACTAGGCCATCAAATGAATCAAAGGCCGTGTTGTAGTAGCAAGGTAGACTGTAATGAAGTTTGAGTCGGGTGGGTATAAAGGTGAATGTACGCTCCAGAAAGAGACGGTGAAGCTCAATCAGTGACTACTAGAATACGGTCTCTGAAGAGATGCTGAATGAGCAGCCTTAGGCTGACAAGGAGGGGGGTCCACAAATTGTAGAACGGAGGTTCACCAAGCTCCCAGGCCACTGACCCGGACAATGTCAAGTACGTCCCTTATATATCTTGCAGAAACAACAACTACACTGCTGTAGGTTCCGAAGACGGAGAGTTTTTCATGTGCCACATGTCAGGAAGGGTGAGTGCAATTTGACATGGCAAGGGCGCCCCTGACTGGGTAGATCAACAGGCTCAGGAATTGGCAAGCCTACACCTAAGAATCGGAATTCTACCTTGCCTGTATATTAGCAGCTTTGGCATTCAATATCCCACTCGTCAATATCAAGGGTCCGTAAAGATAGACATCTTGTCAAACGATCAGCCACCAAGCATCTCCGCCCAGCTGTCACGGGACCCTTATTCTAACGTGCCAAGAAACGCCAAAACCCCCACCCCCCTTACGCGTCCCCTGCAGATACCCCTAATTAAAAAATCTTTGCGAAAACGGGGAAGAAAAAAAAAAGCACGCGCGCGCGATCAACTCCACTACTAAAAATCGATTTCATCCTTATTACCCCTGAAAGCTGCCTAATCCTATAGATTTAAAGCTAAAAACTAGTAAATAGTTTATATTCTTAGTATAATAAATCTATAAGCTTTAATACTAATATAAATATATTTTCTAGTTTTATATTCTCTTCTTTTTTTAATAAATATAAGAATCGCGTTTAATAATATTTTTTTAAAGATTATAATTCTTAGATTATTATAAAAATTATAGTAATATATTTTATCTCTATTTATTAAATTAAAAAGAATATTAATATATAGAGAATTTATATTATTTTAATTATTATAAAACGTAGTTATCTATATAAAAAAAATTTTATTTAATAAAAAAGTTTTTAATTCTTCTTAAATATAAAATTATAAATATATTTAAAAAAATATAATTTTATATTTTTAATATATAGAGCTAAATTATTATAATTCTACTTATCTTAATATAGTTAAAAAAAATAAGAATTAATAAAAAATCTTTATAAAAAAAAGCTTCTAAATACTTATATAAATATAAAAATAGATATAAACTTTAGATATTTTACTTTATAAGTAATATATTAATTTATATTAATAAAAGTATTATTAATAAGTATACTTCTTATTATAAATAAGAATAATTTAAATATAGAATTATATTTTAAATTAAGTATTTATTTAAAAAATTTAAAAAATATAGTATTTTACTAGTTTATATAATAAATAAAGTACTTATTTTACTAGTTTATTATAATAATATAAATAATATATTATATATCTAATTTTTAAAGAAATAAATCTTTTCTTAATATAATCTTTTTTTAAACTTTAAATTTATTCTTATTATAAATAACTATTTAACTTACTTAAATCTTAAGATTTAAAAGTTATATAATAAAGTTAATATTATTCTTTAATTTCTTCTATCTTACTTACCTAACTTTAATTCTATTAAGAAGTTATTTTTAGTAATTAAAACTTAATTAAAAAAATATTATAAGTTAATAAGAATTATATAGTTTAAAGAGTTCTTATAGTTTAGTATTAAAATATATAGCTAGTTATAATTTATCTAAATTTATTTTAAGTATATTAATTATATTATAAGTTAAGTAAGATATTAAATAAAAAATTTTAAGAATTTAAATAATAAAGATTTTAAATAACTAAGTTAATTAAAATTAAGTTATATAGAGATAAAGTTATAAACTTAATAAATAAATTTAAAGCTTTAGTAATATTAATATTTTCTTAATAATAATTTAATAATTTTTATATTATTTTAAAGCTTAGATTAAATTTTATACTATAGTTAAATTATATATAATAATAATAAAAAAGTGAAAAGAAATATTATATTATAATATTTTTAAAAATAAATAAAAAACCTTAATAAATATATTTATATTCGTTTTTATATTTAAAGCTAGAGTTTACTTATTATAAAATTATAAAGATTTAAACTTTATTATTAAGAACTAGTTTAGAGTAAATTAATAAAAATATAATATAATTAATAAAATAAAGTTAAAGAAGAAATCTATGAAGTGCGTAAGAAATTAATATTAATATATAATAATAATAACTATAGATACTAAGCTAAATAAATATAATACTATATTAAGTTAATAAATAAATAAGTAAGTAATAAATAACTAAATTATAATATTATCTCTTTTTTTAAATAAATATTAATTCTAATATTTAAAATAAATAATTTATAGTTTATTAGGCTTACTAAACTTCTTAAGATATTATTAATAAAAATTAATAATTAAATTTATAATATTTTTAAATTTATTATTATTTATATTATATTATTATTAATTTAACTATTTTTTATTCTTTTAATATATATAGAACTATAAGTAATAATTTCTATTTATTTATTAAGTATTTAAGATATTATTTAATTTTTATTTTTTTTCTTATTAATAATTATAGACTTTAGAGAGATAATATATTATTTAGATAAAAAATTAATTATAATTTTATATAGAAAACTTAAATAAAATATATTATAAATTTATATACTTACTAGAAGCTTTAAATAATAGAAAAACTTTATTTTAATAGTAATTTTAAATAACTTTAATATTTTATTATCTAGCTTTTTACTAAGATATATTATAATAATATTTTTATTTAATAAAAATATTAAGTTTTTTACTTTATAAATAATCTTAAATTACTAGTAATTTATTTACTTTATTATATATTTTTAATTAAGAGTAGATTACTTTTTTATAAATTTTAAAATATTCTTTATTTTATTTATAATACTATTAACTTTAATAGCTTAAATTCTTTTATAAAATAATAAATTAAAGTTAATTAATAATAAAAAGAATATATAAAGATAGAAATCTTTATTTATAAAAAAAAAGGATATATTAATAATATTAATAATTATATTATTATTAATAAATTTAGTTATAAATAATTAATATACCTAATTATTCTATATATATAAGTAATAGATTCTTAGTTATTATTTAATATTCTAATTTATTTTTTTTATTTATTTATTAGTTTCTAGGTAAAAGGCTATAAATAGATTAATTATAATTTATAATAATTATATAAAACCTTCTAAACTAAGGATATAAATTAGAGTTTTTAATTAAATATAATTAAGTAAAATATTTATTATAGTTTTAATAAAGATTTCTTTATTAACTATAATATAAAGAGTATAATATTTTTTCTTAGAAAGATAATTTATTAGTATATAGATTATATTTTAACTTTTAAAGATAAAGAGATTAATAATAAAATTTATTAAGATATTTTATTAACGCTACTTAGATATAAATAATAATTATAATAGTTTATTATATTTATCTCTTAAAACCTTATTTCTTTAATAAATATAATAATTATAAATATATTAAACTACTTTTTTTTTTATATTAGATTAATAGAATTAATATTTTAATATTTTTAATATTTAATCTTTTTTTAGATAATTATTTATAGATTAATTATAATTTTCTTTTATAATATTTAAATATAACTTAAGTAATATAGAAACTTAAAGATAATTTTTATAGAATAAAATATAATATTATTATAAATAATACTATAGATTAATACTCTTAAATATTTAAATTAAATTCTTTTCTATCGCGTTTTATATTTAACTATATTTTTTATTATCCTAATTTATTAATATAATCCTAGTATATAGTAATAGCTCTTTATTTATTATTATATTAATTTATTTATTTATATCTTTATTCCTCTCCTTAATTTCTTAATTTATTAAAGAGATATAATTATAACTTTAAAAGTATTTTAATAAGAATAAAACTTTATATTAATATTTAAAATATTTATCTTTCTTATTTATTAGAATTAAATTAGATATTTAGATTAATATATTTATCTTTTTATTTAATTTTCCTATTTAATATATAATCTTAAAGTTATATTTAACTAATTTTTTAATTTATTTTATTTAATAATATATTAATTTCTTTATCTATATAAAGTACTTTAAGTTCTTATAGTTAATAAAGATTTATATAGAGATATTAATTAATTCTAGCTTAAAATACTAGTATTTTAAATAGTAAATTATTACTAGAAGTTTTTTATTATAGATTTTATAATTATATTTAACTAGTATTATATTCTTATTATAAAAAACTATTAAGTAAAGTATTCTTTTATTATTTATTTATAATAGGATTTTTTTATTAATATAATTTAAAAAGTTTATCTTTAATATTATAGAATAAGATTTCTTATAATATTAAAAAATTAGAATATTAATAACTAGATATTTTATATTTTTAAATACAGCTTAATAAACTTTTAATTATAAAAATAAATAATTCTTTTTTATTAAAGTTATTAAGAGCTTTACTATCTTTAAGAAATCCTTTATAAAATAATAATAGAAGTTATAAAATTCTATAAAGAATTATATTTTCTTAAAATATATAAAAATCTTTTATATAATAATTATTATAATTTTATCTAAATTTATTTTTAAACTAATAATAAATACTAAAAAATTTAAAAACTTTATTTCTTATATATAGAATTTATATTTATTTATATTAATCTATAACTTTATTTTATATAGTTATAATAGAATTTTCTTAATATATTCCTAATATTCCTTCTTTATTTTATTATAGATTAGAATATTATTTAAATATATCTAATAAAAATTATTTAGGTATTTAAATAGATTATTATTTATATATTATTAATATAAAATAAATTTTCTAGTAAATTTAAAGAATAATATATAATATTTAAATATTTTAAAGAAAGTAATAAAGATAATAAAGTTCTTATTATTTAAATATATATAAAGTTTATTAAATATAACGATAATATTAAGCTTTATTAAATATTTATAATTTATTATTTAAACTAGTATTTTTTTTATAAGAAAGATTAAATAATAATTCTAAATTATAATAATATTAAGTTTTTAATAATTAATATAAAATCTTAGATTATTATTATATTTTTAAATAAATAATATAAAGAATATATAAAATATAATATTTAATAATATAAAGTCCTTCTATAAGTTTTTTTTTAAATATTTTTCAACTTTCTATAACTTAAAATTAGATATAAAATAAAATTAATTTTATAATAATTTCTTATCTAGCTTTAACTTAATTTTATAGTTATAAAATTAATATAAAGAAAGCTTCTTTATTTTATTTTTATTAAATATATTAATAAGATTATAATATTTTTTAAAAAGCTTTCTCTTAATAATATTTTTTAAATATATTATAACTTTATATATAATTTTTATAGAGATATTTTATTTTAATATTTAATTAATTTTTATAATAGTTATAAAGAAATATTAAATCTAATATTTCTTTAAATTATAAACTAATATATTAAAAGCTATTATATTAATTTAATAAATATTTAATAACTTATCTTCTTTAGGAAAGAAGGGTATAGATATTTAATTCTTTATTTAAAGTTAATTTAATTTAAATCTAATATTTAAGATAAACTCCTTTAAAAAAAATTTTAATATTAATTTAAATAACTTTATTATAATAGATTCGGCTTTAATAACTATATTAAAAGTAAAAAATTTAATTTATAAAATATCTTTATAATTATATTATTCTAGGATAAAGATAATATAATTATTAATTATATTTAATATAATCTTATACTTATTTATTTAGAGTTTTTTAAGGATAATATATTAATTACTAAGATTAATAATTAATATAAATATAATAAACTCCTAATAATTACTTATCCTTATAAAGGGATATATAATATAAGTAATAAATTTTTTTCTTATTTTACTATTATAATTATAAAGATAATAAGATTTTATTAAAAATAAAAATAAAATATTAAAAATATTAAATATAATTTACGCTTTTTTTTTATTAATAAATAAGTAGATAATAATATTAATATTAATAAAGAATTTAAATTAATATTTCTTTTCTTAAGTTAATAATATAATAGAGTATATAAATAAACGTTTATTAAAAAAATTATATAAATTTATTAATAATAAGAATAAAAAGTCCTTAGAGATAACTTTTTTAAAAATAATTAATTTTTTAAATTTAATAATTTCTTAATTATTTTATTAAAATTTTTTTTTATTCTCTTTACTATTAATTTTCTTAATTACTTTATAATAACGCTTAAGATATACTATCTAGAAATATTCTTCTTTATTATAATTATAATACTTTATTAACTTCTTTATTTTAGATAAAATATTTTTATAGAATAACTAGAAATAATAAAGTTATAGAAATATTAATAACTTAATAAAAAAATACTTTATAAAAATAATATAAATAAAGATAGTAATATAAGTAATTTTTAATATCTAAATTATAATTATAATATTAGAAGTTATATAAATAATAGAATAATTTATTATTATTAAAATATAGTTCTTATATTTATTTATTACTTATTATTAATAATTAATTTTCTAATAAAGATTTACTAGTTACTTTAATATATTAAATTTTATAAATATAATAGCGATAGTCTTTTATAATTAAAAATTAATCTTATTTTTTAATTTATTAATTATAGTTTTTTTATCTAACTTTAGATAATTAGTAAATATATAAAAACTAGAATAAAAAATAATAAAGAGATTATTATTTTTTTATTTTAAATTTTTAAAATTATAGTGTATATTATTCTTCTTATAAGAATCGCTTATAATATTATTTAAAGTTTAAATTATATTCTTTAAGTTAATAAAATAACTTAAATTATTAATTATAATAAGGGTATTTAACTCCTTAATAGAACTAGTATAATAATAAGATAGATTAATATTAATTAATTATTAACTATCTATACTATTAATAGAGAATATAAAGAACTCTAAGAAATAAAAGAGAAAGCTTTTTCTTTATATTTATAGAAATCTACGCTAAGGATTTCTTAATATTAATAATATATTCTATATTATCTATATCTTAAAAGATATATAGGATATATTTTATATTATTTATATTTTAAACTTATACTATAAACTATCTACTAAGGCGTAATTATTATATTAATTAACTAACTTCTATAAACTAGTTTATAATATTATCCTCTTAATAAATTTTTTTTATCTTAAAAGTAACTTATCTTTTTATTTTTCTAATTTAATATTAAGACCTAGAAAGCTTACTTCTAGTATTTATAAAATAAAATTAATTATAAACTTTAATATAATTAAATTATTAAGGAAGTAATATAAATATTATTATAATAACTTATTTATATATATTATTTATAAGAGTTTAGATTATTATTTAAAATATATTAAATTAGGGGTTAATTATAATAATATTTTAATTAATTATTTAAAGGTTTATTATTTTTAAGAAAAGATAAGAATTTTAAAAAAGGAATAAAATAATATTTTATTAAAAATATATTATTAATCTATTAAGATAAAATCTATTAAATCTTAATTAAATAAGATAAAGAAGTAGGAAATAAAGAATATTAAGATATAAAAAAAAGAAAAATAAAAGTTTATTATTATAATAATTTTTTTAAATCTTAATTTCTTTAATAATATTAATTTTCTTATAATAAATTAATTCTAGTTTATTATTAATACTTTATAATTATTACGGTTTTAATAGCTTTATAACGCTAAACTTAATCTAACTAGTAATTATTTACTAAGTATATATAACTCGTAGCTTTTATATAACTAAATTCTTTATAATTATTAATTTAATTATATTATAATTTAGTTATTAATTTAGTTTAGTATTTAGTTTTTAATATATTAATAATTATCCTTTTTCTATATATAACTATAGAAGTTATATATTTAATTTAATAGTAAAGTTTAATATATAAGTATTCTTATTAAGATAAGTAATAGTTAAATAACTAGTTATATAATTTAAAGAAGAAATTCTAAATACTAGAACTAGATTAAAGTATCGTTTAATAGTAACTAGTAAACTTTATTAAAAAAATAGCGCTAGAACTAGATTTATATATAATTACTTAAGTAGCTTTAAACATTGGAATTAAAGTAAAGTATAGATTAATAATAGCTAGTATTAAATAACTTATAAATTATATAAGATTAATACTAAGATAGTTACCTAAATAGCTTTAAGTATTAAAATTATAATAAAGAAATTCCTAGCGATAAAATAGTATACTATTAAGATTAAATAATTATTAATATTAAGTAGATAAGAACTATAAGAGAATTAATATTAATAGATAAGATATAGTAAATCTAGTAGTAATACTATTAAATTAACGATTTTATTTATTTTATAAAAGGCTTAATAAGGATCGAATTAATATAAAGCTATAAGTATAATAAAATACTATTATATAAAATCTATCTAAGAATTAACTATAGTTATAAAATAATAGATAGTTATAGCTATAACTACTAGTCCCGATTTAGTCTAAATAGTAAGATATATTTAAAGCGCTTACGTTAAATTTATAATATTACTTTCTTTTCTAGAATAGCAACGTTCTTATTATCTATATATATAACGGAAAAAATATTAACGCTATTTATTATATATTCTATACTCTAGCTATATAATTTATATTTTAATCGTATAATTTATATTCTAGTTATATAATATTATATTTATAAATAAAGTCTCTACTCTATCTAGTTATTAATATAATATTATTAAAAAATTCTATATCTTAAAACTATTTAGAGAGCTTTCTTAGTTATCTAGTAATAATAATACTTTTAGTAATTTTACTATCTATAATTTAATTCTTCAAGATTATTTCTAATGATTAATTAATATTATATTTATATAATAACGTTATTAATAACGCTTTCTATTCTTTTAATATTTTAAAACTAGTATAGGGTCTTAGCTTATTAAAATATTTATAATAAAAGTTAATTATTAAATTAAAGTATTTAATTATATTAATATATAGTTACTAGAGCTAGTTCTTATATTTAAAGTATTTTAATTTATATATTAAATAACTACGTTTCTCTATAGCGAGATCTATTTTTTTTAATTTATTTTAAAGTTTAATATTTTCTTTACTTTCTATTTTTTATCTTTCTTATTAATTTCAATTGGGGGTAGTAACGTCGTATATTATTCTAATAATAAATTATTATTAACTTAATATAAAAGTTATAGGTAGAAGATAGAAAATATAGATATTATTATAAATAAAAGTTTAAGCTTATAAGCTATATTATTTATAACTTATATTATTTTAAATAGTTCTAGGTTCTTTACGTTCAATCCCTTATTTAATTATTTAATTTTAATATTTTTTACGTTAAGTATTACTAGATTTTCTAGTCTAAACTTAGGTATAGAGTTATAATATTAATTTATAAACTTTTTTTATTTTACTTAAGTTCAGACTAGCTTTTTTTTTAAATAGATTCTAAGATTATTTATTTTATAGATAAAACTATTAATTACTTTAATATTTCTTATTTTCTTAGTTAATATTTACTTTAATTAAAGTATTAATAACTTAAGTCCTAATTATAATATATATTCTTTAGTAGCTAAAAATAGCTTTATATTTATAAATATATTTATACTTAAATTTATCTTAAACTTAGTTATTAGTAAGAAGTTTATCTAATTATTCTATTAATAGTTTATATATATATATAGATATTACTTTAAAGCTATATTAATAACTTTAATTTATTTATTAGTTTCAAGATAAAAAATTATTAATAGCTTAGATTTAGTCTTTATTCTATTATAAAGTCTTTTCTAAAAGTAAAAAATAAATTAGATATCTTTATTAAAAATAATTAATATAAAATAATTCTTCTTATATTAAATCTACTTAATAAAAGCTTAAATAATAATCTTAATATCTAATAAATTTAAACTAATAAATTATTTCTTCTTTAAAAATCTATTTATTATAATTATAATATATTAATACTCCTATCTAAATCTTTAATATATAGATAGTAATATTATAAAATTAATACTAATATCTCGCTAATACTAGTTTAGTATTAATAATAATTTAAATAACTTATATTTTATATCGCGATAAATCTTAATCCGTTTATATATATAATAATTATAGATAAAGCGCTGTACTATATTTATTATCTCTAGTTAATAGTAGTACCTACTAACTCTAGAATATATAACTACTCTTTTTTTATAATCTTCTAATCTTAATTTATATAGCTTATTAATAATTTTTGTTTAAAGTTTTAAGTTATTAGGAATATATAAATATTTAATAATATAAAAAAAACTATTTAGAATTTTATAATTTCCTAACTTAATTTTAATACTATTATAAAATAAGAGTAATTTTCTATCTTCTATTTTTTTATAATTAATATTATTTATATTAATTTATTTATAGTATATATCTTTCGTAGTTACTATATAATTTTCTTATTACTTATAAAAGCGTTAGCTAATTCTTTATTAAATTTTTTAGTTTTAAACGCTAGATTCTTTATAAGAGATTTATTATTCAACTTCTTATTTATAATTCATCTTAAATTTTCTGATAATTTATTATTAGGCTTATTATTAGAAGGTTTCTATTTATTTATATTATAAATTATTACTACTAGCTAGGCAATATTATATATTAACTTATTAAATAATATTATAACTATATTAATAACGCTATATATTTCTTAATTCAGATTTTCTTTCTTAAATAAAATCTAGTATTAGAACTGATTTCTTATATTTTAAATATTAATAGAAAGATCTTATATTTATTTTATTAAATTATTTAATTTAATACTCTATATCTTTAGTCTATAGATTATTTAAAAATTAAATTTTAAAAGAAACTCTAACTATTTTATTTATCTTCTATTTAGTTATTTAATTATTATAAAGTATTTAAGATTCTTATAATTAATTAATATATTTATTAAATTCTTAATTAGTATTTCTATAAGCTTAGAATATTATTTCTTAAATACTTTAATAATAACTAGTAACTTCTTATTATAAATTTCATAATTATATTCTTATAGAGTTATTTTTTTAAATAGAAATACTATTAGATATAATATTTCCTATTTATTCTTTTAAAATAATATTATAATAATAATATAATCTAAGACGTTAGTTTTAATCTATATTAAAAACTTAGGGTTAAAGTAAATAAATATTAAAACTTTAAAAAACGCGTTTTTCAATCTATTAAACGCTATATCTTTCGGTCTATTTAATATTTATAAATAAATAAATTTCTTAAAATCTATTTTAATTAGCGTTAAAAGAGATATTATTAATTATAAGTACCCTTTAATAAATTTATAATAAAAGTTTATAAACTTTAAAAACGTTTATATATTTTTTAAATATCTTAATTATTTCTATTATTAAATTATTATTATCTTAAATAGATTTATCTTTAATTCTTTAATAATAATAATAATATTTAGATATTTAACTATAATAATATTAAATTTATATTTATAAATATTAAGAAATAGCTCTATCTCTTAAAGTTATTATAATATTTATTTTATATATTTCTTATATTTAGCTATTTTAATATTATAAATAAGTATATCGTTAAAATAGATTATATAAAATATATTAAGATATTTACGTAATATATAATTAATAAATAATTAAAAAGTATTTAAAATATTATATAATTTAAAAAATATTACTATATACTTAAAAAGATTATATTTTATAAGAAATATTATTTTACTCTTATAACTCTTTTTTATTTAAATTTTATTAAAGGCTATTATAATATTAAATTTACTATATATCTTTACTATATAAAGCTTCGCTAGTATATTACGTATAAGTAGAGAAATATTATAATTTTTTATTATTAAGATATTAAGAATTTTATAGTTAATATATATTTACGCTGCGCAACGGGTTGAGTCGGGTTAAGAATCGGGTTTTTTTTTTAATTTCTTATTCTTTTAATAACTTTTTTATTTATTAAGATAATTTTAATATTAGGGCATGGATTTAAAGCCCTATATTAGGGCTATAAAACCCTATAATTTTGACGCTAAACTAATATAGATTAGTGGAGCTATTAGCGCGTCGGGTTGTCGGGTCGGGTCGGGTTGAACTTGAAAAACGCAACCCGACCCGACTTTGAGTCCCTGTTTTTAAACCTTGATAATTCTACTAACCCAGATTAGTTTAGCGTAAAAGATATAGGGTTTTATAGCCCTTAAGTAGGGCTTTAAATCCATGCCCTAATATTAAAATTATATTAATAAATAAAAAAGTTATTAAGAAAAGAATGTGAAAAAGTCGAAATGCCAAGAAAAACCCGTTGCGCGGCGTAAAGTCTCTAGCTTAAAACGCTAATATTTTAAATAATAAACTATTATTAAAAGTTCTTTATTATAAATCTTATAATTATATTTAGCTAGTACTATATTTTTTTATTATAAAAAGCTACTAGATAAGTACTTCCTTATTATTATTTATAAATTTATTTTAATAAAGAGTTTATCTTTAATACTATAGAATAAGATTTCTTATAATATTAAAGGATTAGAATACTAATAATTAAATATTTTATTTCTTTAAATATAGCTTAATAGACTTTTAATTATAAAAATAAATAATCTTTTTTTATTAAAATTACTAAAGACTTTACTATCTTTAAGAAGTTCTTTATAAAATAATAATAGAAATTATAAAATTTTATAAAGAATTATATTTCTTAAAATATATAAGAACTTTCTATATAATAATCGCTATAATTTATCTAAATTTATTTTTTTAATTAAAAACTTTAAATCTCTTATATTAGAATTTATATTTTTTATTTTTTTTATATTTATAATAATCTTCTTAATATATTCTTATTTTTTATTTATTATAAATTAAAATATTATCTAGATATACCTAGTAAAAGTTATTTAAATATTTAAATAAATTATTATTTATATATTATATAAAAGTAAGTTCTCTAATAAGCTTGAGTTATATAATATTTAAATACTTTAAAAAATAATAAAGATAATAAAATTCTTACTATTTAAATATATATAAAGCTTATTAAATATAGTAATATATTAAGCTTTATTAAATATTTATAATTTATTATCTAGGCTAGTACCTCCTCTATAAAAAAGATTAAGTAATAATTTAAATAAGTTTTTAATAATTAACGTAGAATCTTAAATATTATTATACTTTTAAATAAATAATATATATATAGAATATAATACTTAATAATATAAAGCTTTTTTATAAATTTTTCTCTAGATATTCTTTAATTTTCTATAACTTAAAACTAAATATAAAATAAAGTTAACTTTATAATAGCTTCTTATCTAGCTCTAGCTTAATCTTATAATTATAAGTTAATATAAGAAGAGCTTCTTTACTTTATTTCTAAATATATATAATATTCTTAAAGAACTTTCTCTTAATAATATCTTCTAGATATATTATAACTTTATATATAATATAAGAATATTTTACTTTAATATTTAATTAATCTTTAATAATTGAAGTCTTTAAATTATAGATTAATATATTAAAGATAGTTATATTAATTTAATAATTTTTTATTTTTCTTTAGGAAAAGAAGATATAGATATTTAATTCTCTATTTAAAATTAATTTAACTTAGATTTAATATTTAAGATAAATTTCTTTATAAACTTTCTTAACGTTAATTTAAATAACTTTATTATAATAGATTTAGCTTTAATAATTATATTAAGAATAAAAGATTTAACTTATAAAATACCTTTATAATTATATTATTTTAGAATAAAGATAATATAATTATTAATTATATTTAATATAATTTATATTTATTTATTTAAAGTTTCTTAAGAATTATATATTAATTACTAAAATTAATAATTAATATAAATATAGTAAACTTCTAATAATTACTCACCCTTATAAAAGGATATATAGTATAAATAATAAGTTTTTTTCTTATTTTATTATTATAATTATAAAGATAATAAGGTTTTATTAAGAGTAAAAATAAATATTAAAATATTAAATATAATTTATACTTCTTTTTATTAAAAATAAATAAATAATAATATTAATATTAATAAAAGTTTTAAATTAATATTTCTTTTTTTAATAATATAATATATAAAATTTTAAAGAAATTATATAAATTTATTAATAATAAGAATAAAGATTTAAGGACGACTTTCCTAAGAATAATTAATTTTCTAAATTTAATAATTTCTTAATTATTTTTGTCTTCCTTTCTATTTTTTTATTATTAATTTCTCTAATTATTTTATAACGACGCTTAGAATACTATCTAGAAATATTCTTCTTTATTATAGTTATAGTACTTTATTAACTTTTTATTTTAAATAAATATTCTTATAGAATAATTAAGAATAATATAATTATAAATATTAATAACTTAATAAAGAAATACTTTATAAAGATAATATAAATAAAATAATAAATATTTCTATATTTAAATTATAGTTATAATATTAGAAGTTATATAAATAGTAAATAATTTATTATTGCGCGGTTTATATTACTTATTATTAATAATTAACTTTCTAATAAAGCTTTACTAGTTACTTTAATATATTAAACTTTATAAATATAATAATAATAATCTTCTATAGTTAAAATTAATCTTATTCTTTAAACTTATTAATTATAATTTTTTTATTTATTTTTAGATAATTAATAAATATACGGAAACTAAAATAAAAGATAATAAAAAAGTTATTACTTTCTATCTTAAACTTTTAAAACTATGGCGTATATTATCCTTTTATAAAGAATCGCTTATAATATTATTTAAGATTTAAATTATATTCTTTAAGTTAATAAAGTAACTTAAATTATATAATATAAATATATTAAGCTATAGTATTTTAATATATAAAATTATATAAATAGTTTTTATATTATTATCTATATAATAATCCTAATTAATAGTAAGTTTATCTTAAATATATTAAATTTAATCCTTTAAGAATATCTTACTATTTACTTTAATAAATAAAAATAGATTAAAAATCTTCTAGAAGCGCTTTATACTTAAAATTATAAAGTTAGAAATAATTTATCTAAATAATATATATTTAGTTATTTATAAATTTATAATCTCTTCTTCTAACTTTTTTATATAGTATTCTTAATAAATCTTTTTACTTTTAAGTTTTTTACTTTTTCTTACGCTATCTTCTTAAGATATTAAGTTAATAAGGCTATAATATAAACTATATT